>OZ012544.1:21507928-22107928 GCA_963935595.1 Schoenobius gigantellus | reverse complement strand
TTGCAAAAGAATTACTATTGTAAATAGCATGTTTTAAACGAAACCCCGTATTGGGTAAGTGTTGTTTGATATTTTAATTAGTTCTAAGTTTCTGTGTGTTATAATATCAAAATTTACAATATACTTACCTTCTTATCAATAATAATTTGCTTATAATATCTTATGCTAATGAATGTCTTGGTTCTTAAATATAAGTGTGTCGTAATATTAATTAAATTCAATATTGGATTTCTTTTTAACTAATAATCGTATGTTCCATAATACAACTTAATATAATACTTATAAATAATTAATATATAACAAAATATTTATATGTCAACGTCCCTTGTCAAGCTGGCTGATAATGTGTATAGTGGTTCCTGTAAATAAAATTGTAAATAAACTGATAGTGTACAGAATTCTGGTGTGAAATTCCATGTTTCAACTAATAGGTAAAATAAATTCTTTTTCATTGTTAACTGTTAGACAATGTACCTAAATGATTATATCTATATAAATATTATTGTCGCAACATCATAAATAACTAAATTATGCTTGCTTGCCATTCCCTATCATTGGGACTAATATCAGTTTGCTTGACACGAAGCGTTGTAGTCAGTATGGGAAAATCGGACATTTCTTAAAGTGTCCAAAAACCTGTTTCCAGGGTTCTTTGTATACCTAGAAGTATACAAACTTATTGCGGCTTCACTGATCACCTGCTGCCTACCTTCTTCTGCTGCCTACCGTCTTCTGCTGCCTACCTTCTTCTGCTGCCTACCCTTCGCCTGCTGCCTATCCTTCACCTGCTGCCTACCTTCTCCTGCTGCCTACCCTTCGCTTGCTGCCTACGCTTCACCTGCTGTCTACCTTTCCCTGCTGCCGTCAAGCACGAACCGGATCCTATCCCAGGGGAGTGGCTTTTAAAACTAAAACTCGGAGCTATTGGAACCCAACCCTGAGACTATTACTTATCTACCTACACTTTCATTTTTAATAATAATTTTTTATGTTTTTTATTAGTTTTATTTTCCTACACCTACTTGTAGCCCAAAGTGTTACACAGTAACAGTTTCTAATAATATTTATTTATTTTTAAGAAAAATTTAACAAATTACTATAACTAAGAAGGTATAGTAATTTGTTTAGTTGTAATTCGCTTTCGTTTAATTTTTCTTGTCCTTGCTACCTCATGATATATAAAACTAGCGATAATAATTATTTCATCGTCGTCCATGATTAAAATTGTGAATGTTAAGCCGGAATCGTGTACCAACGATCGTTCGTTCGGCCACTAAATGTATTTGAAGGTATCTTCGAAGGCCAACGAGCGTGCGGTAGCCAACGCTGAATATCGCTCGTTGGCGTTCGTTGGGCCGGTGTGTACGCAGCATAAGAAGAATAACTAATGGCCGGTACACACTTTGTTTAGTGTTTAGTGCGAGTGGCTTGTTTAGTGTTTAGTAAAAAAACACGTTCGGACAGCTTCTGTTTATTGTTAAGTGTTTAGCGAATAGGAACGCGTTCTATTTTTTCTGCGAGTCGCCCCTCCCGCTCTCCCGCCTTCACCCCTCACTTGCAGATAAACACTCACTAAACACGTCTGGACAGATCTGTTTAGTGTTTAGTTCATATAATGAACAAATAAACTAAATACCGTTTACTAAACAGTGTTGGGACAGCACCTACTAATCACTTTAAACAGTCTACTAAACACTAAGCACTTGACTAAACAAAGTGTATACCGGCCATAAAGCATAGTGCTGTAGTGATTGTTCTGAGAAGTGTCCCGTCGGCAGTCATAGCGGCCCGCGAGCTGAGGAGGTAGCAAAGACATTATACTAGTACCTGGTGGGTTATTGTCTAAGAAAAAATCTATCACGATCGCTTATATTTTGACCGCCATTGCGCCGTGACATAAGACTCTGTGCCGACTTCCTTTTTTAAGGGAGTAATGGATGGACTGCAACTGTCAAATTGTAAGCGATCGTGATAGATTTTTTTCTTAGACAATAACCCCCCTGGTACTGGTACTAGTATAATGTCTTTGGGAGGTAGAAACAAGGCTCGTTCCAGTTAAGCACGGATTTGCAACATTTTCAACATTTTTAGCATCAACGCGTTTCATTTGGCTTTGGTGTTAACATTTCGTGCTGGTTTCGTATGTTCCACATAAACATTTTTGCCACGAAAAGTTAACATCAAATATAATCAAATACTAATAGATGATAGATGGGTCCTCTGATACCATTTTTTGACACCTTTCAAATTTGACATTTGGATACTTTTTTATGAATCAAAAAGATTTTTTAGTGGATTTCATTATTAAATTGAATGATATTTATAGTTTTAGCCGATTTTGATTTATATTATTTGAAATATTAAGTTACTGGACTAAGTAAGTAAGACGTCAAATTTCAGCACGAAAAATCGGTTCATACCGTTTCATTTGTAGCAATTAGCGTGGCTAAAAATGTCAACATTTCTTAAAAGAAACGCATAATGAGGCTAACACCAGATGTCAGCACCAGCAAAGTGATGATGGTTAAATGGAACACAGTTACTGTAGGCGGGTCAAAAATAGGTAGCGAGGAGCGAAGCGACGAGCTTAGGTTTGAACACCAAGCGCGCGAGCAGCAGCAGCGGCCGGCAAAGCGCCAGAAATATTGTAACATGTTTTTACGAATAGTTTCATCGATAACTTAATACTTTTACGAAATGTAAGTTCGATATACCGTTTTTCTGGTAATCAAAACAACTTTAAAAGATTTTTTAAAGAAACGTTTTTCGATGATATAAAACAGCGATGATTAAAAATTCGATGAATTGAAAAAAATATATATAAAAAATCGTGGAATAGTTTTCGGTAAAATGAAAATCGATATCAAAAAAATCTGTATTCTGGTAGACACCCCTAAAAAACTAGTCGTTGGAATAAGTTGTCCAGCCAGCGCCGGGTACCGAATTGGCGGCCAGCGCCGGTCACCGGTTTGGAAGCCGGTGCCGGCTGCGGAGGCACTGCCTCTTAATAAACACCCAATTCGTTGAGCTGCGTTCGAAAACATCCTCCGAGTGCACTCCGTCACCCGGGGGGCTACCGCCTAACTCATAGCGTTTACTCGCTATCGCTTTCGTGACATTAGAACAATAGCTCTAATGTCATCAAAACTATTGTTCTAATGTTATGATGACGATAGCGAGTGCTTGCTTTGAGTTAGGCAGTACGGCCGCGGAAGTCCGTCAGAGAACATTTCGGGTGCACTCAGGGCTGCGTTCGAAAACATCCTCGGAGTGCACTCCGTCACCCGAAGTCTGTCCTAGAACCATGGAATTATTACTCAAACAGGAATGAGCTCTTCAAAATATTGTTGTTCAAATTTGGACTTTATTTCTATGTAAGTAAAGACTAAACACTTGCAAGTGCAAAAGTGTGCCGAGAGAGGTAGCAATAACTGTACCTTTTATCCCTTTACTACAGTGTTGCTACTGTTGTATATTTTATAATTTAATAGTTATGATACAACTATTGGTAGATGAAGATTTTTATTATTGTTTATTTTAATTACTTTTTACGCCCAAAATACCTAAATTGTTTTTTTTTGAATAATTATAACATAAAATAAATTAAATTATCATATTAGCCTAATATTAATAATTATAACACTATGATTTTACGTCCAGGAAAATTCTAGTGGTAGTATTCAAAAAATGTTATATTGCAACAACGATTCTTTGTCAATGTCAGTAATTTTCGTTGTCATTGTAGTAGGATGACCACATGGTAATAAATATTATCGCAATTTTTAACCTTTTTCCAATAAAAGTAATTTATATTAGTTATTTATTGTTTAGCTTACACGATGCGATGTAAAGTTATTAGAAAAAAGAATTGGCATTAACATATTGTTCAAGATATTTGCGAAACTACAAAAGTTTTAAATATTGTTGAAACAATTCGACTCACACTGATGTTTTTAATTCTTTTTTCTTAAAATATTACTCATTCTTTTACTAGGTATGTATTTAAATATCACAGAGAGATTTTAGTGTTGACTCATTTTTGACAAGTTGACATATTTGATTATCAGCTATGTATTTAAATATCACAGAGAGATTTTAGTGTTGACTCATTTTTGACAAGTTGACATATTTGATTATCAGCGGTGGGTTCAACATAATATACTGATTGGAAAGACCCATCTATTGAAAGACAATCATTGACATTCATTATTTTTTAAATAATTATTATATTAATAATTGTATTGAAAAGCAGATATAAAATTCTTTTGCGCAACCCATTTTGAAATAATAGAATATAATATTTCTTTGTTGTACAACACCAACCAGCTTATAGTCAACGTATAAATAATACACTTAACACTAATTGTACATAGGGCAACCTTGTCGCTAAAAGCGATCTCTTCCTTAAAAATCGTGATTATTAAGCATATTATTATGATTTTCCAAAGCATCTTTCAGGTTAAATGTCATTGTTTTTTAAAAAATCCCTATTTTGTAGAATTTGTGGTAAACAAACATACGAAAGAGACAAACGGTACAGTTATTTATCTCTCGCTCGGCACACTTTTTTAGGCAAGAGCTCATTCCTGTTTGAGTAATAATTCCATGCCGAGAACATTTCGGGTGCACTCGGAAGTGTTGAAGTGGCGTGTCAGAGAACGCTACGGAGTGCACTCGATCGAGTAGAATCTCACCTGCTTAGACCCAGCATAGAATGCTGGGTCGGTTGGGCTTATTACCGCTAAATCTTATGAACCTAAAACGTGTTTTCGGTTAAAATTATATTAAAAACTATCACGATTTCAGCATGAAATAACTAATAGCACTTTCAAAACTTACCACAGAAATAAACTACTTGCTATTTTTTCCCTTAAATTTGCCGCATATCCGCTCTGCTAATTTTCAAATGGCGACCAAGAATTATTAGCCCGCGCGTGCCCCGTCGCGTACAGACAGACGGGGGCTACGTCGCGTGGGCGCGGGGCCCGCCTCCCCGCGACGTTCTCCCGCGCGTGGCCACGCGACTATTGTATGAACACGCGCGTGCGTACGCTTAACGCAGTTTCGGCCCAAACGGCAATTTTACTTCAGCCGAATAAACGGCGGCAGGATATCCAGCTATCCGCAGCTAAAACTGTGACATTAGTGTGGGTTTAATGGTTAGAAAAATAAAACGCTACTTTTGCATCGAAATTCCTAGTTTATTTTTTTAAACATTGATGAGTGTATACTTTTTACTGTAACAATAACAGTAGGTATGTCAAAAATATTTTAAAACAAGCAGTTTTAGTATATTCAAAAGTTTTCGAACACTACGAAAAATATTCTTAAGCATTTTAAGAAATTGGAAGTTGCATCGTTTCTTATCGGGCTATTCATTAATTCTATCTTTAGTAACTTCAGGCGTGAATAACGGCAATTCTTCCGTCAAAACCAAGCCTATCCATTTTTCATTTCAGAATTATCTAGAATTCTAGATAAGTACTTCCAATTTCTTTGACCGAATGTGGCGCCAAAAGAGCACTGAGCGTTATTATTATTATTTAAGATTCCTTTTTCATGTGTTTGCAGCTCAATACAACGCTATACGGAATCACACTCACTACGTGACATAATGTAATCCAATCCTATCCTATACAATGCATTTTAACGCAACGATCATAATATGTTACTTCATTCATAACAAAATGCCAACATTCAAAATCCCCTTAGCATCCATACACAATATAAATCTCTATTCTAAGTCATTTACACACTATACATAACACATAAGAAAATGTACTAGTACTTTAAGATTTTATTGTGTTTATTAAGGTAAAATTGTAATGGGGAGGGCGCTGATTGCCTGAAATACAGGTATGTATTTACCTAGTTCAGGAATCAGAAACTCATTTATGTTTGTAATTATTGTTTGACCAATAAACTATTATTATTATTTCTAAACTGCATCGCTAGTTCGTGACTAACGGCCCGTTCCAGATAAGCATTTTTAGCCATAAATACCAACATTTTTAGCATCTCTGCGTTTCATTAGCCGGTGATGCTAGTTTTTCTTGCTGGTTGTCATGCGTTTCATTTAAGCATTTTTAACACGAAATGCTAGCATCAAATACCCATGTTAATAGATGGGTCCTCTGATACCACTTTTTGACAGCTTTCAAATTCGACATTTGGAATCTTTTTTTCATGAATCAAAAAGGATTTTCAGCGGATTTAAAAAATTTATTGAAAGATATTTGTAGTATTAGCCAATTCTGATTTATATTATAAAAAATTTTAAGTGGCTGGACTAATTAAGTGAGGTGTCAAAATTCAGCACGAAAAATCAGTACCTTGCGTTTCATTTGTAACAATTAGCGCGGCTAAAAATGTCAACATTTCTTAAAAGAAACGCAAAACGAGGCTAACATCAGATGTTAGCCTCAGAAAGTAGCAGTGCTTTATCTGGAACGCAGGGTAAATGTCAGCACTCGTAACAAAAAATAACATTGCTTTCTTGTTGAACAAATAACTTTTTTGTTTTTAGGACAGACGTGACGTGGCTTAAAAACACAAGAGCAAAAGCACGGTATCATTATACTATTACCGTGGCAAAAGTTTCATAGAATGGGTACCATACTACTGGAAATATCACCAATGTTGATCTAATAAAATAAACGCGGAAAGCTCTATCTTGAGCGTTATTTTATAATTATGGAAACAGTTTATAAGTATTGTTTTTTATAATCCCAAAAAAATGGATTTTCTTTAAAGACCTTAAGGGATCAATACGCTATGTTGAAGACGTGGGTTCGTTTCCCGCCCGAGACGAAATTTTTTCTGGTATAATGGTTTATTCATTATTTGACAAAATTTGGAGTTAGTTTTTGTCCATCATTACCTAAAGTACTAACCAATTTTTGAGAAGTGTTTTTCATTTTTTACCATTGTTAATCAATTCAAAAGCGTTTCCTATCAAGTCACATTTTTGAATAAAGAATATTTTGAATTTTTAAGAGACTTCGCTGCTAAGAATCAATTGAAAGAAAACAAAAAAAAACCTGTCGTTTTTTCAGTAGATTTCAACTTATCTTTTATATAGGTTAAGCAAGAAAAGATGTTCGAAAAAAAATCTATTTTGGCAATTTTAATAACACAATTGTTTTATATTTTTATACGAAACTGTATACAAACTAATACAATGAATAAAGGTCAGTTACAAAAATCTGAATATCTTCTAAATGGGTCCTCAAGTCAGTTATGTGTCGCCACATTTTATTCCAGTTATGAATTTCTGGTTATGAGTGGGTTCGAGATTGTTCTTTTTATTTATGGTATTTGATACAACCTGAAAAATTATATTACTTAGATAAGTATAATGATTATGTCAAATTTGCACTTAAATAAAGTTTTGAATTTTTTGTAGTTAGTCATTTCAAAAAACTTGCTCTAGTTTTAGAAGATGTTGATATAGACTTCAAGGCAGTCAGATAGAAAGGCTCCTGCAAATTGTTTGATATGGGACCCCACAGGGCTAGCTACGCCCCTGGTGCTTGCTCTCCTCACATTACTCACATTAACTTGCAGGCGGACGCGCGGTCACAAATGTCAAACATATAGCAAAATATGCAACGGTTCACAAAATGCAAGATAACTAGACATGTTTAATACCTATAGTTACAATTATACATTGAGAAAAAATATTATATTTATTTACTTATACTTAAAGAAAGAAACACTTTTTTGAAGTTGTATCTATAATAAAACTGGAGCCCTTTTGCTACATCGAACTTTAAAACATCGAATGTCATTTAATTGCCAATGAAATATCAAACGCCCAAATGATCAAACATTCATCACATCGAAATATTAATAAATTGGATGCTTAATGCGAATGATCTCAGAATTACTGATCAAACACTGAAAAGTAAGTTAATTTTCCTCTGACAGGAATCGAACCCGCGTCCCTCACTTTTTGGACAAGTGAAAAGCCACTACGCCACCAAGTGTAAGACAATGGGAAACCTATCGAACTTCTTCTAGTCTTAGTTAAGTCTACATATAATACCTAAACAATATTGAAATTACAACTGTAACAACCAATATAGAAAGTTCAGTTTCTAAACATCGACACACATTATAGAAATGCTTACTAATATTATAAATGTGAAAGTTTGTAAATATGGATGTTTGTTACTCTTTCATGCAAAATCTACTGAATGGATTTGGATGAAATTTTATAGATAGACGGATTACAAAATGGATTAACATACTTTTTATCCCGGAAAAGTAAGTAGTTCCCACGGGAAAGTAGATTTACAGTTTTTTCTTTAAACTTTTGAGGTGAAACATAGTTTGCGGGCACAGCCAGTGTTTAAATATTCTTTTATCTACACTCATGTTCTAATTCTAATATTAAGAACTCAACACTAATATTTTACAGGCATAACTTAAAGCCCTTGGCCTTTTACAAATTACATTATAATACAGGTTCGCCATACAAAACCAGTACTTTAATGTAACTCGAATTCCAATAAAATACAGTTCGATTGACGAAGCCCGACCAAGGAGGTTTTGTCACAATTTTCTTTTGTGCCAGTACATTGTCTATGGCGGCGCGTGCAACAGCACATGCGCGGTAGAATGTTGGTGTTGGCGCCATTTCTCTGAATTTTTCATTCATTATTTTGCTGTTATTGGTTAAAATAATAAATAATATAAATGTATGTAGTTTTAGATACTAGTGCAATTATTGCACTGTTCAAAATGCAAATAATTATTAGAATAAATGAGTTTGATTTTGTTTTAATTTTGTGTCTTTTATTTAATTTAGGTAACCACTGATTGCATGAGTGTAGATAAAGTAGTGTATGAAATTGCACATAATTAGGTCTTAAAACACTAGTGTGTGTTTAAAATTCGAGGCTTGGCGAGAATTTTAATAGTACCACACGAGTGTTTTAATTAAATAAAAGACACAAAATTAAAACAAAATCAAACTCATTTATTCTAATAATTATTTGCATTTTGAACAGTGTAATAATTGCACTAGTATCTAAAACTACATACATTTATATTATTTATTATTTTAACCAATAACAGCAAAATAATGAATGAAAAATTCAGAGAAATGAATTCAGTGTTTAAAATTCGAGGCTTGGCGAGAATTTTAATAGTACCACACGAGTGTTTTAAGACCCCCTATTATGTGACTATTTCATAAACTACTATTAAAGAAAAAAATATGTTTTGCAATGGAAATCAAACCCATGCGAAACGGTTATAGACACTGAAAAATAAGCAACACAATATGAGGATAAATAATATAAGGGGGTGAGGTAAGTATAAGTGACACCTGACCTTCTTTGTCTTTTTTTTTAAGATATACAAAAAATTTTGAAATGTAATACAAAATGAATGGTCAATGTCACCGTAGTTATTAAACACTACCTGTGCCCGCGAACTACGTTTCGCCATATATTTTTAAAACATTTTTCATTAATACTCAGCTCCTATTATCGTAGCGTGATGTTATATGGCCTATAGCCTTCCTCGATAAAAGGGCTAACCAACACAAAAATAATTATTCAATTTGAATCAGTAGTTCCTGAGATTAGCGCGTTCAACTAAACAAACAAACTCTTCAGTTTTATAATATTAGTAAGTATAGATTCTATCAGTAAATCTGCCATTAATAAAGCATTAAGCTTTTGATGTGATGAACATTTGATATTTCATTGGAGATCAAAAATCAATTAATGTTTTAAAATTCAAAATGGTATAGGGGGAGCCAATAAAACTTGTGTGCGTCTGTACCACAGGCAACGCAACCAACTGTCGCAACCAACTGTCGACTGTGCTTACAATGATTGCGCCAGAGAAGCTAGGCATAGTATTTATTTCTGTAAAGAGTACTTACACTCGAAAATAATCTCTAAAATAACCTCTACTCCATCTCACAGAAAACTGCTGCCCATAGTCTATACAAAAATAAGAGACAATTTCTACTTTTGCTATCCTACTACATTAATATGTAAAATATAGCTAACACTTATCCTTATGACAAAAGTACATTACCTAGTCAAAATTATATTCATTCAGATTCTAGTTTTCTATTTTATTTTTCTTTTCAATAATATCATAATCTCATATTAACAAGAAACACTCATATTTTTAAGTTATTAATCAAGATACCCGAGCAACATAGTATGAAACTTAGGTCTCTGGGTTGGCAATAAAGACAAGTGATTCCATATTCACAAGCCTGTACAGTATATCAAGATACATAATGAGCATTGGAAAACATTGGTAAACATTGAAAGCAATCCTCTAAATGACAATTGACAATAAGTAATTTGGCCCTAAAAATCATTTACAATCACAAGAGCAGCTCTATATCATTATAAATTACCTAAATGTGCCTTCTTCTTTTTTCCTTGGTGGCATTTCCCTTTTGGATTTCGCCAGAATCGAGTTTTTTGCTCAGTTTTTATTTTTCAAATGGATGGTATTGCCCTTGTAAGACTCTGCTTGCTTGACATGGATCGTGAAAGTACAATGGGTTAAAACTATTATATTAAAACTATTCATCTTCGGAAACACAAAGTTAGCCAATGTCCATTATTTATCTTGAAGTACTGTGTAAGGTAGTACATAATAATATGTATGCCAACCATGTGGTGTAAAACAACATTTACAATCTGTATGAATGGAAAAATACAATGAATTAGACTAATATTAAGATGGAATATTACTATTAAAATTTTTTACACAGACTGAAACAATATGTTGCTGTTGAATATTCCTATGTATACAACAAAACAATTATTATTTTTAATGTACAACATTTATATCCTAATTTAATAGTTGTTTAGAGTATTCTGTAATTTTAATTTCTAATAAATAATACTTCACAAATTCTAATAATTTGTGAAGCAAAACTGTAATTCTTAATACTTGTGTTCTCAATGTGTGAGATAAACATTACTTTATCATACTTAAGAAGATCTAAGTTTAGAAGTATATTATTCATGTTTGTGTTACTCTGGTTAAAATAAGTATGTTTCAATATATTATGTTGGCATTGTACTATTAATTTTACAAAAATTTTGAATGAATAACACAATGTGATTGAAGGCTTGACCATGAAATCATTTACAGGTAAAGAATAAGTGTTCACATTATAAGACTAAACCCTATGGATAGTTACTTCACATTCCAGCAATTTTAATGCTGGCTGTGGACAAATGGTTGCTACTTGGATGTGCGCGCATAGGGTGTGTTGCGTGTGTAGGTAGCAGTTCTAGCATGCCGCTGGAGCTGCTGACCACCTGGTCCTTGACGCCTTGTTCCCACATTCCGAGCTGAGGACTGCTTATACTCACGTGTTGGTGCAGAATTGTCCTTGTAGTACTCATCCTCTTGATAATATTGGTCTTGGTTATGGTCATAGTAATAATCTGGCTCACGCGCTGATGAGTGCTGAGGTAGCTCACGTGCTGGTGGCTTAGGTGCTGCCCTGTAGGGTTCATCATAACTATATGATTCAGCAACAGGGCGGGCTCGATCAAGAATACTGGTAGCTTTGTTTTTAGAGGGAGTGTGGACCATGGGAGATTGTGGAAGAGGCATATGGGACATGGGTCGGCCAACTGGGGGGTGGGGCGGTCCTGTTCTATCTATAGCTTCCATCATAGGGTTGGGTCTCATCATGTCAGTGTTTTCAGGTATGAGATATTTTTTCACTTCTGCCAAAGCATAAGCAATTCTTGCATGGGCTTCAGCTGGTGGAGCTAAAGCGGATATTTCTACGTGCAAATCATCAGATAAATGGGCAAACTTAGGATCAAGTGAACTTCGCAAGTCTTCCTCCTTTTGTTTATCCCTCATTGATCCTCGCCCCAATACCGCCATTTTGCACATGGTATCTTCTTGGATTTGTTTCATGGTGTTGCCCTTGGGTCCAAGTAGTTTACCAACAAAGTTGAATTTGGGATACTCCTTACTCGGTACCAGTGCTTTTACAGTTACTTTAACAGGTTTCTCACGTAATACATCCATATATTTACTATCTCTTGCCGGGACTCTTCCATTAGCTTGCACCCTTTGTACCTCTTGATCGATTAATCTCATGGTAAATGGAAACTTTTCGCTGTTAAGCTTAATTTTTTCACTGAGAAGCTCCCTCATATACTCACCGGCTTTTTCATTTGAACTGAATAGTTCATCGCCATTTTTGTCAATATCCAAGCCCGATGTACGCATGTTGCCTTCAGCGCCAGAATTACGTCTGAAATTACGACTATTGTATCCATCACTATCGAAATGATCAGCCATTTCTATATAAAACTGTTGAATCGTCGTATCTCTGTACAAAGTTACAATATACAGAACGATAACGATTGTAGCACTTGGAGTATTAATAATTACGGTTCGATCGAAAAGCCACACAGACTAAAGAACACGTATGACGTAGACACAGACACAGACTAAAGGCTAATATACACTTTGTTAGAGTGTAGAGCAAGTGCGAGTGCGAAGTGCAGGTGTTAAGTCACAAGTAAAACCAACGTGTAAGTGTAAACGGCCTCGCTGTTAAGTGTTAAGTGCGAGTGCGAAGTGCAGGTGTGAAGTAAACTGATTAGAAGCGAGCTCTAAATTTTATTGTTAAGTAGACACCCCGCCTACCCGAGCACTCCCCGCACTCGCAGTTTCACCCGCACTTAACAGTGTGTAAACAGTATCGGTTTGATAAGTGCATAGTACATCATGGACTTGCAAGAAACAAATACTATACACTGTGTAAACGCTTCCTTCGCACTTAACAATTACGCTGTGAAGTTGTCACTTCGCACTCGCACTTACTACTTAACAAAGTGTAAATTAGCCATAATAACTGCTAACTATTCTATTTAGGGATGCTACGTACGATCTACGGAAAAGCAATAAATGTCGATATATCGACGCTTAAATATAGCGATATTTATCGATATCGAGTATACGCCGTTATCGATATATCAGTAACGAAAAAAAAACTTGATATTGTGACGAAATATCGGAAACCCAAATTAAAATACCCACAAAACCGCGAAAAATGCTGTTACTGACAATACTGAAGTCTAAAAAATTATTCTGTTGTCAACTCTTATCTATTGTTATCTGTGATGAGTAGAGTGTGTTTTAAATATAAAAACACTGTTGAGTCAACAGTGTACAGCGAATGGTCATCTATTATGTTCACTTTACTAAGGAAATTTCCGAACTTCTTTCTAAAACTATTGTTAACAAGAGTAACGTACAGCGAATAGTCACCATCACATCCCATCGTGTAAAGGGGCTATAAATCTACATTGGATTTTAATAAGCTGTATCGATAAAATATCAATATATCGGCGTACTAGACCGATTATATCGATATATTAGTATCGACTTGATTCGATTTCTATCGATATCGATATTTTTAAAAACTTTGCATGCCTAATTCTATTCTATTCTTTGGGTGGTGGCGCTGTCCTTAAGCCGGGTCCGCTGCGCCATGTTTTCGTGTTTGTAAACACGAAAACATTGCTTTGTTAACAGATAAGGGGCGTGGTTTAACAGTTAATAACATGTTTCCCGCGTCGAATGGATAACAACCCCCGCGTTCGCCTGCGGGGAGGGGAAGCTAAGCATTTTTTGTTAGCGCTCACTAGAGAAACACGTATCGTTTGTGAACGTATCGCTTGCAGTTTGTGACAATTCTATTTGGTTTCTTTTGTGATGGAGTGGAATAAAGACCTATTTTGTTTTAATACAACTTAAAATTTTTTTTAATACCGAACCTATCATCAATTTTTAGTTCTTGATAAAATATTTAATGAACGTGAATGTAGATAGGGTCGAACTCGGAATCTATTCCTATTTCTTCTTTGGAGAACTAAATCCACTATTGACAGAACAGTAGCCACATCTTCGTCGGAGCCACAGATAAGTCGGAGCTCATTTTTGAAACAAAAACATTTTAAAAACAGGCACCATGTTTGCTAACATGTTTTATTAGAAAATGGGCGCAGCGGTCTGGCCTTTTGGATTCCGACAACTTTAGCCTACGCGAAAAGCTTCTTTTTTTATGGCTCCGCACGATTTGTGCATTAGCCATTACAAAGGTTGGGAAACGTTTGAAATAAAAAGGAACGCGGAATCGTAATGGGGATAGGATCTAGGATCATGATAAGGATTACGTTAAGGAACTGATTAACTAAAATATATATACGCTTTAGCTTCTTTTTAATTTTAATACTGGCTCTAGGGTTGCGTTCCGAAACTTCCTATAATAGGTATGTGATTCCAGCACGACGGGGCCCCGCCATATGTGGTAAGGGCAGTCAGGGAACATTTGAACAATACCTTCGCAAACCGCTGGATCGGAAGGTTTGAGCGAGTGCGAAATTGCGCCGGGGTTGGAACAGCGAAAAAACCCCGACATCAGAGAAGATACCGGCATTATGTTCCGTCTTCACGCAGAAACGCTGCGCCGCAGTTTCGCAGTATGACGGTGACAACGCAGACCAGCACGTGTGTGACGGTGTAACGGGTGATGAGTAGGTTCAGCGACGACGCAGTGGTGCAGTGGTCAGGAAGTAACCAAGGCCGTTAATAAATAATGCACCAAGAATTGTGTCACTGATATATATATTATTCCATCGTTACAAATATAATTAAAAAGACACTCTGAAACAGATATATGGACTAGTATAGCACCTCGTTACACGTGTTGTCCTTAAAAGGAATGGAGAGGAAGAGTTTAGAGAAAAAAGCTCTTCAGAGCACTCGCCGTGGTAAAGACGGTAGAACGCGCTTAGTGACGCAATGTCACGACGCAATTGCAGAGGTTCGAGGCTATTACTTATTAGTCACCTCTACATCGCCAATGATGCGTGTTGCGCGCCGCTGCAACCTATCAAAATATCTCCTATTTTCTCTACTTGATTATGTCTTGTGCCTTCCGTAACTATTTCCTTTTCTCTTTCATCTAATTGCAAAAGTCTTCTGATTCTTTCGTTGTTATCTTCTCCATTTAATAGATACTTCGTTCTTCTGCGTTTATTCTGACATCTCTTGCCTTTATTATTCTTTTCTCATGGTCCACCTATATTATGTAGCCATTTCTTAGGTATATAGCCGACCAGTATAGCTCTGTTTGCATCTTTCGTCAAGCCGACCCGACAAGCACTCAAAAAGCTAATAAAAATAGGCTAGATGAATGAAAAAAAAAATTGCTTTAATAGAAGCTCATTCATATAATAAACAGAAAGAAAAAATCGGGTTTCGAATAACTATAAAAACAACCAAGATATAAGGTATTAAAGATATTTATCCATCTCTTTCTAGCAAATCGACAATTAACATGGAGTTTATATGGCCGTACTCAACAATGACGTCACGGTTGATGTGTGATCTCTTTGTCTAATCACTTCCAAATTAACAGCTTATAATGCTTGTATCTAATGTATTTCTAAGCTGATTTTAATTCTAATTTCACACGATCGCATCTTTTTCTACGCTATTTTAATATTTTATGAAAATTAGAATTCAGTCATCATCCCAATTATGTCAGGCTGACAGCCGTACACACGTTCTAATTTGACTCGGGGAGGGGTGAAACGATACCATTGCGGTATCGATACTTTTACTCGATACAGTATTGGTCGTCATAAATCGATATTTACTCGGTATCAATTGAAAAGTATAGATACTTACTAGTATCGAATCTTTTTTGGAAATGTATGATTATAAACCGTAACAAGTATTCTTTATTAATAAGTACAAAATTATACGAATTTATGAAAAAAAGTATGTTTTTGTAATAAACAAACAAGCTTGCCAACTAAACAAAACTAAGACTAGGAGGCGTGAGAACCTGTCTATGGGGCATACTGATATAAGCGCTCCACATTCTCGCGAGAATCTCGCGAGAACGCGAGAACAACACGAGAACCGTGAATGTGGATCCGATTCGCATGTTCTCGCGTAGTTCTCCGACTTTTGTCGGTTTTTTGGCGCGAGACAAAGGCGCGAGAACTATATTGAGAACCTTGTTCCAGGGTTGGAAAAAATCATGATTTTTTAATTAAATCCAATTAATCATGAATTGATTTATTGAATAAATCCTAATTTATCATGATTTTTTTGATGTTTTAGTTGTTATCTTTCCTAATTTTAATAAGTAAGCAACTATTTTGCGGAAACGAAAGAGGAAGAGGAAAAATTAAATATTTACCCAGTTCTGAGGCAACTATTTGGAGCGATAGCCTCCTCAGCATCAGTGGAAAGTTTTTTTTACATTTGGCATTGTTCACTCGAAATTACGTAACAGACTAGGGACCAAAAAGCTGGAAAATTAGTTTTTTAATCAAGAATTACAATAATGACACTGAAATATGAAATATCAGATTTACTCGGAAAATAGATATTCATAAAAATACTTTTTTATTCACAAAAATAAAGACATTTGATTTAATCACTGATTTTGTGCCAACCCTGCTTTGTACGTTCTCGCGAGAATCTCGCGAGAAGTGTGTACCCAAGAAGTTCTTGCCGAGGTTCTCGCGTACTTCTCGCGTAGATTCTTGCCGAGACTCTCGCCGAGAATCTCGCGTGAATGTGGAGCGCTCAATATGAGTCCTTTTGTCCGATACCTACTCGATACTTAATTTCAAAGTATCGATACTAAAAGTACTTGGTATCGGAGAAAAGTATCGAGTATGTACTTGTATTTACTCGTATCGTTTCTAGCGTCGGGCGGTCGGCTCCGACCAAATCTATTAAGCTAATATCTGTAGATCCGACCCAAGAGAATTAAAGGTAAGATTACTGATTATCATATAGCTATCTACCAACGTTGACTCGATAAGTAATAATGTTTTATTTTGAATGTTATTAGTATTATGTATTGACATAACAAGCAGCGCGGACGCGGAGGTCGAGGAATTGCGCGTGGGGTGGGGCAGGGCGGTAGATCGATACGATCGCGTTGTTATAATACATTGCGTAGCATGATTAAAAATATTAATGAAGACTTTTTTTTGCTTTTCCGGGAAAAGTAAACACCGGTAAACAATATTAACATTGGTGTGAACTCACTATTAAAAGAAATGGGACACCGTCACTTACACCCGGTATTTCCATGGTGTCGGAAAATTGGGAAATTAATTCCTTGAAAAAATCAATCGTAGTCTCTTTTTTAAAATTTTATAACGACAGTACAATAATTACGGTGTCAATATCGTCAATCAATATAAGTTTGAAGCAACTTTTAAAACAATCGTGATGGGTTTTGAGAATATGGTAGAAATAAATATTTCTACCATATTCTATAGTCTACACAATTCTATATGGCTCTAAGAGCATTCAGACTAAATGATCTAGTAAGATATGGCTTCCCCTTCTCTTTGTTTTACCTCAATGGTATGTATACGTTATCTTTAGTATCCTTTGCCTGTCCAAAATGAGAAAAATCAACTAAAAAAAATCCTCACCAACTTTTGTCACCCACAGCTGATCAAATGTCAAAGCAAGAAAATGGAGTTTATTGTTACGCATTTTATAATTCCTATTAAATTAATACAATAATGAAGTGGAAATGTAAAGTTTTCATAGGTCAACAAGGGTAGAATGGATAAAACTACTCCATTTCAACCTTGGACTGCAGAAGATAATGCGAAAATAGTTAAAACCGAACGCGAAGTAGCAGATGACGCGAAACTTCATCGGGAAAATGTCAATCATCCAAAACATACGCAAACTGCGTCTTACGATAAAGAATTTGTCGCCGTTTCGAGTAACGCTCCAGGATCTTCAAACATTGTGCGCATCGGGACCGATTCTGATAGAGGAAAGGAATCCAAGATGGACACCGCTAAAGTAGCCTCTATGCAACAAATCGTCGAAAACACTCTCAGGCAAGGGTTTCCCTTTTCTGTGTACTGGACATATTATAATTTATGATTGGTATATGTGCCGGTTACTTTTACTCCTAAAACTAAATTTTTAGTTACTTCTATCGGCTATAATATAATCCATCTAATTATATTGTCTAAAGTTTAAACATCAATATATTCCCTAATATTTCTATAACTCGTTATAAGGGAATTTACTATCAACTACAATGTGCATTTAGCACATAAATTACCTATTACGGGTATGTTCGAAAACAAGTAATATTTATTCGGGTTAGAGTGAATTTCACCTGATAGCGTTCGAGAACCACTCAAATGCTATCTTGCGTCCGGTAACCGACCAATTATTCCGCTCGTATTTCTGAACACTTTCATGAATGTAAATGCAGGGTAATTTTCGCCTGACACGAGTGAATTTCTCCTGGCCCCCAGTCAGCTTTAAATTTTACCTGACATTGACAGTTGATTGTTTTGTGATATGTAGTTAGCTGATTTTGTTTTAAGTTGAAGATAAAGTTTGCAAATGATAAATAAAGCTTTGTGCAGTTGTAAAATAAAGCAAGTTCATGTTGCAAAACACAAGAACTCTTCGTTTTTAACTGACTGAACCCCTTTGAAAACTCGGGAGTTGCGAAAATCACTCACTGGTGTTTGAAAACCAGTTAAACTTCTCTTTCTCGCAATATGTCTATCCTTTTCCTTTTTACTGAGTGAAAACTTCATGGGTTTTCGAACGGCCCCTAAAAATTAAATTAACAAGATCAATTAAGCTTTTGACATCTTATTGGTTTACTATGATCTGATCATTTTTTATTTACTTTGCTTGATGTTCCAAAATACTTATAACGTTATAGTACTTGTGGCTGGTGAAGCTTAGTTCAATTTCATTAAATAATCAAAGTCACCCATAATAGTATAAATTGTAAGTTTCTTATACTTTTGAAATTATTACTGTTCAGTATGCAGCAGGTTGTATGTAGGACAGAAACCACTTTGCCCTTACCTCTAGCAAACACGCCGGGGCATACTTATTTCCGCGATACACGGCTCTTAAGATGACACGTTGAATAAACCTAAACTTACATAAAGTACTTAAAACTTACTGGTAAGTGCCCCATCAGCAGCTTCTGGACAATCACGACAGGAGGAGTGCCCCCCCCCTTCTGCAAACCAGGCCCTTCAAAGCCCAGCAATAGAGCTTTGGTCCTCTTGAGTGTCGAACACTTTCACAGAACAATATACACTATCAATCACATACAGGGGGCCCTATTTTAGGCTACCTAGAAACGCCTGGGTAAGATTGAGCACGAAATCACGTAAGCTAGGACGGGAGCACTCGAAGCCTTAGTGCACTCTGTTACCAACCGATTCCTTTGCTAGCTTAAGGCAGACTGTTTTATTGCCTGACATTTCGACCTTGCCGTGGTGCAATAATTCATTCCACATTAAATAAAAACAAACCAAATCTTTTATCTCCCTCTTTCACATGAATTTTTATTTCTCTCTCTATCAGATGACATTTTAGATTATGGCCCCCAATATCATCCAATTACAAGATTATTTCAGTAATAAACGTCAGAGCGTTTTACAACCATCAAATTCAACGGCTGTTCGGTTGTAACTCGCTCTGACACTCTAAGGTCTTCAATGGGCCGGTTGTTTCACACGCGCGTCACATAGGCATTGAACGGGGTTAGAGCGAAAAGTTGAACTTCGCGCGAAGGCTCTGATCGCGCTCGTGTTGTCCATTCGGAAGGATAGTTTGCGCGCTTATGACACCGACGTTTCCTTAAACGTTGACGTCTATTAGCTTGAAAATTAATTTTCAGCAATAGCACGTAATTTTTGCATCAAAATATTTTTTTATGGACACTTAGGTAGACAATAGAAAAATTAGTTCACTACTTTATTATTTTCCTCATTCCTCACAATAAATGTAGTTTTCAAACGCTGACTTTCACACTTGACAGTCGTATGACAGAACACTCAAAACGATTACGATCCGAGGCATGGTCGTCGTAAACGGAAGATGGCGAATGTAAGACGTCATCGATGACGTCTTGTTCGATGCTGTGAGCACGCTCGAGGTGATTCAAAACGACTTTTAGCGCGCCGACATCGATATCATCGCCATTCGAAACGAAACACTGGTTGCACCAAAATATCTAACTACCTGATAGCCCTAACCTTAGCATGGAGAAAATATCAAATATTGAAAAACAACAAACTGTTCACAGAAGATGTGTATGTTACTGAGGATTTACCAAAAGACAAAATCAACGCCAATAAAGCTTTAATCCCAAAGCTAAAAGAAGCAAGACTAGCTGGCAAATACGCAATTATTAAAAACGGAACTCTGATAGTGCAAGAAAATAAAGGGGATTACAAAGAAAACAAAGAAAAAAGGAAGTGTGTACGTTCCTCTCCTCCCTCGACTCCAGAGGTCTCCGGCAGAAGTGTGGTAACACTTAAAGAAAAACAGCCTATGAAAGTATCAAAAATTAATTAATACGTAGACAATACCAAGGGCCAACAATCAAAAATTAAAATCGCACATTTCGTTAACTAACACTAATATAACAAAAACGACTACAACAAACATCACTAGTACAACAAGAAGTCACAGTAAAAATAAAATCATAAATAACTGCAACAAACCATTCCCCAACCCGGCTGGTCCCCGTGGGGAAATAGACCAAAACCCTCTAAATAAAAATAAAGTAAATACAGAAAAAATATACATAACAACTCTCAACACTCATACTCTCAGAACCAACAAAGCTCTTTTGGAGCTAGAAGTCGCATTGACAAATATAAAGTGGGACATACTTGGACTTTCAGAAGTCAGAAGGTTTGGTGAAGAAATTACAGACTATGGAAAATATGTACTGTTCTATAAAGGAGAAACACCTGGTCTGCATGGAGTAGTATTTATGGTGAAAAATAAATATTGTAATAATATAATTGAATTTATTGGATTATCAGAACATATTGCAATATTAAACATAAAACTACCTATGTACAAAGATCCATGGTCAACAGCTCAAATATATGCACCTACCAACCGAGCAAAACCAGAAATAAAAGACAAGTTTTATGAAGACCTCAACACAATGATTAAATAAACATATAAAAATTTAATAATTATGGGTGCCTTCAACAGTCAAATTGGATTAAGAAACAGTGGTGAAGAAAGGCCTAATATAGGCCCATATACTAGCGGTAAAAGAAATGAGAATGGCGAAAGGCTAATTAATTTTACATTTGAGAACAACTAAAAATAATGAGCAGCTTTTACAAGAAGAATGCAAATAAAAAGTGGACATGGATTTCGCCTTGCGGAAATGTGAAGAACGAAATAGACTTCATTAACTAAAAACAAAAAAAAAATTAACGACCTACATGTAGTGAACCACTTAAACTTCAACACAAATCACAGAATGGTAAGGCGCATAACACATTGCACCGGACACCGCTCCGGTGTGCGGCGTTGCGGTTTTTAATTTTGACTGAAGAATCTTAATTTGTATACAAAAACCGCATTTGTATAAAAAAACACTCACACCGCATGCCCGTGCGGTTGCGCGGCGCGCGCGACGGCACCGCACTCCCGGACGGTGATGCGGTGCGGTCCGCGGGGTATGCCACACTGTGCCGCAGTATCGTACGGATTTTTGCGTAGAAAGGACGTGTATACGCGTAATAGATCTCGACATAGATAATGCGGCGATGCGGGGCGTCGTGCACCGCAGCTCCGGACGGTGATACGGAGCAAACCGTACGGTGGCACGGTTCCGTGCCGCCGCACCCGCATGCGGTTTTCGTCCCTCCGTACACCGCAGCGGTGTCCGGTGCAATGTGTTATGCGCCTAAGGGCTATACTTAGTGGCACAACCATTAAGAATAATAGACCAGGCACCATTGAGAATAATATTTACGGCAGGGGGCACTTCGATCTACTATCTGTCCGGTAGTAGGTAACTGAGTGCACGGGCATGCGATCCCGCCTTCCCCGAGCTACTATTGCTCACAACCCCATTCCTGTGACTATAGTATCCCGTCCCTCCCATCCCAACCTTCCTTTACCATCCCATAATATCCATCCCTACATGCGGTTCCCTTCCGCTCATCACACAAAGTGTGACTAGGCGATGAAGGCAACACAACGCAGATATGCAACGTGATTTGGCGGACTCGGCGGGTCAACAAGGCAAGGTGGATGGCCTAGGGCCTTCTTCAGTCGTAGCGGTTTTCCGTTCCACTGATCCAAGGAGAGGAAGGACGAGTGTGTGCGCCTGAGTTTGCGCGAACGCTTGCGCACCTTAATATATCCTGCGCAACTGACTGCTTCCATAATTGACTCCGATTGCGCGAAAGTCCTGTGGCGATGGGTAGAACTGGAGAGGTCTAGCCTGATGCAAGCTAGTCTTTGTCTGATACCTGCATACAGGCGGTCTCGGGGGTGTGAGTACACGCCGTGGTCGTTTCTGCACTGCACGTTTGGGGCGACAGTGCGGGTTCGGCAGCACCCGGGATGACAAAGCAGCCCTGTTTAGGGAGGCACTGCTTTCCCCGCTCAGCCGGGGAGGGGGCTAGAAAAGGTGCAACTTGGTAGATGGTAGTAACCGCGGCTGCCATCGCATCACTTAATTCGTGGTCGACGCAATTTCACTAAAATCATGAAAACACCTATAATGACTTTTGGCGCGTGGAACGTGAGGACGCTTCTTTATCGTGATGGCAACGCCTGCCCTGAACGCAAGACCGCCATAGTAGCTCGGGAACTACATCGCTACAACGTGGATGTGGCTGCTCTCAGCGAAACACATCTTGCTGACGAAGGAGAGCTGGTGGAAGTAGGTGGCGGATACACTTTCTTTTGGAAGGGTGGGTACCGCTGCTTCCGAATGTCGCAAATCAGGTGTAGGCTTTGCTATCAAGAATCACTTAGTAAAGCGACTACAGGAGTACCCTGTACATATCTCGGACCGCGTTACCACACTGCGCCTCCACCTGGACAAAGACAACTACCTTAATATCATCAGTGTCTATGCTCCAACGCTAGACAAGTCTGATGACATCAAGGATAGATTCTACGAGGAACTCACGCTTTGCCTAGACAGAATAAACGCCAAAAAGCAGGTGTTATTGCTGGGCGATTTCAATGACAGGGTTGGTCGGGTCTATGAGGCTTGGCCTGGAGTTCTGGGTAGACATGGAGTAGGCAACATGAATAGCAATGGTCAGTTGTTGCTCAGTCTTTGTGCTCAATCATCATCACAGCCCATATACGTCCCCACCGAGGGGCTCGAGCCTACCCTATGTTAGGGTGATTAGGCCTTAGTCAACCACGCTGGCCCAGTGCGGATTGGTCGACTTCACATACATCATTGAATTTCTTCGCAGATGTATGCAGGTTGCCTCACGATGTTTTCCTTCACCGTAGGAGCGTCAGACAAATGTACATATGAAATTCGAAACGAAAAACACATTGGTACATGGCGGGTCTTGAACCCCGACCCCCCGATTGGAAGACAAGTGCCGAGTCCACTGCGCCACCGACGCTCTTTGTGCTCAATACGATCTGGCAATTACAAACACTATGTTTAGACTTGCTGCCAAGTACAAGACAACATGGATGCACCCAAGATCCAAACACTGGCATTTGATTGACTACGCTATTGTCAGGCAAAGTGATTTCAGCCAAGTGCAAATCACACGCGTTATGCGAGGTGCGCACTGTTGGTCTGACCACCGGCTTATTGTCACTAAGCTGCGACTCCGCCTTCGTCGCCCGACTAGATCTTCGACAAAAAAGCTTGCGTCTTTAAACGTGGATAAGCTAAAAGATCCTGAGGTGAGGAAGAGATATGCTGAAGCCTTGTCTGAAAAGCTGTCGCCAGCTGATGAGGTAGGTGACGTTGGTGCTGCTTGGAGAACTTTGTCATCTCATATCATGGAAAACTGCTTCAATTGCACTAGGCAAGAAATACCGTCGCAATGAGGACTGGTTTGATGGAAATGATGAAGTTCTGTGAGCAGCGCACGCCAAACATCGAGACCTCCTGCGACATCATAGAAGGCGAAGAGGAAGCGTTGCGGTAGTCAAGGCTAGTGACCAGGAATTGCGTAAGCTGTCTCGACATATTAAAGACAAGTGGTGGCAGGACAAAGCTAGTCACATGCAATGGCTCAGTGACACAAACCAGCTCGGAGAGTTCTACAGTGAGGTACGAAAGCTGATTGGTACATCCTACCATGCAAAGGTTGCTTTAAGGTCTTTAGACGGTCGGAACCTTTTGATGAGCAAGGAGGATATACTTAAGCGCTGGGCAGAACATTTTAATACCCTGCTTAATGTGGATCGATCAGCTGATCTGCAAGGTATCAGTTTAATGCCTCAACTCCCTGTTGCTATTGAGTTGGATGAGCCTCTTTTGCGTGATGAGGTTGTTACTGCCATCAGACAGCAACAAAACAAACGGGCGGCTGGCATCGACCTTATACCGGGAGAGCTGATAAAATACGGCGGAGGGAGTTGTATACGTTGATATGGGAACTGTTTGTTCGTATGTGGGAGGAAGAGCGCGTTCCGGATACCTTTCAAGTATCGCGCATAAGTGCTCTCTATAAGAACAGGGGTGACCGGTCTGACTGCAAATCCTACCGCGGTATTTCGCTCCTATCGGCCCCTGGAAAGGTATTTACTAGAGTTCTACTAAACCGCCTACAGGACTTGTCTGAAAAGATCCTGCCTGAAACCCAGTTTGGCTTCCGACCTGACCGAGGCACATGCGAAGCGATCTTCTCTGTGCGGCAATTACAAGAAAAGTGCAGAGAACAGGGACGTCAGCTATGCCTTTGCTTTGTTGACCTGGAGAAGGCTTTCGACAGCGTGCCTCGTGAAGCTCTCTGGATGGTGCTAGGAAAGCTGGGAGGCACGGAAAGGTTTGTGAGGCTTCTTAGACTCCTGCATGACGACTTGCAATGCTGCGTCGCCGTAGACGGTGAACAGACGGACTTTTTTCCCGTTACCTGTGGGGTAAAGCAAGGTTGCGTCTTAGCACCTACTCTGTTTGCCTTATACTTTGCGGTGGTAGTTAAAGAAATCTCACAGACTGTCTCACAAGGAGTGCGCATCCGCTTCCGCACGGACGGCAGTCTTTTCAATTTGGCTCGACTTAAGACTCGCACCAAAGTCTCATATGCACTGATCACTGAGATCATGTACGCTGATGACTTGTGCTTCTTGGCAGAATCCCCAGACGGCCTGCAACAGCTGATGTCCGTTTTTCACCAAGCATGCTGTAAGTTCGGCCTGAAGATCAGTGTCAATAAGACGGAGGCGATGTCCCTAGACATTCACGGTCACGAGACACTGACCATTAAGCTTGGTGAGAATGTGCTGAAGCAGGTAAATAAATTTCGCTATCTGGGGAATACTGTAACATCTAAGTGTGACCTTGATGCTGAGATCAACAGCCGCCTCGGTGCTGCAGCTGCAGCATTTGGCAAGCTGTGTTCCAAGGTTTTCCGCTCACATGACCTTAAGTTAGCCACTAAGATTTCAGTTTATATGGCAATTGTGCTGCCAAACCTCTTGTACTCCTCCTAGACGTGGTGTGTGTACCGCCGCCACATACGCACTCTGGATCGTTTCCACCTTAAATGCCTCCGTACCATCATGAAGATCAGATGGTCCGATAGAGTGCGAAATACCGAAGTTCTGCGACGAGCCCATGTTGGTGGCATTGAGGCCTATTTAATGCGTCGGCAGCTTCGGTGGTGCGGTCACGTATCACGTATGGTAGAGAATAGAGTGGCGAAGCGCATATTCTACTCTGAACTGGAGGAGGGCAAGCGAAAGCAGGACGGACAACTCCTCCGGTTCAAGGATGTCCAAAAACGACATATGAAAAGATGCAATATAGAGCCCTCTCAATGGGAGCGTCTGGCAGCACAGCGGCCAGAATGGCGCAGGTTGGTAAACAGCAAAGTTCGCGAGTTCGAGGATCAGCGTAAAACTGACCTTGATACCAAACGCGACCAGCTAAAGGCTCGCCCACCTGCTACCATAACATACCGTTACGAAAACGGCGTACTTACGTGCCCGCAATGTGCTCGGAGTTTCTCCGCGAAGATGGGCTACATAAGTCATCTTCGGGCGCCAAATAACCGGCTAGGAGTCGAAGTGGTCGCCATGACCGAAACCGGTCGGACTAATCATCATCATCATAATAGACCAAAAAAGATATTGCCGCCAAACTTTCTTAAAACAGATATACCTAAGGAAATAATTACACAGATAAAAGAGAATCTTCGAGACTTGGGAAATCTAAAAGGTGTACAAAATAAATACGACCTCATAGAAAAGGAACTCATCAACCTGGGTAATGAACTGTATAAACATACGAAGACAAAATTGGGGATGAAGCAAGAAAACTTATCAATGATAGAAAGGAACTATTAAGAGACAGAAAAAAATAATAAGAAAATAATTGCAAATGTAAGTTGTAAGAGAATTATTACTAGTATAAGGGAGTATAGAAATAAAGAGCGGACAAATAAAATTAAATGCCATATAGAAAAAACAGGTGGGGTGAAAAAAGCATTCAAAGAATTAAGAGAATCACTAAACTGGGTTCCTAAACTTAAAAATAAAAATAACAACTCAATAACTAAAAGGAGAAATCTATTAAAAACTGCTACAGAATTCTACCGCGAACTGTATAAAGACAACACTATTACAAATATACCTAATGTTAACTACACAACTGGTAACAATACAAACTGTTACAATATACCCCCAATAATAAAAGCAGAAGTGTTAAGCTATAACATCGCAAAAAACGAGAAAGCCCCTGGCGAAGATAAAATAACAAATGAAGTTTTAAAAGCATCATTACAGGCTACTTTGAATTCCCTTGTAAAACTATTCAATGACATATTGTACACAGAACAGATTCCAATACAGTGGAACCTAACTACGATTATTTTACTACATTAAAAAGGAGACAAGGAACAAATTAATAACTACAGACCTATAAGCCTTATGCCTAATCTATATAAAGTTTTTTCCAAAATAATTTCGCCCGCATGACTAATATATTAGACGAAAATCAAACTGTTGAACAAGCAGAATTCCGAAGCAACTTCTCTACAATTGACCACATACATACACTAAAACAGATAATTGAAAAGTACAATGAATTCAGAAAGATATACTATTTATAATTTATTGACTATAATAAAGCTTTTGACACTTTAAAACAGCAAAGCCAAAATAAAATTAGAGATAGCTGGAGAGGAAATCGAAATACAAAAAGGAGTAAGACAAGGAGACCCCCTATCTCTCAGATTATTTACTGCAGTTCTGGAACAAATTTTTAGAAACCTACATTGGGAAGAAAAAGGGATAAATATTAATAGGGGAACACTTGCATCACCTAAGATTTGCAGATGACATAGTTTTATTCAGCGAGAAGAACACAGAGTTACAGGAGATGTTAGAACAACTAGAGAAAGAAAGTACAAAAGCCGGTCTGTCATGGAACATAAATAAAACAAAATTAATAACAAATATAACAAAACATACTATTCAATTAAATAATATAAATGTGGAATATGTGGCTGAATATGAATATTTAGGTCAGTCACTTTCTCCTACATAACAAATAGAAAAAGAAATAAATAAAAGAATTTGTAACACATGGAAGCGCTTCTGGTCAATGAAAGAGATCATGAAAAATAAGAAGTTGTCATCATCTGAAAAAGGCAGAGTAATTAATACATGTATAACCCCATGCTTAACATACGGATGCCAAACATGGGCCCTAACCAATAAACTCTTTAAAATAATCGAAGTTTGTCAAAACTCTATGCAATAAGTAAGGTTGACAGACATAAGGCACAAAACAAGAGTTACACCTGTGGCTACGGTGATAAAAAGACTGAAATGGCGTTGGACAGGTCATATGATAAGAGGCCCAGAAAAATGGTCACAAAAGGTAACAGACTGGTATCCAAGGAAAGCCAGGAATAGAAGTGAGTGGAGGTATTTAGAGAAGGCCTATGTCAGTGGACAAGCTAGGATACAAAAAAAACATCTGAATGTTATATATTTAATGTAAAATCCTAGAAATAAAGGCTATCTTTATCTTTATCTAACTGCTTATGATGTCATTTTTAATTTATCCTATAAGTATGCAACTTCAATAGGGCTGCCATATGTTCTGAACCATCGACCCGGACATTTTGAATAGAACAAGGTTATACAATGGAAAATTCAAAAGCTCAATGAATGATATGATAAAAAACTTTATTTAGTAATATAATTAAAAAAATAGAACTTTTACTTTGATACGAACTTTCAAGTTTAATTTTTAGTAGGATATTTTTTTAAATTAAATAAACTAATAATTAATACCAACTATAACACATAAAAATCAACATGCTTATTCTTAGCGTTATCACTCTTATTCAATGTTTGCGATCTCGATACCACTTTTCTTTGCCCATTCATATTTTTCTGAGGTTCTGACTATTTGAAGCGTTGGCGCGTAATAGTGATCAACATGTGTATTCTACAATGAAAATGTGTCAATTCGGACACTTTGTCCGAATCGTCAGCAAGTATACCCACCTAGCTCCCAGACCATGAGAAATGAATTATAGACGGGGACACCGGGACATAACGCCACAAACCTGTGTACCGGTGTACCGGGACATGTACCGGTGTACCGGGACGTATAGCAGCCCTAAACTTCAAGCAATTTGTTAACTATATAATATGAATAACCCATCCTGAACTTGACCTTTTCTGTTACAATTAATGAAATTGTAAAGCATAGGACTTGGTTCACCAAACTGATAATCTCTTTTGCCATCTATACTTTAAAACTTGACTTTTTGTACTTATGTCATGATTTACATTTGTATCCATTTGTTTGCATTATTTTTAAAGGACAATCACAATCACTTAAAAAAATTACAGCTGCACTCACATCTGTTTAGATTAAGTATATTTTGAAAATTTAAATTAAATACTAAAAATTAAACTGCATAATTAAAAATGATATTTTTTACTTAACGAGCTATTTTTTATACATGAAATAAAAAAATGTTTTATTAAATTAAATGTAGGTAATTAATGTCATCAGTTATGAATTATCTTGTACACTTCAAGTAGGTAGGTACCTATCTTTTACATTCGCATTCTATCTTTCTGTGTGATCAGTAGCCTAATTACTAACAGCCAACAAATTAAAAAATGATGCCTTGCCCAAATAAACCAATCACCTTTTTCATACCCCCACCAAAGAATTTTATTCCAAAAATGCTGAAATAGCCTCCTATCCCTATTTTTGCCCCTATTTGTCAAAAATCTATTCTTAGCGGGTGTCTACGTCATATTGAATCTGTGTAACATATTTTTGTCTAATTCATCCAGTGGCTTAAGCTGCAGGTTGATGGATCACTCAGTTTATTCCTGAAGCCATTATAGTGTTTTAAATTATCTATTCCACTATGTTGACAATTAGTATGGATTTCCAGTTCAGATGTTATGAATTTGTTTCGGTTTCCAGCCCAGAGGGTCGACAACGTGTAGCACAGTTATTGGAAGCTGTTGAGGCTCTGAGTGGTGCTGAAAGGTTACTGTTATATCTTCGACTGCCCACTGGTGTACCACCGCATGATCCATTGAAGCAGCCTATTAATCCCCTGGGTTCAAGGTAATTTTACACTTTGATAATAACCTTGCTACTATGCTGATAGATATAAAAAGGTAATAATGTAGTTGTAAATTTGCGTGCGCATCATATGGTTAGCTAATTTATTAACTCAAAACTTATAAGTAGAAGGGGCATATTAAAAATAAAATTTTTTTTGAAGCAATAAAATATCTATAACTTAAAACATAGTTTTTGTAGTGCACAGACAATAATATAATCACATTAAGTACCTTTCAGTTGGGCAGTAATAATTATTTTTAAATTGCACTTTTTTATGAAGTATTTGATTTTGTTATGCCAGATAGATTACATATGCTACTTTAATATTAAGCTTTTATTATGTTTTGTTGAACTAATAATGAGGTAATAACTAATATATTACACAAAAAATAATACCAAAACAAACCTTGATGAAACTTTCTGAAATCTTAATGTTATTTACTGATGCTGATTTTAAATAAATTCATCAAAATAAATATGTCAAAAGTATAATTAGACTCATTGTGTTCATTTATTTTATCATTATTGTTTCAGAGCTGAACTTCAACAGACTGTAACATGGATACAGACACACCTAGAAGTTGATCCAGATGTCTCGTTGCCCAAACAAGATGTCTACGATGAATATCTGTAAGTACAACATTTAAAGTAAGTACCTACATACATACCTTTTTTTCGAGGGGAATGCGTGACCGCACCATATTCGCCATTGGCTAGACGACGAGCGTGTGGGGCTCTCCCGGCAGAGTGCCGGGTCTACCCATAAAACCCCCGGTATTCTCCCTGCCCTTATGGGCGCGCGTGATTGATAGGGAAGTAAGTACATACCTACCACTACATTGGAATCAGGAGCCAAAGAGCATTGCTCATTTATGTTTTCATTTGTACATGATCCTGCACAAACAATAATCTGGCAAGTGATTATAAATTTACATAAATGTGTATATACACTCGCGAGCAAAAGTTTGGAATCAGTTACTTGAAATTGGTTCCGCGTGATCTTGCTTACTAAATAAATTTTTAATAATCATAAAAATGACATCATGTTAAAGGTGCAACTGTCCACTTTAAATCGATATAAAATTAATTCATATCGAGCCCGTAATTGTGGAGTTATCCCGGATTAAGTGAAGGGGGTAGGAAAACAAGGAAATAGGGAAAAATAATGAATGAATAAAACAACAAAAATTATTAAATAAAAATTTTATTTATCTTTAAAAATAAGTGTCAATATTTTGTGTTCCCTCCCCTCGCCCTAATAACTAATAATAATAACTGCTCCAAGACGATTCTTCATAGACCAGCAGTGCGATTCACTAACAGAAACAGTCGTCATCGAGATCGTTGTCGAGCTCGATGAAGAGCTGGCTTTCATTTCGACGAAGAGCGCAGCGCTGACGATAAACGTATTCACTAACGCCATTTAACTCGACGTCGATCTCTTGGCTGTTTAAGCTCGTCGCTGTAATAGAGTGGCGACACACGTGCATATATACAGTTCATTGTATATTGATTTAAATCAGGTTTTAATGTGTTATAAATGTCGGAGCGACATAAAAAAACATTATTTGAACAAGAAACAAGTTCGTAAATATGGTTTAAAAATGACTTTGGTCAAATTGTGTAAAATTCATTTCGATGTTAAAATAAAATTGATACCCTTTGCCTTTTTGACAGTTAGTTAGATATAATCTCTAATCTGTGATCTCTCTCTGGGTATTATTAATGGCTATTTTTTAATTAATTTTGTGTAAAATTATAAGAAAAATGTAAGCATTGCAATGCTTATTGTCATCGTGTGTTCATTTTGTAGCATGTGAAAATACGTAGTTTCCTTGGATGTAATAGCCGACTGAGGGAGCTTATGAGCTTACGGCAATGATGTCTCCGCAAAGAAATTGACTCGAAAGAACCCTGCACGGACCCATCTCACCACCACATTTCTGTTATGTTTAGCTCCTCGTCGGCGTCGCTTGGTCGGTTGTTCTCTGCCATCCCAGCGACATCATAATTGAAATAGCAAGCCTGACCGCGAGATTTATTGCTATCAAAGAGACTCATAGAGTGGAGAAACGCTACCGAGCAGATACTGGCACAGAACCCGACACTTCTAGTTACTGCATTAACCATGAGTGACGCTTCAACGCTTGGCTAAGACGAAGTCACCAAGCCCTGCAGACTTATCCAAGGGCAGGCCCATGTTGCTAGCAAATTCATCTATTTTAAAAAAATTTTTGGAAGAGGGACGCGAGAACAAAATTGATAAGCGTCAACTTTTAAAATATCAACCTACTTATTGTCAAGGTGATACACAGGCTGTCTCAATACATCAACTTATATGTAATTTAAAAAGAAATATGTTTAATGTGTTTTTGAAAAAAGTGCATGATTATCACCTTCATTAATACAGACAGAGAGTTGAAGAAGAAACAAGGGACAATCCACGATCAGCCTATGGTTTGAACTGAGGTATGATCGAATAACTGCTTCAAGAGCCTTTCAAGTTGGCTGAAGAAAAGTAAAAATGACACACTCTTATCGCTCATACTGTGGTAAAATTCCAGATAATACATCAATGAAACATGGCCATCTTCTGGAAATGGAAAAACAGTGGCAAAAAAAACTGAAGACAAATAATTTACACCCAATATTATATTCCAAATAGCGAGCGTCGGTGGCGCTGTGGACTCGGCACTTGCCTTCGAATCGGGAGGTCGGGGTTCGAGACCCGCCATGCACCAATGTGTTTTTTGTTTCGAATTTCATATGTACATTTGTCTGACGCTCCTACGGTGAAGGAAAACAGTGAGGCAACCTGCATACATCTGCGAAGAAATTCAACTGATTTTGTATAGCTGACCCAGTTTATAGTGAAATATAGTGTAGATTTTAACTGTACCATTCAGTCTTGAATATGTTGAGTTGAGAATAATTAAATTCTATAAACCCTTTTACTTTTGGAATACTAACTAACTTTTGGTATAGGTACCCATAGTTCTAACAAAGTTTGGAACTATTTATTTTAAATAAAAAACAATCTTAAAGTTTTCCTTAGTTTTATTTGTATTAAAGAATCATACAGATTATTGAATGCACATGCCATGATTGAGAATGTTTAGAAATTTGAAATCAATATATGCATGTGGTCTAAGCATATAAAAACAAAAGGTTAGCTTCACTTCACATTTACTTGTTTGGGAATATTTATATGACCTTTTATTATATAAATCAAGTAGTAACAACTAATTGAAAGACTACAGTACTATGTATACAGTTGTGGCTTTATTCAATTTTTTTAAATGTTCAATTTTTTTAATAATATGGTCTTTTTGCTTCTACTTTTGTCTTCTTCAATTAATTCACTACAGTCAGAAGATGACTTAACTTATAATAAATGAACTGATTGTGAGCAACTGGTGACATTTATTAAATAAATATCACTGTCCAAGTGTTGTTCCATATAAATATTTTTGCTTAGACTGCTTAAATTATAATAATGCCTGGTCTATCATTTTCACATTGGTCTGCACAGTCATACTTCTGAATTTGTAGGTTAAAATGCTTGAACAGTTTTAAATCCATTGTGTGCTTAAAAACATTTCTGGCACATTTCCTCCAACTGTTTCAATATCTGAAATAAGCAAAAGAAAAAACTTTATAATGGTAATAACTGAATATTTGCCATTTAATACTTCAACTTGTATCAGAAGCATCTATGATAGGCTTGGTGTAGAACTTTCTTTTGATTCATTCAGACTATGATTGATCATCTTTCTGTTTTTTTATAAATATGACAATGACTTGAAATAATTACAACCTGAGATGAAATTGTGGAGTACAACCTGGTTTCATGAGCAGTTAAGCATGTTCTTTAATGATACTCCATATATTATTATTAGTCATTTGACAATTAGAATAATAAAAATAGTGTGTTTGTTAAGTATAAAATTTACTTATATAAAACGTTAACTCATAAAACCGAAACAACCCATCATCAACTTATGCATTTATTATTTTATCAATTACCAACTCCTACTTGGAATAGGGATTCTACAAAATTATTCTGTTTTACAAAAATGAAATTCCTAATAGACTACTTACTTATGTTGTGAGAAATAAGTACTTACTTACCTACATTAAAATGATCTTCACAAAAATACATTCTTGAATCTGTTCATAAACTGTGATCAGACTTGAGCAGAGCATCATCTCTTCTTGCGAGTTTTAGCCATTATTTCCGTATTTATTAAGTTATTTGGCATTTGTATAATAATTGTGCTTTGACACTGGGGCATTAATTTTAAATGGAAGAAAATAGCACAAAATTAAATTATATGACTGACACTCTGATGTTGCAAACATTCATGGGTTATGGTCGCTGCTTGTCGTCATAAATCATATCTTTACTTCGCTTCTTCGAGCAAGAATAACATGATTGATAATCCAGCACACATTGTTTTTTTATTCTTGAAGTATTTCCTATGAAAACTCAAAATAATTTTGCAAAACACACAACTCGACTTAAAATTTGTAGCTTTTAATTTGACACTAGAAATCGTGGCTGTGAGCCAGGCTGTGCGTCGAGCTCGACGCTGTTTTCTTTTGCTGAATACCAAAACACAAAGAAAAACGTCAAACATTTAGTACCGGTTCACGCCGTGCTCGTCTTCGAAGCGCTAGTATCGCCAACGATTGTCAAGCAATATTAGTGAATACAAAATCATATTACAGCGCTGCCACAGCGTCGAACTCTAGGCTGTTAACTTTAGTGAATCGCATAGCTGATCAGCTTCAATCATTCAATCGATTGAATCAACGCTGATTTCAGCTCATTCAGACATGAAGGAGCAGGAGTTCTGGAACGAACCTTCCTCTTCAGTTCATCCCACACGTGCTCAATGGGATTCAAGTCAGGGCTGAGCGCTGGCCAGTCCAATGTGGCAATACCGACTTCTTCGAGGTATTCCGTTGTTACACGGGCAGTGTGACAACGAGCGTTATCGTGCATAAGGAGGAAGTCATCACCGATGTATCCCGCATAGGGAACGACATGTTCCAGGAGAATATCGGAAATGTACCGGTCCGAAGTTAGACCGCCTCCTCGTCCCCCGCCAGGCACGAAAACAAGCTCGGTTTTACCATCGAAGGAAATGCCGACCCACATCATACAAGAGCCGCCCCCATAAGCCACTGTTTCAGCGACACAGCACTGTGCAAGTCGCTCCCCAGGCCGTCTGTAGACCCGTCCTCTTCTGTCGCTACCGTGCAAACACATCCTGCTTTCGTCGGAGAACAGGACTTGCCTCCATTGCTCAACCTCCCAATCAAGATGGGTGCGAGCAAACTGAAGGCGTGCTTGTCGGTGAGCTGCCGTGAGTTTAGGGCCTGTGGCAGGCCTTTTTGGAGTCAGATTCGCTTGCTTAAGTCGTCGACGAACTGTCCACTCACTGGCTGCTACCCCACGAACATCTCAGAGCTCCTGTAGGACGTTGACGTCAGTCAAATGCCGATTTCGGAGAGAGGTTGACACGATAAAACGGTCATCCCTCTCCGATGTGCACCGGCGCCGTCCAGATCTTGGTCTCGGGATAAAGCCACCAGTCTCCCGAAAGCGCTTATAAACTTTCGAAACACAGGATTGGCTTATGTGGAGCCGACGAGCGACAACCCGCTGGCTGAGCCCTTCTTGCAATAGGGCTACGATTTGTGCTGCTTCTGTAGGTGTTGTCTCCATTGTCGTACAAGGTAAAGGGTCAAAAGTGGCGGAGATGTGTACCGGTCAACGTGTGAAAGTCGACTGATAAAGAAAATCAGGTGCTTTTATAGGGGGTCAATAGGTCGCAACTCGTGACGTATCAAACAATTGAAACACGTCTTTTTCGATACACCTTCACTTAATGCGGAATGGTTCCATAAATACTGGCTTGTTTTTAATGAATTCGGTATCAGTTTAAAAGTAAAGAGTTGAACCTTTAAAATGATGTCATTTTTACGATTACTAAAAAAGTATTAACTACTCAAGATAACGCGCAACCAATTTCAAGTAACTGATTCCAAACTTTTGCTCGCGAGTGTAGTTATAAAAATTGTATTCAACACTATCATTAGATATCTTCTTTTTTATTAGGTATTTTAATCGATTTCTATGATTATAGAAATTAAGTAAAATAAAAGTCAACATTGTAAAAGCTTAATGACCATTGAATTTGAAATATTCCATCAACCCATTGAATAATTAATAATCCAATACTTTCAACTGCAAATAATAAACAAGTAAATTACACAGCAAATACTTAAAGGTTAAAGCACACCGGGTTGGGATGGCAAGGCTTTTTTTAAATTTGCCAAGGGACACGTAGGAGGAATATAATATAAATTCTAAGGTAATAAATCGATCCCGCGGCATCAAAAGGGATTACATGACGCGGCATTGAAAATCGCGCCACGGGATCCAGCGGCATCCCATGGCGCACTGCGATATGCAACGGCACGCCGAAGGACGCCGTAACATGCCGCAAGGGCAGTACAAGCAGTACATATTCAAGAATGCCTGAAATTGCTTATAATCCATTCTATGATAAGCATAAAATTTTCGTATCATAAATCGTTAAATAAATTATTGAATTAACCCTTTGATTCTCTTTCTTTTCATAGATTATCAATCTAAAACCTTCATCTAACCCCATTATTAGCATGCACATCTTCTTCGTCTGCAATCCCAATCCTAACAACAAATCCCAATCTCCTATTTTTAAAAATTTCAAGGCACAACAACTCTCTTTCAAACGCAACTGATAACTGAAGTGTGTACATGCCGCCGAGCCATATTTCGACGTGACGCGGCATCCCGCGGCACGTCACGGTATGCCTTGAAAAAGGCGCTGTTAGTGTGCGCTGACTAGTGGCAAAATCCCTTGCCATCCCGTCCCGGTGTGCGTTAACCTTAAGCCGAATTATACATAGGGCGCACTAAAAGTTTCCAGAATCAATCATAAAAAAATACTATTAATGGTCAAAAATGTTTTTTTTTTCAAAATATTGCGTTAATGCACTTTTTCATACGATTAAACCAATTTTGAAAACGTTTGTGCCACTCCTCCGTGGTGACATCAGATAAATGTTTTTCATACTCTTCGACAGCCTCTTCAGGTGACGAAAATCGTTGGGTTTTTGATTTTTTGGAACAGAATAAAGTCATTCCTGACGTAGCGCCCCGTTTCCATTCATTAAAAAAGAAGCAATCATCCGTTTCGAGGCACTTTTCCCGCACGCCACTTTGGTTCGTTTCGGCTCATCTCGAAAGACCCATACGCTCGATCGCTGCTTTGTTTTGGGATCGTAGCTATAAATCCAGGCTTCGTCACCTGTGTTATTATGTCCCACACCAAATTTGAAGCACCTTCGTTGAATCTGGCAAGCATAGCATGGCACCAAGTGATGCGGTCCGTTTTTTTGAGCATCAGTCAAATTGTTTTCATACCCAAATGTTTGTGTAGGATTGACTGTATTTGACTTGACTCATGCCTATGTTCAAAGATGTCCGGATCTCATGGTAGGTCACGTGCCTGTCTGTTTCGATCATACGGTGCACAGCATCAATGTTTTTGTTGTTCATAGCGGTGCACGCACGGGCGACCTTCACGAATTTCATCATGGAGATTGATACGATCGCGGTTGAATTCTGCTTTAAATAGTTGTCTCGCATTGTGCTTCTTCGCCAAAGCAGATTAAAGCCGAACGAGGCTCTGCTGAGCTGTCAAATTACACTTTAAATCGTAAAAATCACGTGACGAAACATTTTCCCAAGTTAAATCCATTTTATTGTAATCACGCATTTTTTTAAAATGACGCCACAATGTAAAAACAATTGACAATCAGATGAAGCAAATTGTATTCTACGGCTAAAGAGTTCCATTTTCATATGTAGTAATAACTTTTCATATTGTTTCTGTAACTGGCCAATTCCGGAAACTTTTAGTCCATGTATGGGGAAATTTTTTTTTTGAGCATTGGCTACGCAAGAGGTATCAAAAGTTGCGTTTTGACACAGAGATTACGATTAACATTAAATTTAATTAAATATTTGTCATCTTGAGGCCTCTAACGGTTCTTGAAGTTTCTAAAATTTGCCATTTTTAGGGGTTCCTAACATTAACTATAAATCATACAATATTTTGAGCTATGGCTACGCAAGAGGTATCAAAAGTTACGACAAAGTTACACAAAGGTTACGATTATTATTAAGTTTAATTAAATATCTGTCATCTTGAGGCCTATACTGTTTTCTGAATTGTTATAATGCCATTTCTTTCTCTTTGTATAATGAGTAAAAGAAAGGCACTAATAGCAATTCAGAAAACTGGATGGAATTAAAACTTCATAATATACCTCCTGGTCCTTGAAGTTTCTAAAATTTGCAATTATTAGGGGTTCGTAACATCTATACAAATAGATAAAATTGACGTTGCGAGAGTTGCTATTTTCTTCTTCTCTGGCCTTCAATATTTTGCGAGACGCAAGCTCTCGAATATGATCACTATCGTCGAATGACGTTTCTTTTGACAACTGAATCTACAATAGATCTCTAAGTATCAGACAAAAATCGAGAGTATATAACCAGTTGAAAAATTGATGAGTTTTGCTTGATGAGGAACCAAACAGAAGCGTAAACTTTGACCACGTAGTTCACAAGCAGCTGCAAATTATCTGATAGCGACACAGTACTTATGTCAAGTTTGAGTATGCGATTGGCAGTAGCGAGCCATCTCGAATGCGCCATTTTTCCAGGTTGGCGACTCGCTAGCTCAGGGGAACAGGAACCAGCCATCACAGCATGACACATTTCGTAGAGAATTTTTGATCAGTGCTTTTCACTATATTGTCAGGTAATTCGAGCAAATTGCCAGCCACTGCACAAAAAGACGCTATAGGTTTACCTTCACAAACAGCTGTTTTCCAATAGGTCCTGTATATTCTTTTGGTCCAGATGTGCTACCATCTAGAGAGATAAACAAATGGCGAAGCGGTAATTCATTCGTGTGAAGCATACAAACACCATTGCAATGGTCTCTTCAAATAGTTTGGAAATCACCCCCTGCCTTCCAACCTGTATTCGTAGCAGTACCATCACATCCCACACAGATCACCTCTTCCAAGGTCAACCCTTGATCTTCTAACAAAGATGATAGAAGTGACGATTGCTTTGGCAGTGCCACGACTTGGCGACGTGTCACAAATAAATTTATCTTGGAAGAGCACATTTCAGTTCTCACAGAGCCGGGTAAATTTTATGGTACCGATCGCATATTTTATTGTTTATGAGTGTTTTGTCTTTTCGTCCATCAAAGTAGATACTTTTAACTACAATAGCATCTACATCTTTGCTGGCCTTGGTCCTTGCTTTTGAAACAACTCCATGGATTTTATTATTATAAATAACAACACTTAAATCATCGGAAGATACCAATCCAACGTCAGCTAAGACCGCCGAAGCGACCTCAGCCGCAGATCGCGTCGATAATCCATACCGATCACATACCTTAGCTACTGTTGGTAGCGCCAGAGTGTTCCGATTCAGTGAAGTCGATGGAGTCTCATTTACAAGCATGTCACTATTCGGAGAAAGCTCTGCTTGCAGGCGACTGTGGTCGGGGTGGCAACTCGCGCACTGGAACAGGATTGGTTTCTTGTGATGTACTTAGTAAACATGAGTGCTCTATCCGCTTAAACTTTTTGTCTCTGATGTTTCTTTAAGTCTTGCCGTTTCTTTTGTGTCTATACCACTAATTGCCATTTTTCTATCACTTCTTTGGTCCAGTCAAAATTCTCTTTCAGTAATAGGAACTTTCTTCGATTTTATGCAGAAACAAATGTCAAACGAAGTGAACTTACAAGCTTGCTGCTTGTATCGAAGAGCTTGTTCGACTATTCCAAAAAGCACGCCACTTTGCTTTCGTAGCTAGCTGTTCTTTTACTGTTGGGATATCTTATCAATGACAGGTATTTGTCGAAATACGATTTCAGCAATTGGGTAACTCGTTCTATGGAAACAATGGGAATCGAGGCTTTGGTCCAAATCGTATCAAGTATTGTATGAAGTATTTCAGAAACGATTGAGTAACCTTCTGTATTAGAAGGATCTTTCCCACACTTCTGTAGTTTTAGTTAATTTTTAGTAAACAAAATGAATTTGATAACGTCGCTTATCACTGGTAACTGGCGATTGTCAAGTTCTTTATATGGTCCAAATATAGCACAAATAGTCTCACTTCGTCTTGAACCCATTATCGTATGTAACACAAACACGTATTTTATAACAAGGAAGTGCGAAGCGACACCTTACAGCAATAAAACTGCAATAGAAATGAGACTATGACTATGAGCCTCACCGTAGTAGTAGGGAATTTGATAAGTCAAGTCAAAAGAAAAGAGGTGACAAAATTGCCTACTACTATAGGTTAGGTTAGGTTTAGAACATGACTATGCGTAGTATTCTATGGGATAATTCGTCATACTATTCTATGAGTTGAGAACCTATACCACTGAAATCATTTATTACATCAATATTAAGATCCTCCAATTATAGGTTCAAGGTGCGGCACAAACATGATTAAGGCTCGTATTGAGATCGATCTTAAGCTGCAGTTTTAACGTTGAATGTATGGAACATCTGTCAAAAACAGTATCTTAAGAGCGATCTCATTCTTGAGTTGCAATTATTAATACGAGCCCAAATACACAACCCAACCTTATCCCATACATTTTGAGGTTAGGTTTGTAAAAATTTTTAAAATTAATATGTCGAAAACTACGCATTGCCGAGAGGCGGAGTGGTACGGGGGGGGGGGGGGGGGTTAGCTTCCCTCCTCCCGTCGTTATTAATTCTCAAAAATTAATAACAAACATTTTCAAAAACTAATAACAAAAATTCTCAAAAAAAAATGAACCAAAGAACTCTGCTCATTACGTATTTTTCATCTATTTTTCAAAATAGTTTTTCTATTCGAAACACTTCATTTAAGATAAAATGCCGCTCACCATAAATATTTTACCATTTTGTATTTGAAGTAACTCGAATGAATGTTTATAAGTTACTGGAGACGCATTTTTGAAGTATTAGAATAGGCTAGATGAATGAAAAATTTTTATTGGTCTAATAGAAGCTCATTCATATAATAAACAGAAAAAAAAACGGTTTGAGTAACTATAAAAACAGCCAAGATACAAGGTATTAAAGATTTTTCTCCATCTCTTTCTAGCAAAACGGCAATTTACAAGGAGTTTATATGGCCGTACTCAACAATGACGTCACGGTTGTTGTCGGATCTCTCTGTCTAATCGCTTCCAAATTAACAGCTTAAAATGCTTGTATCTATTGTATTTTTAGGCCGATTATAATTCTAATTTCACATGATTGCATCTTTTTCTACGGTATTTTAATATTTTATGTCGAGACGTGAAAATTTGAATTCAGTCATCACTCGAGTGTGTCAGATTTTGTTATGGTAAATGTGCCACATATCCCTGATGACGGAGGTACCTTAATCTGCCGGTTTGCATGGTGGAGGTGGCCGTACGGAAGGCTTAAAAAATTTGAAAAAAAAAGTTATACGGGCGCGTCAGATTAAGGGGATGTTAATTATGGTTAATTACACCCTAAACAAACTACCATAAAAGATCTGACGTTTTGGATGTGACTCTAGCTCGTGGCGGCTTTTAAAAAATGCAAAAAAAAAAATCGCAACTTTGCACTACTCGAGCGCGTCAGATTTTTATACAGACGATTCAACTGAACGTCCTGATCATACCCATTCATAATCTGACGATTATTTTAAGGGGTTTCCTTAATCTGATGGTTCGAATATTTTTTGTCTGTACACTTATTGCACATAATTTTACGGCTAATACTAATCAAGGAAAACAATATAAATTATAATAATAAGACACAAAAACGTCGCCCCACGCAAGGATTATCTCCTGTGTCGTGTGTGCAGTTACAAACAGAGAATATCACATGCACAATTGCACATCTATCTATCTATCTATACTTGTGGGGGTGGCTGTGGGCGACGAGTGGCGACCCTCAGCAAGCCACTGCGACCTGTACAGATCTATTGTGGCTGACCCCTCCTCAAAGGTCTCCAAATAGGCCTGTAGCGTTAAAATAGCCGATGACCTTTTTTGGAGACAGAGCCTTTGCTTCATGAGGTGGCAAACTAGGTCCGCCCAGAGCTCGGCTCCTTGTGTGGATGAGAGCATAGCATTCACAGAGGATGTGAGATGGTGTCTCGTCATCCTCACCACAGAATCTGCACGTGGGGGCATTAGCTAATCCCATTCTGTGCAGATGTTTGTTGAGTTTACAGTGGCCAGTCAAGGCTCTAGTGAGAACCTTTAGTTGGCCTCTGCTCAGTTGGAGGTTTCGCATTGCGACCCTGGGTGAAAATTCCCCAATGAGCATTTTTGAGTGCAAAAGCCCTGGACTCTGAGCCCACTGGAGACAGGCTTGTGTTTGTACCCAATCCCTAAGGGCTCTCTTTTATGTCACCCTCGAAATGCCACATGCTGGTTCTGGTCCTATAAGAACGTTTTCGGAGCCAGCCCTCGCTAGTTCGTCGGCAATTTCATTGCCTCGGATGTTGGAGTGACCTGGAACCCAGCCAATCATAACCGAGTTCCTGGTCGCCAAATCATACAAGGCCTTCGAACACTCTAAGGTGATTTTGGACTTGAACTCCACGGCAGCCAGGGCCTTTAAGGCAGCCTGGCTGTCCGACAATAAGAATGTTTTTACCTTCGCTCGACCAGTTTGCGTGAACGCAATCGATGATGGCATACATTTCTGCCTGAAAAACGGTGGCATGTGCACAATTGCACATACGCCCGCCAGACCGGAATAAATTTATACGGCCATACAAAACATTTGTCGCGTGCGGGAATCGAACCCGCGACCACTCGACCTCTGCGAATCAAATTAAATTATTACAAATTTAATTCTTGAAATAATAAGTAAAAATAGTTTAATTCCTTTAATTTTTTTTATTAATTTCGTGAATCAAAGGTTATTAACCTTTGATTCACGAAATCAATAAAAAATATATAAACAAGCCAGAGCGTTGTATACGTAATGCCACGCGTGCTGTGAACAGTTGTATGATAGCGTCATGGCATCATGGTTGCTAGAAAGTAGTAGGGAACGATGCGAGAGAGTGCGTGAGAGTGGGAGATAGAAGCGAAGTGAAAGAACGATAGGTGCGGAGTTGGGAATAGATAGCCCCACTGCAGCTGCACGCGCCAAACTTTATTTATAACTAGCTTTCCGCTCGCGGCTTCGCCCGCGTTAATATTGTTTTCCCAAGGGAATTTTTTTGTAGCCTTATCATACACGGTGTTTCATTATAACCAATAAATAATCAATTCATTATCGAAAACTAATTATTAAAATGTGTTTACCCGTAATGTCATTCAACCCAAAATTTTCATGTAAATCATAGTACCTATCATGATACTATGATATACTTACATGAAAATTTTGGGTTGAATGACATTACGTGTAAAAACATTTTAATAATTAGTTTTCGACAAGGAATTAATTATTTATTGATAACCAATAGATATACTATAATATAATATATGAAACTAAACACCGTGTATAAAAGACTGTTATCTATATTTAGGAGCTCGAATAATGAATTTCGTAGAAATTGGAGCAGACAATATTTTTCATAGAAACTTTCAACCCCCATTTTGCACCCTAAGGGGGTGAATTCCAATAAACCAGGAAACACGTGTTCAATGAAATGTTTTTATGAGCATGAATCTCAAGTTTTACAAAATCGTTGCTAATTAAAAAAAATCCATACAAAATTGCAACCCCTATTTCATCCCTTCAGGGTTACATTTTTTTAATCCCTTCTTAGTGTGCGTCCGCATTTTGAATTAAAACAACTGTCCAAATTTCACATTTCTACTATTAGCGGTTAAGGCTGTGCGTGCGTTTATATATGGGAACTTATGACCTTATGACAAAGAGCTCCTTGACTTAGCCCTTTTCCAACAGAGCTCCGCTTGCCATAACTGGGAATTTCGTTTTCATTCAACTCACGGTGAGACTGTCATTTAGAACCGTTCGATACAGATTGTCAGAAATTTATTGTAGAACATCCTTATTTTATTATCAACAGCGCCCATTGTATGAGCAGCAACATGAAGCCGTTGTCAACCGCCGACTTCGGCAAAGTGATGAAGCAGGTGTACCCCAGTGTCAGGCCTCGACGTCTCGGGACGCGTGGAAACTCAAGGTAAGGCAAACTCCTGAATTACTTATTTACCTAAAAGTAGCGTAGTGTGTATAACAAACAAAAAAACTGTAATTTGTATTCAAAATATATATGTTGAGTTGAGTACCCAACAAAACACATGCTACACACAACCATAGAGGATGGATATTAAAAACAAACATTCAGAATTCACAGACCTACAGAAATAGGCAATGGACTCAAATCTGAAGCGGCCGCTAAATTTCCTAATTTTATTTAGGTGTCGCTAAACCATTTTCTTTTCTACGGTAACTGTCAAATTCAACTGACATTGCTAATTTAAATCTGACGTTTCTAATTTTAGACTGTCAATTCAACTTGGAATTAGCCGTCCAAACGCTATTCCAGAAGTGAGATTTTTACGCGTACACTTCCTAAACTGACTAATTTTAGCGGCGACTAAAATCCCGATTAAAATGAAAACCTTGCTAAAATCCGCCATTTTAGTAATGAAAAATACAAATCGAACTAGAAATGTGTCCAAACTGATTGTTTTCGCTTTAAGGACCCATGGCGCGAAAAATAGCAAAAAGGCAGTTGGCGTTTTTGATATTGTACGTTAACGTTCAAATTAACTGACCAGAAAAAATAAATTTAAGTTCTTAACTTACTTATGTGTTCCCACAATCACCGTCGCCATTTTCAGCCAAGGAGGAGGTTCTCAATTTGATGCGTATGTTTTTTTTCTTTTTTGTGTATGTTACGCGATTACGCCGCCAATTGTGGACCGATTTTTTTTTTGTATTCGATAGAGTATACTCCAAGGGTGGTCCCATGGTCACCAAAGTCAAGATTTGATGATGGGATCCCATGAAAATCGAGGAAAACCCTTAAATTTTAAGGTGTGTTCAACGTGTTTTGTGTGTATGTTACGCGATTACTCCGCCAATTGTGGACCGATTTTCAAAATTCTTTTTGTATTCGGTAGAGTATCACCAAAGTCAGGATCTGATGATGGGATCCCATAAAAATCAGGGAAAAGCTAATTAAATACCAGCTGGTGCCAAACGAAAATCTTAAAATTTTTCACCGACTTCAATATAGAAGTGTGATGTTGTCTGTACCACGGGGACCCATCACGAACAAAAGTAAAATAATTCGATAAAATCATCAATAGATGGCGCTACTTTAATCGATTTTTGTAATGACTTTTTAGTGAATTTAGTAAAAGTCAACAAGGAGATTCAGAAAACTATTGATTATATTTTAAAAAATCACTTAGCACGTGGGAAGTATCAAAATACGTTTTTAAGTCATGCTAGAACGGTTTAACATTTCTTTTTACAAATTTATAGCACTCCTAGCGACAAATTGTCCGAACTTCAATGTATCTCTCAAAAGCATAGCTCAAAGTAGTACGCAATGTCTGCTTTAACTATTTGATTACATACTGCTCACTCATAGATGGCACTACATATGTATGCTTGTTCGTATGGTCACAGATTGAGTTGAATTATTTTATTTTATTATATTACCTACAAGGTGTTTGGTATGTTGGTATTTTGACATAATCATAATAGTAATGGCGTCATTGAAAATTCGAAATTGCAAAATTAATTTTCTAATTCCCATACATTTGAAAGTGTAATGTCGAATTATGGTCGAATTACACAAAAACATGACATCTTAAATTTCACCACTTCCAATAGGTCAGGATTGGTCTACTCGTTAGATCTTCGTTTTTAAATCTGTGTGGCAGTGGTTCGATCCTGTCCTGATGTAGTTATTTTTTTTAAAAATTGCTTGTTTTATTATTTTGTTTTTCTTTATTGCTTTTTGTTTATTAAGTATATCAATTCCTTTTATTTATATCTCAATTTGTTTTTTATTTTTAATTTTTATTTAAGAACAAAAAGATTTAGGTTAGGATTAGAAACGCGATTTAATAAGTAAGAACTTACCCTATTAAATAATTTTTCGGAAATTTTCAGTTAAATGCCTACGAACCGAAAAAAAAGTTTCACTTGCATGTTGGTTTCATAAAACCACAGTGATTTTTTCACTGACCTAACTATTTTGTATGGGGGATTTCAAAACTAATTTTACAAATCTGAATTTTTAATAACATCATAAGTATTATTCAACTATGTTAGGTACATACATAGTCATAGATAATATAGGTAAGTAATACGTAAAGTACAGTCAGCAACACGTCAAGCTTTACATTTGCATTACGAAAGCCGCCGCTATTACGAGCGACATAAGGGCAGTCTTAAGGTCAACATTTAAAGCCCAGCGTGAGTATTAATGAAAGAAAAAAGAAAGAAAGAAAGAAAATGGTTTATTCAATGACACTAACACAGAATAACAAATAAAAAAAGGGAAAACACTAATAGATGTGCCACGGAAAGGGTATCTACTCAGCATAATGCCGAGGCGTCGCAGACTCCCCGGCGCTGGTCTTCCGTAGACACCCTGAAGACGCTCTAAGAGGCACCACTATGGCACACACACACACTAAGCTATAAACAACAACAAAAATTTTAATATCTACGTAATACACTCAACATGGAATAATAGAAATATACAAATCAATACATATAGGTACATAAAGCTCCACGTATATACATTGTATCAACAGCATGACGTGTCATAAATTGTGACAGGTTACATAACATAGTGTCAGTAATACAAAAACTTAGAGGTAGTTTACAAACACAGCAATATTTTTTCTTTACATACACAATTTCTGTAAGTTAAGTAAATACTTTAATGGACATAAGTTTCCTGACTATAAAAAAATAAATAAAATTAATGTTACCTACATACCTACTACTTGAATTATTTTTTAATCTCAATGGTGATTAGGTATATTTTGAATTTTGCCAAATAAAATATTATAGGTACAGTGTTTTATTAGATTTTACCATTTACAAATATTGTGGTAAGCGCGACTTACAATAGACGTCACATAATTTAAATAATAGATTCGAAATTTCAACATCAAATCTAAGTGAACAGATGGCTCATGCGGAAATACTGCGAAATTATTAAGCTATACCGCTAGAGGTCTTTGGTTCGAACCCGCATTAAGTATTTTTTGTTTCAATGATTTTTTATCACAGAATTAATAACAACATTCTTAAAATGAAACAGAAAATTAGATAACTGGTAAGAAAGAACAAGGAAAAATAAAATTTTGTTTAAAAAATAGTACTAAATTATATAATTTCGATATTTGATAAAACAGTCGAATAAATTAATTTCAGCCGGCTATAAGAATATAAATTTCTCAATTATATTTTATATTATAAAAAATATAAGTAATTAAGAATTAAATTTCTCAATGATATTTTATATTATAAAATATCACTGAGAAATTAAATTGCTTAGTTTTTTATAGGTAAGTATGTATAAATATAAAAATCACATTTTAACAAAATACAATAGGTATTATGTGACTTTGATTTTCTTTAAAAATACTAAATAAATTGAAAAAATGATGAATAAATCAGTGAAAAAAATCGTCTTGGGCGGGATAAAAAAAGGTCACATATTAAAAATTTGCAAGTTTGCTTTATTCTTAACCAGTTTTTTGAATTTGAAGTTACAGATATAATAGAAAGTACCCACTACCAAAATGACTTATACCTCCAATGATATCAAATTTATTTTACAATTACATCTTAAATGTCAAACGTATATAAAATGTATGACATAAATGGTATAACCATGGCGGAACAACCCCTTAGGTATAACATTGATTTATACGTAAATTTTTTACCAAATTGTAACACGTTTAGCTTGTTGCAGCCGGCCGTAAGCGTATGATGTTTTACAAGACCTATTTACGCAGTCATGAACTAAACAAAGCATAATAAGCATAGCAGTTCACAAAGTGCCATCTGTTGAGTGCGTGCGAGAACTACTGAGCCCAATGTAGCAAAGGCTCGATGGCCCGAGCTTGCTGGTGCGTCATCTCGCGGTGAAATGGTGAAATAAAATAGTTCGAAGAATAGCCCGATTTAAGTAGGTCCCATTTCGTTGTATGGGATGGGGCATCTGTACTGTAGTATTATATTATCTGTGTCTGTACCTATTCTTATATTATTTTCTACTTTTCAGTGTTTTTGAAGTCGGTTTTTATTTTTTAGATTTTTTTTTAAATTATGGCACCAATTTTAAACATACATTTATCGATTTTCTTACAAATACTTTGCTCGGGCCTGCGAAATTCAGTGTGCAATCGAGACTCACTTCGAGTCTCGATTGCAAACCGAATTTGAGATGATCCCTTTTTTAACCGACTTCAAAAAAGGAGGAGGTTCTCAATTCGATGCGTATGTGTGTATGTTACGCGATTACGCCGCCAGTTGTGGACCGATTTTCAAAATTCTTTTTGTGTTCGATAGAGTATACTCCAAGGGTGGTCCCATGGTCACCAAAGTCAGGATCTGATGATGGGATCCCATGAAAATCGAGGAAAATATGTCATTTTGTGACGGCAGCCATCGTGGATTTGATTGTTTTTCATAATATACTGTATTCTAAAATTTATTCTACAATTCAAGCTCTTTCATTTGACACCCATATTGGTGACGGTCGCACAAAAAATTGATGAGGTTGTATACGGATATTATCTAGGTCCAAAGTACTCATCAAGATGAATCAAACGATTCAACCCCCCAAACTCGATGGAGTTGTGTCGTTTTATTGCGGAATTCCTATGGCCACCTTCCAGCTCCAGCATCAGACCCTGGTTACCATATAGGATCAAAGAACTCATCAATACGAATCAAACGAGCCCAAACTCGATGGGCTTGTGTCGTTTTACTGCGGAGTTCCAATGGCCATCTTCAAGCTCCAGCATCAGACCCTGGTTACCATATAGGATCAAAGTACTCGTTAATATGAATCAAACGAGCCCAAACTCGATGGGGTTGTGTCGTTTTATTGCGGAGTTCCAATGGCCACCTTCCACCACCAGCATTAGACCCTGGTTAGTATAAAGCATCAAAGTACTCGTCAATACGAATCAGACGAGCCCAAACTAGATGGGCTTGTGCCGTTTTACTGCAGAGTTCCTATGGTCATCTTCCAGCTCCAGCATCAGACCCTCGTCGCCATATAGGATCAAAGAACTCGTCAATACGAATCAAACGAGCCCAAACTCTATGGACTTGTGTCGCTTTACTGCTGAATTTATATGGCCATCTTCCAACTCCAGCATCAGACCCTGGTTACCATATAGGATCTAAGTACTCGTCAATACGAATCAAACGAGCCCGAACTCGATGGGGTTGTGTCTTTTTATTGGGGAATTCCTATAGCCACCTTCCAACTCCAGTATTAGACCCTGTTACCATAAAGGATCAAAGTACTTGTCAATACGAGCCCAAACTCGGTGAGCTTGTGTCGTTACACCGCGAAGTTCCTATGGCCACCTTCCGGCTCCAGCATTAGACCCTGGTTACCATATAGGATCAAAGTACTCGTCAATATGAATGAAACGAGCGCAAACTCGATGGGCTTGTGTCGTTTTACTGCGGAGTTCCTATGGCCATCTTCCAGCGCCAGCATCAGACCCTGGTTACCATATAAGATCAAAGTACTCATCAATAGGAATCAAACGAGGTCAAACTCGATGGGGTTGTGTCCTTTAATTGCGGAGTTCCTATGGCCACCTTCTAGCTCCAGCATCAGACCCTGGTTACCATGTAGGATCAAAGTACTCGTCAATACGAATCAAACGAGCCCAAACTCGATGGGGTTGCCTCGTTTTATTGCGGAGTTCCTATGGCCACCGTCCAGCTCCTTCATCAGATCAGCTCCATGTCATCATAATATTGCATTGTCACGCGATATACATATGCATGCAAAATATTAGCCCAATTGGAAACCGGGAAGTGGTCAAATCTACATAGGTACATACATATACAGTGCAAGCTAAATAAAAGCTTTCAAAATAAAAGTTGATTTAACAGATCCCTATATTTACTAAATTATAACACAGTAATAAACACCTATTAACATTTTTCAAAATAAACATGTACGAATAGACAAGATAAAAATGTACAGTAAATGCATTAATTAACTGCTATATAAACATAAAACGCCTTTTTTCTTTCATTTATAAAAAGATCCATTCATTAATTCACTTTTAATATTTTTACCATAGAAACAAGCACAATTAAACTTATCTTAGACATTTTAGAATTATGCTCAAACTCTGCCTCAATTTAGTTGGTCTGTCATCGTAGAATAGCACTTGCATATCTGGCCATTTACATTAAGAGGCCTCTTACACTTTTTTCACGAAAATGAAATTTTCGTGCGTTAAATTTACTATTTCAAACACGATTTTCATACAAATCGATACTAGGGGAAAATAGGTTTATTCTTATTGTTGCCAGTTGTAAGAACAGATTTTCTTTTACTGCTTTAGTTTTATTGGAATAATCGTTCTTCCTTACCTTGTTTGGCAGAATGTCATGAAATAGACAAACTAAAACGGCTAAAACTCAAAGTAAACTCCAATAAATTTACTAAAATAAAATCACAAGATGTCAGAAATATATATTTGTTGCCAGTTGGAAAGACGCTTTTTTTTATTAAGCGTCCCATTTATTAAAAAAAATATTTGAAGTTTACAAGTTTTTACGAAATATGATGACACTTTAACGTTCATTTTAGAATTGTTAAAACTATATTTACAATTAAAAAGCTATGTCAAAATAAACTATGTTCTTCAAACCAATCGAACGGTATAATTTTTAAAATAAAAAAATAATTAATTACTTTTTTATTACACCTCAAACGTCGGCCGTAAATGCAATAAATTGTATGGTAAAAACTCGCGTCAATCAGTCGAGCGCGAGCGCTCATCGAGGTAGGATCTGTGTCAGTTTGCGCCGCACAAGACTGTTTTTACGTAATCGTCGTAATTATTGAAATATAAATAAAAAATTTGGACAAGGGCCTATACTAGGATCCGCACGAGTTGATCGTTTTCAAGCAGAAATTTTTTTTCGCTATCTTACAAGAAAAATATAACGTCTTGAAAATCTGACTGGGATGAAATTTCGCAAAAATGTTTGTCTGATAACACTACTTTACAATATGAAAGTGTTTTTTGAGTACTACTACTTGAGACTTTTAAGTAGTGTCACCTCTATAAATTAAAATGGCCACCATTAAAAAAATGTTGGATCATATTTATTTTGCCACCCCATCAATATGGGTATCAAATGAAAGGGTTTTGATAGTAAAATAGGACACAGTATGTGACATTGCTCTAAATTCAATATGGCCGCCGTTTGGAAATTATGGATCACTTTCCTTTTGCAACCTATACAATATGGGTACCTATCAAATGATAGGTTTCGAGGGCACAGAACACAGAAAGACGTTAGAAAGGCTTAGTTTTGCACCGTTTGTACGGGAACCGCTGCCGTCAGTTTTGCTCTCACTTCTTTTTCTAGTTTTTCTTAAACCAACAAACATAAGCTTGCGCTGCCCGTGCAAGGTCAATCTCGTAGTTATATTTCTTTCGCGAAGATTAGTTCTCCAGATTGGCCTGTGAAAGCCTAATCCTCGCGCGAAATCGGAATGAACCAATCACAACGCACACTTACACAGAAACTCACTGCCGTGAAGTATGCAACGTGTACAAATTACATTAGTTTAGTGATTGGCATGGAATGAATATATGAATAGTTATCGATATAAATTATTGATACTAATTTTAATATTTGAAATTTGTTGAAAACTTATAAATAATGATTACATTCATTATACCTATAAGTAGGGTACAATGAATAGTACCGCACTAATAGGTACGAATATAGATTGAATCACTCTGCTTATTAATATGGCAAAAGAAATATAACTAGGAGATTGAAATTTCGGAGCAATATAGATAACAGACTAAACACGCAATTTTTTTTCTTCTTAAATTGTTGAAAATCATAGTTATCAAGAAAAGGTAGACATATTTTCCGAAAAAGTAGAAAATAACCTGACTGATTTTTGTATTGAGCCAACAGTTAAAAAATTTCCCTCCGAAGCAAGTGGACAGATTCGCAACTGAACAGATTCTCAGGTGGACGGATTAGCAACTGGTCAGGACATGACTACAGTCCATGACATAACGACAACCACTTGTATGTTTATCGTATTGATTTGATTCTATTTAGTATGGAGCCGGGACTATGAATATTTTCGACTGTTTTCGTGAGGAATTTGAACCTTGCATATTTGAAGAAAAATATTTACAAAAATATTTATAGCTCGAAAACGGTGCATCGGAGCTAAAAAATAACGAAATTTTTGACCCCCCATACACCACCACAACTAATGAGGACACACATAATGGACTTATCAAAAAATGGCCAAGTGTGAGTTTGACGTTTGAAGTTTAGTTCAGATAGCACCTTGTGTATCGTGTAGCAAAGGGGTGCGAATTTTAATTGAACTCATCCATACTAAATACGTATTTTTTTTAAGTGCTGGCTCCGTACAAAATCAGTTAATTTTTTTTTGTTTGTTTTCCTGTGGGAATTTTATATTTTCCCGTAGGAAAATTACCCTATGTCCTTCCCCTGGTCTCGAACTATCCCCATATTAACTTTCATCAAAATCGGTTCAGTAGTTTCGAAGCCTATTCAATACAAAGAAACAATCAAATCTTTCCTCTTTATAATATTAGTATAGATGATTTTCGCCAATTTGAGAAAAAATATTGCGTGTATTTAGTCTGAATTCTATATTGCTTTGAAACTTCAATCTCCTAAATATGTTTCTTTTCCCATATTAATAAGCCGAATGATTCAATAGTACTAATATTCATTGTATCAAAAGTGGTAGAAATCTACGGTACTAATTGTACTAATACTCGTACTGTACAATTACACTTCCACGGCGGCGCGCGGCGGCGCCCTAACGGCGTGTTTAGTACAGGATATAACAAGCTGGCACCCATCCATAAATATTATGGTGATATTAAAAATTCTAAAGTGCAAAATTAGTTTAGAATTTATCCATACATTTTTTTACACATTTTCATGAAGACTACTTGTTTATAAATTCAAGTTTACTACTTACTAATGTTGGAGGTACCTATAAAATTTAAGGGTTTTCTTCGATGTTCATGGGATCCCATAATCAGATCCTGACTTTGGTGACAATGGGACCAGCCCAAAAAATATACTCTATCGAATACGAAAAGAATTTCGAATACACAAAAAATACAAACAACATGGGTACGCATCGAATTGAGAACCTCCTCCTTTTTTGAAGTTGGTTTAAAAGAAAAGAAAAATAAACAAATTACCTTTTAAAAGAAATATCCTAATTAGCCTTTTTCGTCACTTACTAACATTCAGTAAAAACATAAACTAAAATAATAAAAATTCAAGTATCAATTTACACTGACTGACTAGTCACACTATATTGGCGCGTCGCGTTGTGTCCCGCTCGAACACAGACCTCGCAGTCGGCACCTTACGTCCGCATTTACCTAAACTTGAGCAGCGAAATTTTGTGAAAGGGCTCTTAAGTTTAACACTAGAGGGCTCACGTCCAGAATTTTCCTAGAAAGCTCGCGCGGGGGACATATGCCACCCATCAAATATGGGATTTTTTTCTTACCACTCTAATTTGATGAAAGCAAATGAGTTATAATATGACTAATTAACTTTATTTCTAAATAAATACTTTAACAAAACTTAACAATCACTTAAGTTGGATTGGAATATAAACAAAAACTAAACTTTTGCAAAAATTTACATATTTTTACTCATTGTGATTAATCAGTCTCAATTTTTTTTTAAAGTCTTAATTTGGTAAGTGAATCATCTTATTGTAAAGTATACAAATGGTTTATTCTAATTAAGGATAGACTTCATCACAGTTAGGGCACACTAGGATTTGGTGATCCGGACAAATACGCCTATAACATTTGCCACAAGTTTTGCGTGTGGTTCGATCTCTTCTTCTACTGCAGAAGTCACACCGTCCTTTTTCACTACGTATTGGGAAGTTTTGTACTTGCGGGTTTTCGGGCAGACCCAGAAGAAGTCTGGCTCTTAATTTTATAGCCCTTGGTATCCTTTCCTCTGAAATACGTCTTGTAATGTGCGGCTTCACCAATTCGTACCCGACCTCTTGCAAATATTTTCGTCGAATTGTCTTTATTTGGGGATGAGGCCATCGTCGGGTATTCCGCGTTACATCATACTGACGACACATTTTGTCGAAAACATCAACGCCATATTTCGTGTGGTTATAATACGTGATTATTTCTGGCTTTTTAGTTTCACCGCTTTCGGGATCAATTTGAGCGTCATTATGCAGGGTAGACAGTAGCAAAACTTCTTTATTTTTTTTTTGGCACATAGCGTACCAGTGTACAGTTAGGTTGAAAACCAAAGGCTACTTTCTGACGCGCTACTTTCTGTGACTACTTCCTCCAACCATCTACTTATAGTCAAATCTTTAGATGTCGACGCCATTATAACCTAAAACAATATGTGCCGCATGGTAGGTATAAAACAATAATATTCACTTAAATATACAACCAATTCTTCAAATACAATTTGTTGATCATAAAACATGTAAAATAAAAATGTAATAATTAACTTACGTGAGGTTATATTTGATTTTCCACCGCAATGAAATGTTTTTTAAAAGTTCCTCGAATGCTCGCGCGGGGGACATGCGTCACCCACTCGCTTTATAAACGCACTGCACACAAGTCAACGCACCTAGAGTGATGGCGAACTACTGACGCGTGGTATGATTCGTACCTAAGGAATACCTGAGAGGGCAGCACTGAAGCGCGTTTCGTTCAATAGTTAGTAAACATTATTACATCCTGGGTGACATATGTCACCCACGCGAGCCCTCTAGTGTTAAATTTAGAAATTTTAGCTTTAGGTTATTTAGAATAGAATTGAGCATAGAATTGAGTCCAATGCCTGTGTAATCGTTGAAAATCAAACATTTTACACGTTTTTTTATTTATTTATATTGTTATCTGTTTAACCTATCATTAAATAAGCTGAGCATTTATGTAGCCCCCAAACATAGCTTAGGCCTCGCTCGACTGTTGTCATCAACAAAAGATGTGAGTTTGATACTCTAACTATGTGACTAAAAGTCAATTTAACTACAAGAGTAAAATTTCATGGTTCATTTTTAATTCCAATCCATCATCACATCAACCCATGTACATCCTGCTGCTTGTCACGGGTTTCTTCTTGAACGAGGAAAAATTGACCAGATCACCCTAGCTAGACGGGTTGGTGTTGGGGTTTGTATCAAGTTATCCGTCTCCTTGCGCAGGTGTGTTTGTGCTTAACAGTACCAACTGAGGGTAAAAGGGTACTCCTTTCCATGGGAGATAAGGTAGCTGCGTCACAAACGCTAAATCGGTCACCGCTTGGACAATCTAAATTTCAATCAGCAATTTTACAATCAGACAGCTTGAAATGTTCTCAGAAAATCACAAATACGGGGCTGTCGTATTTTTTTTCTCACTAGTTGGCCGCTAGCGGCCGCTGGATAATTAAATTATACAATAGCTTGTGCTTGTAGATATATTCAATATTATCGTTATTTATTATATTAACTAACAACATTGACCAAGCCCCCTCTTTTTTTCAATTATCATTAACCACACGATTATTATTAGCTTTCCGATGAATTTCGGCATCCTCAGTCAGGTTACGCTACGGTAGGAATATGTTCTACGAACTACAAGCGGTATGTTCTACGAAAAATGTAGACTGGGACCTATTTTTGAATTATTTGTCTAGCGTGGAGCGCTCGATTTCCATTGGTTCTTAGTTAGATCAACAATTCTCATTTCAGGGGTTTATTATGCGTCATATCTCTAAAAATAAAAAATCCCCTCCCGCCCTATTTGCTTAGAAAATACATTATAATGATTTTAAGTTCAAAATCAAAGTACTTACCTAAGTATTTTTTCAAGTTTGTTATAAACAAACTTGTTATTGTGTTAATCGTTGGACGTGCCTATGAAATTTGAGGGTTTATTTCGATTTTCCTGGGATCCCATCACCAGATTCTAACTTGGTAATAATGGGCCCACCTCAGGAAGTCTGGACAGGAGTATACTTTCGAATACAAAAAAGAATTTTGAAAAGTGTTTCACAATTGGCGGAGTAGAAGATTGTGTAAATGAATATTTAATTATGCTTTTGTCAATTTATGCGTAAAATGTACAAGCACAGTCATCTAAACAATTACCTACAAAATAATAAACTTTTACTATTTATATTATAAAAAGTCTCGTGCTAAATATAAACTATTACTACAAACCAATAAATGGCTCTGTTAAAGAACTCAAAGAAGCAAAGGTTTGCATTGCAACCTGCATAGATTGGAACGTTTACGTATAATGCGGCCAAACTAAAAGTAACGGTGTTCGATCACACAGTTGGCGAAATTATGACGTTTTGATTTTACTGGATGGATCAGTGGTGCTGTGGATTCGGCACTTGCCTTCCAATCGGGAGGTCGGGGTTCGAGACCGCCATGTACCAATTTCATATGTACATTTGTCTGACGCTCCTACGGTGAAGGAAAACATCGTGAGGCAACCTGCATACATCTGCGAAGAAATTTAATGGTGTATGTGAAGTCGACCAATCCGCACTGGGCCAGCGTGATTGACTAAGGCCTAATCGCCCTAACATAGGGTAGGCTCGAGCCCCTCGGTGGGGACGTATATGAGCTGTGATGATGGATGGATCATCGTGTCGCTTGTAATCAAGGAACGCGCCTTGCTTGACAATCTTGACATTCTCTTTGTTTTTTGGTGATGCACGTATATTATTACACGTGATTTTAAATTTTCGTTTTGTTGTAGTTGTTTTTTTGTTTTAAATTATAAAATGAGTGATCTGGGTGCGGGCCCTAGTGGCTCTCAAGCCATTCAACAGAACGTCATGGTTAACGTTAAAAAAATATACAATTTGTAGACACTGAAGTAAGAGCTCAACTGCTGTTAAAAGGAAAAGAAAATAAAAATCAGTATCAGAGTATGTTGTGGTTGAAATGGCAAAAGGAAACGGAGTTACATATACGGCTTCTACAATATCATTGTGAGCCCAATCCTATTGAGCTCATATGGGCACAAGTTAAGGGCTATGTAGCCAGTAAAATTAAAATGTTAAGTTCAATGAAATTAAAGATTTTCTACCAGAAGCATTATCTACGATAACCCCAGAGAGGTGGCAAGCCTGCATTTCACAAAAAAGGAGATAGATTATGTCAGTTGGATAATGTCATCGATAATATGGTGGAGCAATTTGTGATTAATATGGGGCAATCATCATCATCTTCGTCGTCCTCATCCGATGAAGAGAGTTAATAATTTAAAATTAAAATTCTTGCATAATCCCGACGAGTTTTCATAATTGGTACTATTGATAACTATGCAAACTGCAAAGCGATTGCATTTCTTCCTGTTGGGAAATGAGTGTAGAGAATAGAAATATCAAATATTCTGTGACAGTTATCTATTTTTTGTCATCCCTATTTTGCAATAGATTAAATGTTGATTGGTGGTATTATCATTGTACCCAATAATTAATAATAAATTAATTTTATCGACGATTACTTGTTGATTAATCAATTGGATATCTACCTACTTATACGTACGTATTTAAAAGGGATGATAACAGTTGACAATTGGCGCGTTCCAGATAAGCATTTTTAGCCATAAATATTAACATTTTTAGCATCTCTGCGTTTCATTAGCGGTGATGCTAGTTTTTCTTGCTGGTTGTTATAGATGGGTCCTCCGATACAACTTTTTGACAGCTTTTAAATTTGACATTTGGAATCTTATTTATGAATCAAAGAGGATTTTCAGCGGATTTAAAAAATTCATTTAAAGATATTTATAGTATTAGCCAATTCTGATTTATTAGAAATTTTAAGTGGCTGGACTAAGTAGGTGACGTGTCAAAATTCAGCACAAAAGGTAAAGTACTGAACCTTCCGTTTCATTTGTAACAATTAGCGCGGCTAAAAATGTCAACATTTCTTATAAGAAACGCAAAACGAGGCTAACATCAGATGCTAGCCTCAGAAAATAGCAGTGCTTATCTGGAACACAGGGTATTAAATTAACGTATATTATTTATTATTTACCATAGACACTATTTTAGTCAGTTTTCAAATCGATTTTATTATAAACTCTTTATTGTAAAGTAAACAAGCATAAGTTCAATAAAATAGTGTACATAGGTACATTTTATCATTAATGCTAAATATCTTTAGAATTTGTATATTGTAGTTTCAAAATACGGTTTGATCCAAATGAATATTTTAGTGAAAGTAATCTAAGTGTTAAATAGTTTTTATTAAATATTGATTCAAAGCTAACTTTTGATTGACTTTGAAATTTAATTTAAACGGCAGGTGGCAGCTGCACGTACCGCGGGACAATGATTCTTGCTATAGTTTTTTAAGAAATGACTTTTGTCACGCAGTACTTGCCTTTAGTTTGATTTCAGTCTCTGTTTTGATGATTAGAAAAATATCCGCAGAGCACATCCGTTTCTTTGTCATATAAACATCTATATCTATCTATACATCTATACAAATAAATAAAATTGAAGTGTCTGTTTGTAATGTCAAAATAACAAGTTTTTACTAAATGGGTATGAATGGAGCGTCGGTGGCGCTGTGAACTCGGCACTTGCCTTCCAATCGGGGGGTCGGGGTTCGAGACCCGCCATGTACCAATGTGTTTTTCGTTTCGAATTTCATATGTACATTTGCCTGACGCTCCTACGGTGAAGGAAAACATCGTGAGGCAACCTGCATACATCTGCGAAGAAATTCAATGATATATGTGAAGTCGACCAATCCGCACTGGGCCAGCGTGGTTGACTAAGGCCTAATCACCCTAACATAGGGTAGGATCGAACCCCTCGGTGGGGGACGTATATGAGCTGTGATGATGATGAATGTATATCGGGTGCCAATAACAAAAACACAATTTAAAAAGATTTTGTCTGTCTGTTTGTCTGCCTGTTTGTTCCCGCTTATCTCCGGAACGGCTGGACCGATTTTAACGGGACTTTAACTAATAGATAGCTAATTATATAAGGTATAACATACGAGTAGGCTACTTTTTATCAAGATCTTTAAAAAAATTGAAAATGCTGCCAAAAGTTACTATTGCACACGGACGAAGTCGCGGGCACAGCTAGTATACCTTAAAAAATAATTATTAAGCCATAATTGTTTTTATTAAAAATTGATTTAAAGGCACCTTTTACGGTTAACTTTGAAAGGTGACTGTGGCAGCTGCACGTGCCGCGGAAACTTATACGAGGGCGGCACTGAAAGTATCGGGAATCAAGGAAGTGTTACAACATTATGAGTAAAAAACATGTTTATTGTTTTGCGAAGTATTCTTCTCGAAACGCTTTATTAGCAGAATACCAGATTCTCTAAACACCAGATTCTCAAAATACCAGATTCGCAAAATAGGAGATTTTGGACAGTCGAAATCAAAATATTATTACCTACCATTTATTTATATGATGGTAGGTATTTAAGTACATGAAGTGATTCTAATATTCTTTTTTGTGGGTATGAATAAATAGATACATAATGTCTGATTTTCTTTATGATTTAATGGCTATGCATCGACAATGGCACTGCCCTATAAAAGAAAGAAAGAAAATTCGTTTATTTGGTAGACATTACATACACACAAAACAAACGCACAATTTTAACCACTATCTACCAAAATGGTCTCCGCTCAGCATATGTCGGGCGTTAACCGCGACGCTGATCTTCCGCGGACGCCATTTGAATAAAATAAAACAAAACAAAAAAAAAAGGTAAAAGTAATGTTTGATTGAACACATATGACACACAAAAAAGGTAAAAGTAATGTTTGAACACATATGAGATCTCAACAAGAATCGCAATATTTCAAAAAGATATGGAAATGGCTGTATTACATAACATGCGGTTGAACTGAATGGCTAATATAACTAAACAGAATAGACAGAGCTGCGAAATTTAGGATTTTTGGGCATTAAGAATATAAGTTTTGAACTTATCTTTGAAAGTCTTAGCTATTTGTGAATTTCTAATTGGAGGAGGAATGTCGTTCCAGCATCGTGTCTATAGTTGTAAATAAACCGTTTTAAACCAAAATCCGCGGTTTTAAACCCGTTTTAAATTTGTTTAAAACGGTTCAGTACATTGGTCAGTACATTAATAAAATAATACTTTAAAATCAAGATAAAGAGGTTAATTGAAATCATTTACAATTTTTATTATATAAATAAATCACATATCACACTTTACTACATTTTTAGGATTAGACACACTGAAAACTAACTTGATATTGTATTTATATTAATACTATACATTTTAATTTTAGTTTTTTTGGTCTTAGCCATTGCACATTTAGAATATACAGTGTGTCCCCGGTTAAGGTGCACAAAGGAAAATGGGTGAAACTAGACTACAATTTATTGATAAAAAAAGAGATTTTTTTTTAAATTAAATTGTATTTAATATTGGTTTTTTATTCTTTTATTCTCTTTTTAAGACCTTTTGTGTTTGTAAAATTGTAACATTGTAACCATTGCGTGGATTTTGTTGTGTTGGCATTATTTGGTAAAAATAAACATTTACTAAAAATTTAACACTTATGTTCAAAATTAGTGAAAAAAAAATGTTTTTCTCCCTATTGACTGCTTTTATGTATTTTTTACTGTACGTTTAAATAAAAAAATATTTACCATACAGTGTTAATCTTTTGGCATCATTATTGTTTTTATTTGAACAAAATCCACGCAGTGGTTATAATGTTACAATTTTACAAACACAAAAGGTCTTAAAAAGAGAATAAAAAAATTAAAAAATCAATATTAAATACAATTTAATTTTAATAATTTGTTTCTCTTTTTTATCGATAAATTGTAGTCTAGTTTCACCCATTTTCGTTTGTACACCTTATCCGGGGTCACACTGTATTTTGTCGTAATAAAAACTTAGCTTTGGAAATTATTTCACCTCAAGCCGGGTTCGCAGCGTCAATGTTCTAACAAAACATGTTAGCATTGCCAGTCCGCTGCACCTGTATCTAAAGTGTTTTTGTTTCAAAAATTGCCCTTTGAGGCTTATCTATTTTGAATTAACTTCATCTTTTGTAATTCCCATAATTATTACTATTCCCGACGGGGCATCTAGCTTTTTATGTTTATTTTTTTTAGATCTCCGAAGATTATGAAAGTGAAGAATCAGATAGATAACAATACGGAATTTATGGAGGAATATGATCCTCTTTTAATACTATACTATCTAGAAAAGCTTATTCCTTAAAATTAAGTTGATTATTAGTTTTGTTGATTAAAACAATTTAATAGTTAAAGTAGTTAAAGTAAAAGTAAAAAAGTTAATAGTTAAAGCTTTGTGTTGTAATTTCTTGATGGAACTCCATTGATATATCGAAACCGGTCGCAATAACTTAAATATAATAAAAATTCAAGTGGAATTTGTGAATTTAATGTTTTAATAACAAAAAAAACAACTTTTGGTTTTTCATTTTTTTGACCTGGATATATCTGAAATAAAGAAATGGTGTTGTCTGTGGGAAGTCTCAGTGAATTCTAATAGAATAACCTTTTAAACCAATATTAAACCGCCAAATGTGGTTTAAAACGTTTTAAACAAAAAAAACGGTTTAAAACCGAATGGTTTTAAACTGTAAGGAGTAATATGAGCTCTACGGGGAATGGGGAAACAGAATCTAGCACAGCTGTTCTGTATACGCTGTATCAATTTCTTAGTACGAGCTAGTAAACAGCTGCCTATTACAATATCAGCGTAATTTAATTTAGATAATATCAAGGATTCGCAGAGATATATACGACACTCGACGTTTAAATACTCCCTAATTTGATACAATACTTTTAACCTATAGTAACAATTTTTAACAGTATCTTGTACATGCTTTTCAAACTGTAGGTGACTATCCATCACAACCCCTAAATTTCTAGCTTCGACAACCTGTTCAATTTGTGAATCCTTTATCTTTATATCAGGCTTATGACTTTCGATATCTAGAATTTGAGTTTTTGTACCTAGAATAAGAAATTTGGTTTTGGATGAATTTAAAACCAAGCCATTTGCTTTTGACCACTCAGCTACACGATCAAGGTCTTCATTTATTTTATCTACTACTAATTTCGTGTTACAAGGCTTGAACATTTGGTAAATCTGAGTATCATCCGCGTACAAATGATATTCAGTGTTATGTATACTGGAAGGCAAATCAGCAGTATAAAGGATAAAAAGTAAAGGTCCCAATATTGAGCCCTGAGGTACACCTTTATTAATAAGAACATTTTCCGAGTACAGTTTGGTACCATCACTGCATGAAACTACTACACGTTGACGCCGACCAGTTAAATAATTAGAGAACCATTTCAAAGAAGGACCATCAATTCCATAATATGCAAGTTTGGCTAAGAGTAATGTAGAATTTATTGTGTCAAAGGCACGTGAAAAGTCTAAAGAACTTGATTTTTTCAATATAATAACATACTAGCTGTTGCCCGCGACTTCGTCCGCGTGGAATTCGGTTATTATCAGTAAGTCGCTAACCGTCTACCTACTACCCGTAAAATAAGCATTAAAATCTGTTCATATTTCCATACAAACTTTCATCACCCTATAGTTATTTTGTACAAACTTTAAATGTGATATTTATTTATAATCTAATAAATAGCCTAAAAATAAGTTTCAAGTTTCTAGCTTTAAAAACAACAATACTTCCATACAATCTTTCATTCCCCCTTTCAACCTCTTACAACCCTTTCTTCGCATTATAAGGTAGCCTACATCCTTTCTCAGGCTCTAGACTATCTATGTACCAAATTTCATTTAAATCCGTTCAGTAGTTTTAGCGTGAAAGCGCGACAGACAGACAGAGTTGCTTTCGCATTTATAATATTTAGCATAGATTATCCCGGAAGCGTACCTCGCAATAAATGAAGGGGGGCTAAAAGACGAGATATCCTCGAAATTTTTAGAGTACTTAAGTAACCAATGGAAACAGAAAATCACAAATGAAGTGCACAATAATTGTTATGGCGAAAAATTAAAAATACCAAGGCTGTAGAGGGTTTTCATCGCAGAATTAACGATATTATTTGTGTGTGATTTTTTTGTTTTGCTGTTTTGAGAATCTGGTATTCTGCGAAATAAGCCTGGAATCTTGTCACGTGGCCGTTTTGTAGGCGTTTACAGCTTCTTCAGGTGACGAAAATCGTTAACCACGCAATTTATTCTTAATTTTGGGGAAATTACAAAAATCATTAGGGCTTAGGTCAGGACTGTACGACGGATGATCTAATAATTCAGTGTTTTCTTGCTCCAAAAACTATTGTTCGGTGGGGGGTATGGGAGCTCGCATTGTCGTGGTGTAGGATGATGCGGCGGTTGCAGTTCTCTTTCCGGAGTTCAGAGACGACCTGTGGCAAGCAAATGCTAGCATACCATTCTGCATTGACCATCCTTTGTCCCTCAAGAGGAATAGTTGCAACATGGCCAGTTTTGGCGATAAACGTGGCCACCATTTTTTTTGCAATGCTTCGTGAACGAACAACTTTTGTTGGCTTCAATTCATTTTCGAACACCCAAACTCGTGACTGGTTTTTTGTTTCGGGTGTGTATGTATATATCCGTGATTCGTCACCTGATACGATGTTGTAAGTATCCAGCATTTGAAGATCCTCCGTGGAATCTCTCGAGAGTTCTGACGCAACGCGATCCTCTTTTTGCTCCTTCGGAGAGGGAATGCAGGATCCATCGGGAAAACAACTTTTTTACACCTAGTTCTTCATACAAGATTATTTGAATCTGACTCATGCCAATGTCTAAAGATGCATGAATTTAGCGATATGTTACATGTCGATCTTCCTCAATCAGCTTACGCACAGCATCAACATTATCTTGGGTGATTGCAGTGTTTGGCCGACCTTGTCGCGGATCGTCACAGAGCTTGACATGTCCACGTTGAAATTCCGCAAACTAGCGATAAATTGTGGTTTAAGACGGGGCTTCATCACCAAATGCAGATAGCATTCGATCAACACTATTTTTGTGTTGAACCATTTCGAAACTCATAATAAATCATTGATCTTGAATTTTCTCGAGTCAATTCCATTTTTACACCGACTTGACAAGTTCGACAAGACTTTGTGACAAGAGCGCGTTCTTTTTTTTTTAAATAAATAAATGAAAATCGACAAAAATAACCAAGGAGTTTTCGATTAAAAAGACATTATTATGCCAGGAAGAGCAGAAATATTCCATTCCCGATACTTTCAGTGCAGCCCTCGTACATACGAGTAATATGTATTACTATTGTTTTGTGTGAAATGACTTGTCGCGCGGCACTTGCCTTCAACTTTATTTCAAAGTCCGCTTTAGGTAGTAAGTAGAAAAATGAACGCAAAAAAAATTATTTATTTATTATTTGTTTTTATAAGAAAACATAAAACTTATTGTTATATGAATAGTATTTGTGAGAATAAATTTATAATATTTAAAAAAACAGCTTAATTATGTTGAACTGTAGTTTATTATTAAAACCAAAGTGAAACGAGAAAGACTAACAAGACCATAATTCTGTTAAAATTCAACTACAAAGTCGTACTGCGTAGATTCATAGTGTTTACAAATGTATCTTCTCCAAAATATACCAGGTTGAAACGTAAAAAACAAAATGTTCTAATTTGTACGTTAATGCAACTGATATAGATAACAAATTATGTAAATCAAGCCAGAGAATATTCCTAGAGGCAACGTGATATACGTCAATTGTTATCTTGTAGCGTGTGTATAGTACGACCTTATCGGTGACGTTGTGCAAGTAACATTCAATGCATTGAATGGAATGGGTCAATTACTGCGATAGTAATGTTTCTAAATCTATACAACAATTTATCAAAAACAAGTGTGTAAATAAACTAATAAGTAAATATTTTTTAAAATATTTCACTAAATCACCTATCTAGCGCCAAGATTCGACGATACCTGTGACACGAGAATTTTAAAATTCCCAAAAACAAATTCGACGTCTAAAATTTTAATCAAAATTCTGATAGACCCTGAGTCCTTGACTCTTTGCCCACATTCGTAACTAGAGTTAGTTTCGTAACTAGCTTCGAAAATGACCCCAACTATATGCGCATTTTGGCAAAAGCGTAACGGAACATCAGCGCCCCCCTTTTTATAAGACAATAGGGAAACGGATTTTTTTTTCTCAATGTCTGATATGTAGGTTATTAAAAATTATTGGACATAGATGTAGCGTGCGGACATAGATCTTTGTAACTTAATTAATATCTCAGTGGGTTTTTTTATTTCGACTTAGCAATAATCACATGTCTGATATTTTTTTATTATCTAACTGACCAACTAATTAGTTCGGGAATAGGAGTGGGGATAGAGTTTCATATTAAGTTTCCACTCTAATTCTCGAAAACGAGTATCGTTCGTCAAAACAAATCATAGCTGTGATGATGTTAAAAGCGAGTGTTCAGACCATCAAAGGCGATTAAAGACTGGCTGATACTGACTCTGAAATGGCGAAAAAGTCAGACCTACTCGCCTATGACAATTACTGTTACTTTATATATCATTACAACTGTTTGGAACACCTTATAAAATGAATAATAGGGATGCTCTCAGACTATTTTATGTTCTGTGGATAGTATGGATACACCCTTTGCAGCTTTCTATTGAATAAATATAGAAGTGAGTTGATTAGGCATTAGCAGAAACATTAAATTGCAAGATTTTGTTCATTGCCATCTCGATGTTCACCTCTTCTTGGTAATGCTATCAATATTAATGTTTAGTTTCGTGTAATTACCATTCACTAGACAGACTAGACTGAAAGTCAAGGTCGCATCCAACCAAACCGTATGTCGCTATGATAAAAACATTGAATTTTAATATGCCAGGAGTCTACTTATTTTTATTTAGTTTACGTTTAGTGATATAGGCCAAGAGTCTACTTACTCGTGAGAAACTCAAAGTAGCTTTAAATAATATAAAAATCCCAAGTCCCACATACGCATTTTCAATATTACACAGAAATACCTACACTTCCGGACACATCGGCCCACTAATGGCCTATTTCACTAATCTTGTCTTAGCTAAGACAACCCTAAAAAGAATGCTGTCACTTCTTGCCTTTAATAAAAAGAATGTGACAGCATACCATTTAAGATCGTCCTAAGCTAAGACAAGGTTAGTCCAATCGGCCATAAGTATTATTTATAAATAAGTTTCAACGGTCTGTAGGAAAAATATAATATTAGGTTGAGCAAAATGTTTTGATGCAGTTTTGAAGCTCATTTGTTGGCCATTTTTTCGTATGTTCTTTTTAATTTAAAATTCAAAATTTAAAAGAAACAAAGAAAATTCGAGTCTGTTCATCGCTTTCAACAATCCAAGGAATGTGAAGAATGTGTGTAGTACACAGAACACAGAAAGAGGTTAGAAAGGCAATCATGCACCGTTTGTACGGGAACCGCTGTCGCCAGTTTTGCTCCCACTTCTTTTCCTTGCACCGCCCATGCAAAGTCGCGCGAAATCGGGCTGAACCAATCACAACGCTCACTGGGCTCCTCATTCATAGAAATTCACTGACGTCCAGAGCCGCGTGTACAAATAACATTATTTTAGTGATTGACATCGATTAATAGCTATCGATATTAAATATTGCCAGCAATTTAACCATTTGAAATATTTAGAAAACCAAAAAATAATTATTACTTTCATTATACGTTTATAATTAATAATATTCAAGTAATATTTTGTTTCTATGTAACAAAATTAAAGCTTTTTAGCTCAAAAATGTTGTAGGTTAGACGTAAAATAAAAGAAAAACTATAATACTATAATGCACCGGTCTGAAAGCATAAACTAGAATGGATAATCTGACAAACGGACGTGCGGTAGTTTAGTTGTTAGGATATTTTAGTTGGATGGAGAAGTAAATATTTGTAAAGTAAATATTTACCTGTAAATTTGTGTTTTTTAAAGTACTCAAATCTTCATGTCTTGCATGGCCACCTACCTATGCTAAAATAGTCATATAAATATTATGGTGATATTAAAAATTCTAAGTTGTAAAATTAGTTTAGAATTTGCCCATAATTTTTTTACTAATCGAACTAATTGTATCGTGAAAATTGAAATTAATTTTACAATTTTAATCTTTGATTACATCGCCGTACTTATATGAATAGGATGTTAGAAAGGGTAGGTGTAAGCTTCGCCAAACATTCTGTATTATCGATAAGTAATAATAATTATTATGGCATTTTAAGTGACAAATAATATGTTATTTTTACTTTATACAAACATTTTAAAATATACATTTATCGATAAAATGTAATGCGTGCGTTTTTTGATTAGCACGGCACTATCCCTTGTACTGCGACTACTGCGTTAATGCTCATTAAGCCAAATGCGTCACTACCGAAAGCAGTGTACTTACTACATTACGCGCTCTAAGTAATATGGCAAGAATCGCGGGCGTACATTGCCGGTAATGTATATTTTTTAGAAAAATATTATGTAACTTATCGTTCTGATCAGTTTTGGTGGATTTTGACATTATGATCTATGGAATATGGTCATTATGATTAATTTACTACTTACCGATAAAAAGAAATTCCTTCTTTAGCTACACTTGACACCTGACTTCTTGTTTTACAAGTAATTATAGCACAAGAAGGCATTTTTTTATATTTATAGCGCCGCGCTTCACGATACACTCACTGTAGTTGTCCGTCAGTGATTAAACAACGCGTTCGCGTTACGGGGCCACATGTATGAGCATTTAGTCATAGTTGTGGCTACGCGTGCCCCGCCCACATAGCCCTTCTAACCTCTTTTTGTGTTCTGTGGTGTAGTACGCGAGTTGGATTTTTGAAATTAAATTTTCTAATTATTGATTTCTTAAAAAGGATACAAGCCAGCTAATGGACCCAAATTAACGTGAGCTCACCGATCATCGCGCCTTCAATTCGCGCGAACTCATTTGCAATGGACGAAGCAACAATGGAGCCAGGTACTCTTTACTGATGTACCGAAAATTACTCTTTATGGTAATGATGGAAGAAATAAGGTGTACCGAAGACAATCAGAGCGTTTCTCTCAGTGCTGCATACAAGAGAGGGTTGCTTTTCGTGGCGAGTCATGGACAGTTCGGGGGAGGAATTTCCACAAATGCGAAAACCGAACTTGTGATTGTTAGTGGATCACGACTTCCATCATTAGATGGTCACAGGTACATTCGTCAGTGTCTAGAGCCTCATGTAATGCCATTCGCTGTATGTGTTGGCCAAACTTCATTTTAATGCACGATAATGCGAGACCGCATACAGCTGGAATCATCCGGCAATATCTTAGAGACATGGATATCGCGGTAATGGACTGGCCAGCTAGAAGCCTAGACATGAACCCAAACGAACACATATGAGATGAGTTGAAGAGACGTGTTCGGGCCAGCCAGCCAGCTCCACAAACGATGCCTGAGCTGAAAACTGCCATAGGAGTGGAATGGGAGATGATACTACAGAATTTCATAGTCAGACTGATTAATTCCATCCCTAATCGCATTAGGGCTGTCGTAGATGCCTTAGGAGGCAATACCCCTTATTAATTAAACATTTTATAGTAAAAAAACGTTTGATTTCTTTAAAAATTCAGTACTACTCTTGTCCTTCAATGAGACGCATACTCGATTTGTACGCTATAACTCTTGTTTTTCAGTATTCTGAATTCGAAATTAAAAAAAAAAGGATGGCTAATAAATCAGCTTCAAAACTGCGTAAAAACTTTTTGCTCAATGTAACATTTATTTTTAGCTAGCGACCGTCAAAACTTAAAATGCTAGGTGGGCCGATAGATGTGTCCGAAAGTGTATTATCAAGAGATCTATAAAATATCTTTTATCACTATTATTATCATTTTCGAATGACGGATACAGCCTATTTTGGGCTCTCCAGTGAGCATCATTCAATTGCAGTGTCTAGCTCACTAGTAAGTACTTTCATATGCCTGTGTATTTTACGCTTTCTATTTTTGACGGCACATAGAAATAATTAAGTTTGATAAACAAACATATGTTTTCATTGTTTACTAGCTGCCCGCCCCGGTCTCGCTCGGGTATACTAAAAACCGTAAATTGACAGTACAACAATGTAAGAAACCATAGATTTGAAATAACCTGAATGTTATTCTGTCAATTTCCTCAATTTTTATGTAAACATTTTTAAACTCATTATTTTACTTTCTGTGTAATTTTTTAAATATTTTCTTTTACACAAACCTTGTCCTGACAATATTACGAACATAACAAAATAATAATGAACCAATTTGGTGCAGTCGTTTTGAAGCTATGCGCATACATACATTTCGACGATTCATTTTTATTTATATAGAATATAGATATAATAGAAGATAAAGATCGGTTATCTTACTAAGAGTGAAAATATGTTTTCATTGTTTATAAAGGTCGGTTATGTTACTGAGACTGAGGCTGCGTTGCCGTTGCCAGAGCCGGCGCCGGTAGTTGACATGGTCAGCTGAGTCGGGCCGCGGGCCGAAAAGTCCACCCACAACGGCCACTGACACACACGTTCTAAAAGAGGTTTACTTGCATCTTGATTTCATACCTCAGATTGAATTCAAACTTTTCCTTTTGCAGATATTGCTATGCGGGTCTACGAAAAAAGGTCAAGTTGGAAGTCCCACAGTTGCCTGATTTAGGCGAATCGTCAAAGGTATTTTGTATGGAATAAATTACTTTTATCAAATAACACAAAATACTTTAAAATTCAGATTAAACAGGGTCCCTTCTGTCGGTTGATGTTTTTCCTCTCCTCTAGATTTAAAAACACATTTTAGTGTAATTATCACTTAATCGTTTTTTCACAGTAAAGCGACATTATAATTACAAATATTTAAAAATGGTATCAAACTAACCTATGTAGGTATGAGAATAAATATTACCAGACACTTCAATGAATTCAATTGAATAGACAGAAATAGAAAATCTTATTTCAATTAGTTAAAATTACAGTCATTCAGCTAACTTAGCTAATGCAGGTTCCATTACTTTTACTGCACTTAAATTTATTTCATCGAATTTAAATATAAGTACTATTTTTAATTTTTCAGGATGTCAATGTTCCTTCAAAAGAAACTGAAGGAATTATATGCGATTGGGCAGAAGCTAATTTTGGTATGTTTCTTTTGCTTCATTTAATAAAAAAAAACATAAATGTTATAATGTAATTTTTGTCTGCTTATGTTGATTTGTATATGATGTATATGTGTATGTTTATTTATATGTTTGCAGGCATAAAATTCGCGAACTTGTCGGAGTTGTCTCGGCATCTTCTTTCATTGAATACGCAGCTCGCCCCTCCGGGCCCCGCGAGCTCGTCCCCACCGCCACTTACACAGACACACGGTATTTACTGCTCAGTTAATACTGTCCTTCTGTATACTTATCCTACATCGCAACTGTCTAAATGACATGTTAAAATTTCAGTTTCGCCCGATGACGCGAATAGCCGGCAATTAATAAAACAGCTTAAGAGGAAAATTCAGGTCGGTCATACTATAACTGGTCAATGATGTACAAAAATTAGTGCAAAGTTAATATTTTCAATTATTTTGTGCAGACACAGGGTACGCCCGGTCGTCCCAAGAAAAACAAGGGCCAAGAGGCCGGCGAGTCGCCGCCTTCAACTTCGTATGCGCCTCATCACCCTCCGGTGAAGCACGAGAGCGAGGTGATAGCGGAAACGGCGTACGGCTACCAGCCTTACGTGCCGGTGTACGAGGTGCGCACGTCGTATCCGGCGTACGGTCCGCCGCGCGCGCACCCGCCGCACGCGCCGCACCCGCCGCACCCGCCGCCGCCGCCGCCGCCCGTACACGAGTACCGAGCCGAACCGTACGCGTACGAGGCGGCGTACGCGCGCGACCTCACCGTGCCCACGGACGCACACAACCTGCCCATCAACTTGAGCAGCGACGCGCGCGACCAGGCGGAACGCTCCGAGTGGGCGCGACGGCGGCCCCCCGAGCCGCCGCCGGCGCGCCTCCCGCTACCCGGTAAGAAACTCATCCTCGAAACTTATCAGAGCGAAACGCAAGGTGGCACGCTGCGCGCTCACGCGGAGGCGCGCGGCGGTCCCGTGCCGCAAGAGGAGTTCCACACCGAGTACCTGCCGAAGAAGATGCGAGCTGCCGAAATTATGGGCGGAAAGCTGGCGGCCACGCGCCAGGCTGCCGCCGCCGCGGCCGCCGCGGCCGCCGCCGCCGCCGCCGCCGCCGAAGCGTCGCCGTCCACGTCGGCGGTCTCCGAGCTCCCTCCTGTTCGTCCCGCAGTCGCTTTTTTAGAGGATCCAAAAAACTTAACGAGCCGGTCCAAAAGCACCGCCGCGGCGCTGGCCCGGGAGGAACAGGAGGCGGCGAGTCCCACGCAGTCGACGAACGCTCCGACCCCTAAATCCGAACGCACCAAACGAAAGATCAATCGGGCTAGGGGACCCTCGCCGGATCGAGCGGGATCCGTGACACCCGATTCGTGCTGCGGTCTAGACGGCATCAATATTAAAACTGGCATGATATGCGAGGAGAAACACTCCGAAATACTGAATAGAGAACGTGTAATCAGCATCTGTAATATTGATAAACATGATTTGGATGACTATCTTAACGAAGGCAACAGCCAGGAGCACGAAGAAGAGTTGTTGCAGTATTTCCAAGCTAAAGAGGGAGAGGCTGGAACGGCAGCGGAATGTGTAGCAGTGGAAAACACCGTTCCTTTTTTAGAAACGAACCAAGACCCGCACGATGATCATAGTCAGGGTAAGAATGAGAAAATATCTCAACTTCGTGAGCTACTGGCAAAAAATTTAAAAAATCAGAGCAGAACTCCGCAAGCTAACCCCGTCAATCAAGAACCTCAACAGAATCAAAACAATCCTCCAGAACAAACTATGAAATTAGTTGCCAGTGATGGTGCATTCAAACCACTTGTGAATGATACTGATGCATGTAATGGGTCTACAACAGTAAATCAGTCAAGTATACATAACAAAATTAATTCTGTGCCCAATGAAAACGGGACAGCTGTACCATTTGTGGGTAATAATTCGTCTGCTCAATCACTGTCTAAGGTAGGGGCGTCATCATCTGTATATAATGGTCATTGTCAAAATGAACCGCAGAGTCCCACGACTCGAACACAGCAATATGACTTTGTTCCTATATCGGATGGATGCCAATCACCGGGTAATTTTAATTCTAAATCACCTTTAGGCTTTGGCCAAAGATGTCTTAGTCCAATTAAAATCAACAAACCGATTATTAGCACCTCACTTCAGACATCACCCATATCTCATAGTACTGCAGCCAGTCCTTTCGTGAGCCCCAGAAATACACCAGTTCCGCGTTCACGTCTCTGTCCAAGGCCTATTCCTAAGTTAAATGGTAGGAAAAGAAAAAATCCATTATCACTAGGCAACACTGATCAATGTTCTAAGACATTTGCTATACCGATACCCAATGATCAAAAATTTACGGGGAAAGTGCCTATGTGTGGTACTGGCAAATATTGTCAGTCTATTCAACCTATGTCAGCACCACCATCGCCAAATATATTGTCCTCGCAATATAAAACACATTTATTCCATTGTGCTCCTAACGTTCCAAATGGTGCCAGTAATCTAAGTCTAAACTTTTTGCCTAACTTACCACTTCGGGAACATATGAATGGGGATCTTGCTCAACCATTGTCTGCAGATCCCTTGTCCAGTGAGGTCAGTCAATTCTTTCAAGAACCTTTGGTTAACTTCAGAACTGGACATGATTCTTTTAGGTCTCAATCAGTTCCTCTCAAACAAGCCATGAATAACTTGGGGATACTTAGTTATAATAATACACCAGTTGGTTCAGTGCCACCGACACCAGTACCTAATGAATTTTGTGACTTTGGATCTTTGGCTGATACGTGCGATATTTCGCGAGCTGGTTTAAACCCCGAAACCTTGGATAAAATCTATAACGCAATTGATAGTAGCAATGATGTAGTACTTAATGCAAATACCACGCAAAATCTTTTGAATTCCAATGATGGGATAAGTAATGGTTGTGATCCTTTGCCTGAACAGCAAATTCTTTCTGACGATCCACTTACGTCTCTAATGCCAAGTGGCGATGAATTGCTTGATAGAGGTAGCCAGTTTAACCCAACATTTAATAATGAAACTTCAACATCAGAAAATGTTGAAGATTTTTTAAAACGTACCAATAGTATTGAATTTGATTTATCTGAACTCGAAACAGATAAAAATAAATACTATACGTCTCGTTCGGTGCCGAGTACTCCTCTGCCTTTTAAGCGTACGGCTTCAAATTTGCAAACGGACACTTGTCGTCCGAGAGAGCTGTTTGTGCCTGTATCTTATTCAAATATGTCTAATGGAATATCGTCAAAATCAGTGCCATCCACTCCGCAACTTGTGGAAGACAGAAGCGTCTTCAGCTATAGTAATAGAGATTATTTAATTAATGGTAATTCTGTGTGTGATTCGACACAGATGCAAGAGATTGTAATGGACAATGATCAGAGCCTTACATCTCCTCTCAACGACATGCTACGAGAGGATATGTTAAACCCATTAACGCCCGCCTTGCTGGCCGACCTCGACAAGATGGATAGTACTCCGTATGTCGATCTCTAGTTAGCCATTGTTTATATTGCTGTTTGTATATAAAATTTAATGTTAGATCTTTGTACAGATGCCGAAATATTGGATATCTTTATAGAGTACAATGTTTATTTGGTTGCCTTCAGTGAAGGCATTTTTGTGCATGCCTAATTCAAAATTTGGATCGCACTCTCAAAATTTTGAGTCAATATGCGCCAGGTTATTGTGATAAAAAAAATCGCTGCGATTTCAATTATTAGGGATTAAGCACATCAACCAACTCTGGTCATTTGAATGGAGTCTGTGGTGTTTAATAATAAAATTATATTGATTTAAATATGTATAATTAATAATTAAATGGATATGTCCATTTTTAAGTGTCGACATCAATCAAATTATAATTATTAGATTAAATATTTTAAAATAAAAAATTTAATTGGTTGTAAACCTACCAACATATTTTTGTTTAAAATTTTATTACTAATATACTATTTTTATGCTAAATGTGCGTGTTTGGTAGATCAGTATCTACATTCCCATTAACCATTAAGTAGTTTTTCGCTGTTTAAATGGGAATTACTTCTATTAAGATAATCTTTAAATCATTTTAAAAATTTGGAATCATGACAATGTAAATTGTAATGCATGTCTATTCGTAACAGTACTACTGTATCAATTTTCCAATTATAGATTTTTGTATAAAACTATTATAAAGCATAGTTTCTTGATGACATTTAATGGTATTTTACTATGCTGTGTTTATTACAATAATGTATAACGCATGAGAGTAGAACTATTATTCGTGTGTTATAATTTAAATTGTATGGCCTATATAGGGTTTGCAAAAATAATTGGAACTAATCCTTGTTCCTGTTGTGGATCACGTATGAAGATGAAATTATATTCAGGTAGACAATGCAATGTCACGTGCCTAGCGACAATACCTACTCATTGTTAATCTGGAACATCGAAAATTTTTATACATAATTTTAATATTGTGATACAACCCATAGTGATACTGTACATTATTAGCTGATGGGCAGATCTAACAACAGCATCTACATCTGTAGTTGTACGTAGTATTTACCCAGACCAATGCAGCGTGCCAAGCACGCTTAGTAATTTAGTATTCAGTTTTAAGAGATGAGTATAAAAAAGTGTATTTATAGTTTATGAAAATGAATTTATTGTAAGTTAGCACAAAGATTTAATATATTTTATTATCACATAGGAGTTTTACTGATATACTAAATTTACATGTTGCGCATCAAATGCGAAATAAAATTGTTTCCGCCGATGTGGTTACAATGAGCTTAATTAAGGGAAGAAGCAGAATAGGGTTCACATTCGGAAATTATTTGTTTCGAAGCTGGCCTTTAAGGGTGTTCGATTAAAGCTAATGTAATAGCAGCTCCACATTTTCAGGTCGACATACATTCCACCTAGTTTACTGTATAGTACTTAATGAATAAATGTATGAAGCTGCAGTAAACTGTGTCTCATTATGTACAATTTGGACAATCACTTGTCGTCCCAGGCTATTAATTCAGTTTGGACAGCTTAGACTCATTTTTAATATTTATGTTGAAAAATTGTCAATTGAAACTTTTTTTTGTAGGTCAATGCGCTTACAATGTGCCTAAAATAAGTAATCAATCAAGTTTAATTCCTATAGTTCTTGTGTATTTTTTGGAATTGATAAAGACGAACAAAACTAAATTTGATTAACTGCCACAACAAACTATTGTTTTTGAAGCCACCAAGTTTTGGACGTGAAGGCTCTGAAATCTTTAAAGGCCGGCTTCTAATATTTGTGGTCCAAAAAGATAGATTAACAACCAATTGCTGAAGTCTGATCAAAAAATGACAGGAAACGAAAAAGAATTGACGCGAGTTAAAAGATAGATCCTTATATTTATACGGATTACTTTATGTATAATATAGTATATAGTGATAGGTATGTAATTTGTGATTGATACATTTTGATTTTAATTTCAGAATTGGCTGTCTAAACTGTCTTTGATTGATACTGAAATGGAACCCTTCAAAATTGAATCGATGTAATTTTTTTGGGCACGTATTTGAATATCGAAAATTGAAATATCGACACTTAAAATATCGGCGGTTAAAATATCGAAAATCACAATATCGAACGATCATAACGTCGAAATTCAAAATGTCGAAAGTACACATTATCGAATGGTATATTTATCGAATGCTTAAATGTCGAAAATCTGAATATCGACAGACAAAATATCGAAAAATGTAGGCGGGTCAAAAATAGGTAGCGAGGAGCGAAGAAGGTGACGAGCGTAGGTTTGAACATGAGCCAAGCGCGCGAGCCGAGCGAGCGAAGCGAGCGTGCCGCGGAAGCGGCCGGCGAAGCGCCAGAAACGACTTTATGTGTATTCTCGAACATTATTTACACGTATCGATTATTCGTTATTAGATGTTTTGAATTTTCGATATTTTAACAGATCGGTATTTGAGTTTTAGCGATTCCAGACGTCGATATAATGATAGTAGGTATTTAGGTCATTCGATATTTTAATTTTCGATATTTTGAACGTCGACATTTTAACTTTAGATATATTAACTTTCGATATTCAAATACGTGCCCATTTTTTTACGTAATATTTTGAACTTGTTTTTGTTGATATTATTTTGTTCGTTTTAGATGTACCTATAGTGTAAATGAATCGTCATTTGGTTTTCCTCTACCTGTGCCTGGTAAAAGCTTGTTAGATTGTTATAATGCTAGTACAAAAACAATGATTCGACAGGGATATTCCTATGAGTAAGTGAAACCGAAGACTGTTAAAAGCTTATAGATATTTTCAAAACAATAAACTTGTTGCTCATTGTGATGGAATTTGGACATCCACTTTACTATCATCCTCATTCTCTAACTTTAGTCGCAATCTCAATACCTTTCCACATCGTTGTTCCATTGTGGCTTCGTTGTACGATATCCATGTGTCGTTTAATATAGTTGGAATGGTATAGTATATAATGTAATTGCGGTCAAGCTAGAGAATAAGACGTAAGATACTGGAGGGTTGCTATGAACACTTATTGTATGAATATATATAATAGAATGTCGAATCGTTTAACCTTTCTGGGCAATCGTAATAAGCAAATAAACTGGTAACTTTTTGTGCGTTGTAAAACGCTTTAATATAGGCGATATTTGTAGTGTTACACAGATATGGACAACGTAAATTAAGGCAATGTTTAGTTATTTGTCATGTAGCATTGTTAATGGCATTGGATGTTAAAGCTCAATCCACACATTTCCGTGCCGTGCCTGGGATGTGAGCGGGACGTGTTACGTCAGTGGCTTGAAAAAATATCATTGCATACTTTTTATATGAACTCGTTCACTCACATCTGTCTCCGGACCGGCGACGTAGCCAGTGCCCGGGCCGACACCATGACGTGCGCCCGTCCACCGATATTACCAGTGCACGTCCGGGTTTTATTATTAAAAATTATATTAAAAGAAGCGGTATGCATCTCTTCCGTATTAAACAAAGAAATGATACATATTGTTTTCCGTAAATTATGCTTAAGGGGTACAGATTGAAGTCGGTGGCCCTGACGTGCCACGGACACAGCCCGGTCATATTGTTTTCTGTAAATTATGCTTAAGGGGTACAGATTGAAGTCGGTGGCTCTAACGTGCCACGGACACAGCCCGGTCACGTCCCGGGTACGGCCCTGATGTGTGTGGATAGACATTAATAGCTCTTAAGCTTGATCCACACGTTTCCGGGACGTGGGCGGGGCGTGTTTCGTCAGTGGCTTGAAAAAATATCATTGCGTCAGGCCCCCGTCACTCGCGCAATGCAGCGTTATAAATACCTACCGCTAAGTAGCGCGCCGGCGCGCCGACCGGCAGAGGGCCGCCGCCACCCGCCGCGCCGCACGCGAGACTTTTACTATTATTATCAAATCTTGTAACTTGTTTTTTTTTTATAAATTTGTTTTTATTATTTTGTTTTTTTTTTAAATTTTATTGTTTATTATATTAATTTGGTTTTAATTTCGTTTTGTTTTTTATTTATAATTTTTTTTATTAATAATTTTCTTTTCAGAACCACGAACGGGATTTTTACACCTAAATCGTTTTTTTTTTCAAAAAATTTTTTTTTTCAAAAATTTAAATTCTATTTTAGTAAAACTGAATAACCGTGAGTTCAAACATGAAAAAAAAACATCGGTCATGTATTTTCATAATAATTCGTAATTTTTTTAATCATTTGTAATTTGACAAATGAATATGAAAAAAAATTTTTGCCTCGGGCGGGATTGGTAATTTTTTAATAATTTTAATTTTTTTATAATTTTTAAATGTATTAATGACGATAAAATAATTTTCTATTCTCTTATTTTTTGACATGTAATATTTTAAAATTTTTAAATATTTGCGCACTGCCAATTTAGAAGTAGATTATGAGGAATAGTGTGTATAATTTAACACCAATCATGTATTTTACCATATTCTTGCAAATAAAGAACTATTATTATTATCATTTTATAAAATTAGAGCACATTTGAGTCAGGGGCTTTTCTTGCAATCCCTTTATTTCATTAATCCTACGTATACCTTTTTGTTTATGTTCTTTGTACAACCCTTAAGTTTTCGCTCGATGATGCAATCACGCGGTGTACGCGGGAATCTCGACTCTCGGCGCGCGTTCATAGAGACCTTTTCTTCTTGCAGCGACTTTTGTCTGTCGGTTTTGGCTATTATTATTACAGCGATTCGAGCGTTTCTATGGGAGTGATGTATCTGTTACGTAGTAACTATTATCTAATCTGTGATTGCGTACTTTTTATATGAACTCGCACACGTCCGTGTCCGGGCCGGCGGGCGACGAAGCTTCAGTCAGTGTTGCCAAATTCAGAGGATTTCCCTAAATCCTAGGGGTTTTTGCAGGTCTTTGAGGTTTTTTGGAGGTTTTGATATCACGAAGTTTATCTAGGGGATTTTCTGAAGGTTTTCTACTATTCTAACCAAATGGCAAATTCCTTTTTATATCAGACAAGACCGACAATTTATTCACCAAATAGAATGAATGGGACACTAAAACTTACGAGTATTAGCTGGCAACACATTATGTTACCATTGAACTGTCTTGTTTATCATAATTCCGGCTAAAAGACTGTTTTCCACAGCCTCACACAGACATTTATAACGAAAAAACAGAATCGACAGACACACGGCTATGTATGTGAAATAAATTAAAATAGGTAATTTGAAGAAAACTTCTAAGTTTTTTATTGTTAATATTAGAAAGCTTATGTATATGACATGGCCAAAATAGTCAGAGGTTTTTTATCAATCAAACTGGAGAAACTAGGGGTTTTTTAAATGTATTTGGGGGGGAAGGTGGAAAAAATCTGGCAACACTGGCTTCAGTGCCCGAATCGACACCGTGGCGTGCGCTCGTCCACCGATATTACCAGGGCACGTTCTAGTTTTATTAAAAAAAATGAATGACGAGTTATTAATAGAAGCGATATGCATCTCTGCCGTTTTAAACAAAAGCATAATGCATTTTGGTTTCCGTAAATGGTGCTCAAGGGGTACAGATTGAAGTTGGTGGCCCTGACGTGACATCGATCTCCAGTCTTGCCACGGACACGGCCCGGTCACGTCCCGGGCACGGCCTGGATGTGTGAGATGTCTTTATAGTGAACTCAGCATATGTAGCTACCTAAGGCGTTTTTGTTATTTCATTCAATGACGCAAGCCAAGCAAGAAGAATATGAAAAAAGTACAAATGCTATTATTGTTTTTTTGATTTTCCAATAATAAAATATCTACAAAATTAGTAAATTGTACTACATGCTTATAATCAACTATAGCTTTCCACTCGCGGCTTCACCCTTATTATTATTGTTTTCCTGTGGGAATTTTACATTTTCCCGTAGGAAAAATAATGTTGTAGCTTGTAACCTATACAACATTGTACTGTACCTTGTATAGAAGACCGTTATTTATATTTAGGAGCTCGGATAATAAACTTCATAGAAATTGGAGTAGATTTTAAATATTTTTCATAGAAACTTTCCGCCCCTATTTTGCACCCTAAGGGGGTGAATTCCAATAATCCATGAAACACAATACGTGTTTCATTGCAATGAATCTCAGGTTATATCAAAATCGTTGCTAATTTAAAGATTTTTTCATACAAACTTGCAACCCCTATGTTATCCCTTTAAGATCTTTTTAATCCCTTCTTAGTGTGCGTGCATTTTGAATTAAAACAACTGTCAAAATTTCACGTTTCTACCATTAGCGGTTACAGCTGTGCTTGCGTCTATACACGGTTATTTTTTTATCACACTGGAAAATTTAAGGGACGCTTCACGACATAGTATTAGAATTATTTAATATTTAAATATAAATAAAATAATAACTCGCTTACTTACTTTTATACCAATTTTCAAAAAAAAAAAAATGCTGCATTTGTTGAGAGCAGCAATTTTAGATTTTTTTTACTTTTTTAAATTTTTTATTTAATTTTTTAATTTTGAAGCGCCCTTATATTTTCTGGGGTGATAAAAAATAATCCTGTATAGTAAGAAGCTGTGATCAAGACCGTCTCGAACTGAGAGCTCATTTCGCCGGAAGCCCTAAAATTGATAAGAATTCAATAAATCATACATCAATTAGTTTCGAGTAGGTTATAAAGAACTATTAATAAATAAGTGTTCATAGTAGACTCAGAGGCCATACCATGACCGCTTAGAGCAAAGTAAAAATAATATTGAAATAGAGGCAACTGATAATTGCAGCGTATAGCGCCATCACGCTCTCACTGCAGTTTTATCATTTTCTAGGCGATTATGGTAAGGAGGCAGATATTTCAATTCGGTGTAATTGACCAAAATGGATGAGTACCTAATTATTGTTAAGTTGTACATTTGGCTTTGTAACATTTTTTGTAAACGATAATTAGTTATTGTAAAATTGTAAATACTTGTTAATTCCATTTATCAATAACTGTTGACAAATACCTTGATATTCAATTAATATTATAGTAAAGAAGTGACTCCTTTTTATTATACAAATATCATTGATAAAAATTGTAATAAATCAGTGTTGGTTCTTAAGGTTGTTGCTGCGTGGTGATCATGAATTAATTTTTAATTATAGATATCTTGACATGGCAATATAATTAAGAAATTAATAGGTCAGAGTTCTTAGGGTCAGACAAGTCTGTATTTAATTGTTTCAGCGCCATATGTCAGTTCTGTAATTGTGATTATAAATAACAAGTATTGTAACTGGGAAATTTGCTACATATCATTGAATTACTATTTAATTTTACTACAAATATGTAGGTATTTTACATTAAATGGACGACTCATTTGATGTTTTATCGTCCGTCCAAATGTATTGTGTGATATTTTTTATCGATCCCACAATCATTTTGCTATGATCTTATTAATCACTTATTAAAAATCATTTCATAAACGTCTTATGTGGCAAATTTCAAAGAAGCAGTGGTTCTAAATAAACCAGTCGAATTGTACCTATAGAAAAAACATGTTGTGAAGGTAGTGTGAAGATATTCTTTGTTTGCTGTTGTCTGTACTTTTAATGTACCTAAGTATTGAATGTTTGGTGTCTTTTAAATAAACTTGTGTAAAATGCACCTAATATAACGTAAAATATGTTACGTTATCATAAGTGGTATATAAAGAATTTAGTAGGTATGTTATAAAATTACTATGAGAGGTTGATTTGGACTACGCAAGAAAATTTTTGTTTATCTCCCCACGACACAAATTAGGTTCAGTTTAGTCTAAAATACGAGCATATCTTTCGTCAAATTTCGTCCGAGACTAACAACGTATAGGATCAGATAGTTTTTGCTAGTTTAGGCTAGAAGATTGTTAGAAAGATAGCATTTCTTCAATGATATTTCGCATTTTTGAATAGGTACTACAGTATATAGAGTCAAATATAATAAAGGATTTGTTAAATTATAAATCGCCTAACGTATTGTTTACTGCACATTGTATTACTCGAGTAAGTAGCACTCAACTGTTGGTCGTTTTGATTATGCGAGATTTTGTTATTTTTATGTTATTATGTAAATACAAATGACTTAGATATAATTCATGACATCCGCTTAATATTATGTTCTGTTAAATATTGTTTTTTATTTCTACATATTTTTATAAATGTATAAAATAGTTTTTAATTGATTGTACATGTTAAACAAAGATATCCATGTTGTTAATTAGTCTTTTATGGATGTTGATTTACACCATTTGCTATTCAGTGATAATAAATGGCAAGTACCACATTATGACTTCTGTTTTACTTTTAACAACTTAAGTCTTAGTTTTCAACATTTCATAATATACACATGTGAAACACATGGGCAAAAGAAACTCATCATTGCCTTAGATGCTAACGCACACCACATCGTGTGGGGCAGCACTGACACGAACAAGTGAGGTGAAGACCTACTGGAATACCTGGTAAGTTCATCTTTAGGTATACATACTCAATAGAGGAACCACGCCCACATTTGTTAACAAAAATAGGGTTCAGGCATTGATATACTACCAAACGTAGATAGAGCGCTACATACAAAAACGCGCTTGAAATCTGTCACTTAATCGACTATACATTTATACTCGCTGATAATACTTGAATATGCACGCCCGAATGAAAATTACCATAAAGAAAGTACCGTATATTCAACCTTATTCTGCATTATTACGGCAACTATTTTAAGTACAACCGTGGGAAGTTACATCATTTCATACCTAGCCACAGAGCAAACGACGTTTTAGTAATTGCTACAAGAAAATATCAACTTTACACTCTCAAACATAATGCTTGAAATTGCTTATCGCGTTGTCGCTCCAACGCATGAATGAGATAGCACATCGTAATACGATGGAGACGATGCCCGTGCGAGCGAGACGATTGTGATGTACTGACACTGACGCGAAGCGACATGTTTATGATTAAAATAATTGTTTTTTAATGGTTTTTACGTATAAATCGAATATTTGAATACATGATAAGATGTGTAATGAGTTTACTCACGCAACTTATGAAATCCCGTCTTTTTTCTGCCGTTTCTGGCTATTGTTACCACAACTTTTGAATGCGCACTTCGGCATGTTTACGTGCCGACAGCTAATCACTCACTATGGAAAGGAACTGCACGAGTCGCGATTGAGCAGTTCTTCACCGGCCTACTTTTTGATCGTTCATGCGTTATCTACGTTTGGTAGTAAATCAATGTGTCCACCACTGAACTTTTCTAACATTTGTTTTTTTTTCAGATATGGTGACTGCTTATAGGCAAAGGGAGTAAACATACATTTACACTTTTTTCCGTCACATATCTTTTTAACTACTTTTGAAGTGAATAATTGTGCAATAAAAGAAGGTAGTATTTATTAAACTGTTTATTTTTACTTTTTTTTTTTATATTTTAGTAAGATTTTTGCCTTTTACTCTTTTAAATTTCTTGTAACATTTTTTTTGTATCCATTTTCTTCCAAATACCTATTTGTTTCTTTAACAATAGTTCCAGATGACCTCACGAGCTTTTTAGAGGGGTATGTTAACTTCTTTGCTTTCACTCGTATTGTACTCCCGGGCACTTAACCAATTATGGATATTTTCAGTTTCAGTGCTCATTAGACCGCTCTTCCATCTCTACAAAACCAGTTACTTGGTCCTTGCTCTTATTAAAATGAAGCCCTGGAGTCAATGATATCTCATCAAAAACTATTGAGCATAGCTTCTTTTTTCATCCCAGCTCGCAATCTAAAACAAAATAAAAATTTCATTTGTAACTTCAACATCCAATTTACGTGAAGCTACGATATGATACATTATAATGTTTTCAGAATATTACCTGTTCTTTCAGAGCTGTAAAAATTTGTGGATTGATTCCAGCTTCCACATTTAAATTTGATGTGAATTTATTTAGTGTTGTTTTCGATGGTAAAATGAAAATTCTATGTAGAAACCTGTAAGCTTTCGGGCTTTGCTTCATTATACTTAAAGCAAGTAATTTTTCTTTTGCAGAGAATCGTCTTCCTTTTTCCTTTCTATATGCTAAATTGATTTGCATTTCAATAATTCTTCTCGCATATGGATTTAATCCTCGAGTAACACTTGCTGGAACATTTGTAAATTTAGGTTTCTTTAAATCTGAAAAGCAATAACAAACAAATTTCATATTTATTACATTTGACGGATCAGTGGTGCAGTGACTGAGTAGTTACAATGTGAGTTCAATTCCTACCAACGACAAACACTTATGTAATAAACATTAACATTGTCTAAATATGTATAAAGGACATTGAACAAAAGTGATCGAAATTTCCACCAGTAACATGACATATGTATGTATGACATGTGTATGTATATAGTAAAAAGATAGTACTAAACAAAACTTGCTATTAACTATCTTACATAATGACAAGCCACTCTGAACCAAGTGCTTACTTCTTTGCTTAAAAATTATTTTTGATAAAGAAGTCTGATATCTGACCTTAACACACTTTTTGTTTAGTAACTAAGTACCAACCTGCACTTGATGTTGTAGGTAGTCGTTCCTGTACATTTAAAGTTGTCTTGTAACACTGCACAGAATGGCTTGCAATAATTGTGGTCAAAGCGTCTTTTCTGGGAATAAGTGTGGTACTGAGAAATGTTCTCTGTAACAAATAAAAATTATTTATCATCACAAACCATTTTATATGACATCTATTCCTAATTCAGCATCAATTGATGATGTTTGTTAATCTTTTATTAAAATATATCTTATTATATTACTTTTTTCACATTAAGATACATATTTTGTCTAAATTATTACTGGGATACGTGATAATTAAGGTTAGGTGCTCACCAGTATCCTCAGAGTGTGATGACGATATGCCCGTAGTGATTTCTTCACTTGAGAATAGCGTTGGATGAGCAGTTATGAGTAAACGGTTTTTTGGTGTTATAAAACGTTTCTCGAAATGCTTATGACAAACATAATGGTTTCTAGGCTCACTTATACTCAAATCCCGGAATTTGTCACTACCAAGACACTAAATCCACTTTTCAAGTCTTTCCTTGTTGGTAAATGGAAAACGGTGTAAATAAACGTCGTGTCGTACACTATCACACCCTTCAACACAGCAAAAGTAATACATTTTAACAAAATGTAAATACAATTGCAAATATCACAGGTAATTGCGGAGATGTGGTCGGAAATTAATCAACGAAAGCGCACACTTGAACACAAGAATTGATATGTCAGCCATATTGTTTGTTTGTTTTCGTGCGTGGACGGACGACGGGCCACAGAGGGGAAGGGAAAGGCAGAGCGGGGAAGGGTAACTGTCATCGGGGCTACGTTCCAAAACATCACCAGAGTGCACTCGGTCACCCGAAGTATGTCCTAAAACATTTCGGGTGCACTCGAGAGTGTTGGAGTGGCGTGTCCTAAAACGCTACGGAGTGCACTCGATCGAGTGGAATCTCACCCGCATACTAAAGCAAGGTGTAATTTCACTCGATTGGATTTGGCGGGAAATTGTGTGGATTTTAAAGTTGTGTGTGATTGTGATTACAAAGATTTCATATTCACACACAATTTGTGCATCTCGGAGAGCGAGGATGCGCTTCGTAACGTCGACAATAAGTTAATTTTAAATTCCAAAAACTATAGGTATCGTAAGTGACACGATTGTAAAATTGGCCTTCATTTCCGCTGAAGCTAGGTTAGGCCGCGATTTAACAGAATCCATATTCTGTTGGTTTTAGCATTTTCGTAGATGAAACAGACGAATGTTATCCATGCATTAAAGCAAACGGACGCGCCGATGAATTATATATTTTCTTATTTTTGTATATTTGGTTATGTAAACAAAGCAGACAACACTCTTGCCGTTCTAAAACAACCAACACTCCGACCACCCTAACCGGCCACTCTCCCCCCACTACCTACTCACTCCGGGTGATGTTTTGGAACGCAGCCTGACGATGTAGGGCCCCTTTCTGGGATGAATAATAGCCGTAACAGACGATCCGATTTGGTTGAAGCCAACCGCCCGACCCCGACCAAATTGGAACGTGTGTACGGCTGTCGGCCCGACATAATTATTATTAGCTTGTTGGCTGCTCGACAGCCCGATCGCTCATCCGACAAGTAGGGACACGACAAAAGACAAAAGTATCGATACTTTGTGGTTTAATTTAATTATGTGTGCTTAAAGTAATAAATTAATAATTTAGTACACTAAAATGACTCGACTGCTGTCCTGCCAAACCACAAAGTAGAGAAAAAAAGTATTGCAAAAATGTTGTTCTACTTTTTGTTTGTGTTTTAACAGGGCAACCGTGTTTCATTATTTATTTATTTTCGCACGTTTAGTTACGCATTGTACAGTAAGCTCTTTGTCAAGCTATACTATTTGACCTTTGGATCGTTCTTATGTCGCTTGTAATAGTGGCGGTATTCGTAGTGTCAATGTAAAGCTTGAATAGGAGCTTACTGTACATCCTGCTAGTTGATTATTTATACAAATTTTAAATAATGTTTATTATGACATCCTAAGTGTTAAACGTACACTATGTTAAATTAGAAAATTAAAAGAAAATATGATGGTTAATGGGGATTAAAGTATTTATTGCAATAAACAATGCAGGCTCGCAATCTTTCTTCAGGATTCTCCTAATATTTCGTCTTAAAATTTTATTCTGTTAAATGCAGTACAACTTCGGAACATAAAATTTACTTAGCCTGTTGGTAAGATAATTTGTAAGTGAAAACAAATAAAATTTTTAAATTATTTTTTTGAAAAGAAAACCGTAAAGTATAAACAAATAAGTCAGCAATCTTTCCTCAATAATCTTCTAATATTTTGACTCATAATCTTATTATCTATTCAATGTTATAAGACGAAGAAACATATAATTTACTTCTCGTTGGTAACATTATTGGTAAGTGAATATAAGTAATATTTTTCCTAATAATTTTGTTATTTTAACAATTACAGAGATAACGATAAAGTATAGTCTACGATTCTTTTTAACAATCATCTAATATTCTGACTTATAGTCAACATAAAACATACAATTAACTCAGCTCGTTGGTAACACGATTTACAAGTTGCAACGAATTAAATTTTTTGATACAATAAAGTATAAACAATGCAGGTGAGCAATTTTTTAATATTCCGACTATAACCTTATTCTATAACACTAAGATAACATAGGAACATACAGTTTACTTAACTTGTTTACTAAAAGTTTACTTAATACTTTAATTAATATAACTTACAAATTATGTTTCCAAACATAAATTGTAATGTATCAAATATTTCTTGTCGCTCTGCGTTTGTTGCAATCACGACACGGAGGTTTTATTTCTTTTGCTTCAATTCTTGCCAGCTTTTGATATGTACCGTTTTTGTTTCCGACACTTTTCGATTCTTATGGCCATTTTCACCAACCTCTTCTTAGCTTAGGTGACTCTTAGGTAGCATGCTGTTACATTCTTTTCATTAAAGACAAAAAGTGACAGCATACGTCTTAGGGGCTTCTTAAGCTAAGTTATGGTTGGTGAAATCGGCCATTATTCTTTTTTTTTCCTTTTCCAACAGGTGAAATTTCGTGACACAGTTACTATTGATGAACTTGTAGATGACGATCTATCACGCCTTGATTATGTCGGTGGGTGGGTGGTATTCCTCTCCACTATCTGCAAAAGAGTCTGAAGAAACATCGGATCCAACAGTTTGAGTTATTGGCTTCTCGTTTTCTTTTACTTAAATTAACTGTAAAATCTATAGTATTGTAATTGGTCAACATCTAAGCAAAGATTACGAAAGCTTTCTTACCAGCAGGAAACACAATAGAATTTTGTTCAGCAGAACTTTTTTCTATTGCAGCATCATGATGTTGGTTTTGATTACAGATATCAGTGAGTAACGAAGGTGATGATAAGGTTTGTCTAGAATAATCTAATGAATATAAACAAATAAATTTTATATTAAATACAATTAACAATAAAAATAATACAAATAATTAACAACAAAAATATAAGAAAATACAGATACCATCTTCAGTTATGTCATCAAAATGGACTATGGAATCACTGGTACACGTTTATTGTCGGTATCAAGAACTTCATTTTTTTTGGTACAGCATACCAAGAGCTTCATAATCAAATTGGTTTGCTTTTCTCAATTTTTCTACGTGGACTTTATCAGATGTAGAATCTAAAATGTATCGCAAAGTTTAATTGATTTTATATTATATGAGGTGTTTGCTACATAATTATATATTTCGAACATAATAAAAATATTATAAAATTCGAATTTTCAATGACGCTATAACTTTTGTATGACTATGTTAACGTGGGAATGGATGGATGAATGGATTTGGGTGAAATTTTGTAGTTAGACGGATTACGACAGGGATTAACATATAGGCTACATATTATTCCGGAAAAGTAAGTAGTTCCCGCGGGAAAGTAGATTTACAGTTTTTTCTTTGAACTTTTAAGGCGAAATTTAGTTCGCGGGCACAGCTAGTAAATACATACTCGTAAATTTACCTTCTATATTTCGTTGTATATTTGAAGCCGATGAGTTACTACATGAATTACTTGATGAAGAAATACCACTAGTCGAACTATTACTCGATTATGATGATGAATCGCTACTAGATGATGAAATAGAGCATTTGCGTTTTTATGGCTTCACCGGAATTATTGCAACCGGAAGCAGGCGTAGGAGCTATAATATTATCATAATTGATTTTTGCCGTAGTTATATTTTCAGACTTGGAGAATGACGATTCCCCCTTAAAAAGTGTTAAGTACCCCTATTATATGAACTTCGTAAAGAGCAGGTAGGTATATACATATATAATAATTATTATTAACTGATGTTATAATTACATCTAAATTCACAAAACGGCACATTTGTCGTAAAATTACTTACATTAGTTGATAAAACACAAATAGAATTGACACATTTGCCAAATGTGCCATTATGCTACTTGTGTATTAAATAAGTAAACTGTCACATTTGCCACTTATGCCAAAGTACTTTTGAAAAAGTGTGCACCTTGCGGATCGCCTCGCAGAACTGTCCAATGAGCCGTTGTTTTACGCATAGGCGGGGGAAAACGTGTTGAATATAACAATGACATCAATGCCCTCTCTCGATAACTATTCACACTGAGGAAATGCCGTTTTACTACTTTGAAAATAATGCCCTTTAAAACATTTTCACCATAAAATGTCAATTTCGAATGTTTTGAAGATGTGCCATTATACCGCTGTGTGTGCGATATGTTCCGCGATTATTCGTAGAGTAATAATTTTTTTTCTGACTTTTTGAAAATTTTGATCCAAAGAACTTAAAAATTTTACATAAAAAAAAGTAGAACATATTTTAATGTTTTTCTTTTTGCCACTGAATCATCTTTAGTGCTTCTTTTATGTCTAAAATAATCAGCTTCGTAACTTTAGTGGAAATTTAGAAAACAGTAGTGTAAAGTCAAAATTTGAATGTTAGTGAATAATTACTTAAAAATTCATCTTTAAATTAAAAATTTAAACAGGCAAATTCATGGTTTCTAAGTATGTGCAAAAACTTCTCTAGACTCTCTGCTTTCATAATCATTTAAAAAAGAAGTACTTAATAGGGCTACTTTGGCTTAAATCGGCCATCAAAGACAGCGAGGTGAAAATTTCATAAAATTTACCAAATTCCTATCAGATGATAAAAAAAAATATCTGGTCTTTTTATAATTTCTAAGGTTCAGATTAATTACAATTTAGCAAAAATTAACTACATGAAACCCATATTTAAATATTTTTCTCGCGGATCACATCGGTTGTAGTGTTGGATGTAACGCAGTACTTACCTGCTAAAAAATTGCCCGAGTGAGAGGATATGAAAGAGACCGCATTATTGCTATCTCTCTCACTCTCATTGGCGAAATGGATAACTGTAACTGAGGAATGCTATTCTTTGTGACAAGGGGGATGAGGCGGGGGGTGTAGTCCGAGCGCCTATTGTGTTCTGGCGCCAGTCGTTTGCCTGCTTTTGTTTGCGCCTTACGTACGATACGCTCATTTGTGATTATTTGACGAACTTTGCTTTCTTTACGGACCTTGAGTGCGATTACGATTTGGTTTTGTGTGAATACGGGATTTTGACAAATTTGGCATTCTTAACGGACTTTTCAAGCTCTTCATTTTGTGATGTCTTTTTCATCGCAAGAATATGCTCTTATGCATTACTTTTATGGATATGCAAGAGGAAATGCTTCTGAAGCAGCCAGGTTGTTCCGGCAGCAAGTACAAAATGGAGGTGGACCTCAGCCTGAAACTTGGCCTGATCATCGCATGATTTTAAGAGAACATAACTCTTACATGGAAGGACGCCTACCAGGTAGAAGATCGGGGCGCCCATCTGAAATGAGTGACCCAGATACTGTCCAATCAGTGGTCGAAGAAGTGGTGAGAGATCCATCAGTTAGTGTAAGAACAATAGAACGTCGAATCGGAATTCCGAAATCACAAGCACATCGAATACTTCATCAAGAGCGTTTTCACCCATATCACATCCAGAAAGTTCAGCAGCTCAAGCCCGCAGACTACCCGAGAAGGGTGGCATTTTGTCAGGAAATGTTATGGAGACAAGCTGAAAACGAAAATTTCTTTTAAAATATTCTATGGACTGATGAATCACATTTTAAGCGATGTGGGGTGTTTAATGCGCATAACTACCGTTCGTGGAGTATTGAAAATCCACGCCTCACAAGGGAATCTAATTTCCAAGAACAATTTAGTATCAATTTGTGGTCAGGCATCCTAAACGGACAGCTGATTGGTCCGTTCGAACTTTGGCAGAAGGTTGCTTGAGTAAAATCCGTGTTCAGTGTGTAGAATAGGAATGAATTTATTTACAAAATTGAGCTATATTTATACATACAAACTTAATACTAAAACCAATCAAAAAATAGGATTTTACGCCAATCAAAATTCAGCGGCCGGCGAAGGCGCGAATTCTCACGGCGTATACGTCAGACGCGATATAAATACTTGCGATGACGTAGGCGCGCTCTTTTTGGCGGCGACAGCGAGACGGTGCGTACGTGTGTGGAGGCAGCGCGCGGATATCGGAACAGCGGCGCGCGCGCAGCGAAATACTACTACACGAAGATTTGATGCTGTGTTGAAAACTGTTGGAAGCTGTCTTATAGCTCTTTTCAGAGCTGCTCTTATTTCAAACCATAGCTCTTTTCAGAGCTGCTTACTATTTCACTCGATGATGTCTGTAGGTAAGTAGGCTACAGAACTACCGGACCGACTGAACAGCGAGGCCTACTTGCAATTTCTACGACGTGATCTCGGCGTCTTATTAGAAGATGTAGACCTATTAATGCGGAGAAATATGATTTTTCAAAACGACGGCGCTCCATGCCATTTTGCTAGAAATGTTAGACAACATTTGTCTGAAACATTTCCAGGCAGATGGATCGGTCGTGGAGGGCCCATTGCGTGGCCGCCACGGTCCCCCGACTTGAACCCCATAGATTTTTTCGTCTGGGGATACTACAAGGAATTAGTATACGCCAAGAACATTACAAACGTCACAGTGTTAAGAACAAAATTAAGACAAGCGGAAGAAACAATAAAAAACAACAGAATTGCATTTATAAATTTAAAAGAAAACTTTTTTAGACGATGTAGAATATGTATTGAGCACGAAGGTCGTCATTTTGAAAACTTTCTTTAAGCGATCGAATAATAAATACTTTGAAAATAATGTTTTGTTTCATTTATTAAGTTATAATAAACCTTCAAAGGTTATTAAAGATGGCAGCAGGAACAGTTATTTTTGACCTTCAAATAATAAATTTTTAGCTTTTCTACAATCATTTTTGGTTTATTAATAAATAATTGGAATTTAAAAAAAAATTATTCAGAAGTCGATTTTTATGAAATTTTCACCTTGCTGTCTTTGATGGCCGATTTAAGCCAAAGTAGCCCTATTAAGTACTTTTTTTTAAATTATTATGGAAGCAGAGAGTCTAGAGAAGTTTTTACACATACTTAGAAACCATGAATTCGCCTGTTTAGATTTTTAATTTAAAGATGAATTTTTAAGTAATTATTCACTAACATTCAAATTTTGACTTTACACTACTGTTTTCTAAATTTCCACTAAAGTTACGAAGCTGATTATTTTAGACATAAAAGAAGCACTAAAGATAATTCAGTGGCATAAAGAAAAACATTAAAATATGTTCAACTTTTTTTTATTAAAAATTTTTAAGTTCTTTAGATCGAAATTTTCAAAAAGTGAGAAAAAAATTATTACTCTAAAACTACGAATAATCGCGGAACATACATGGGGGTGATTCGGGTACTCCAAGAGGTGCTCTAACTCTGGACTTTCGCTTGACACTATTTTTTGGGACACCCTGTATAATCAATAACAAACATTACCCTTTTATGAGTACCTACCTACCTAATATAACAAACTTTGATTTGTGAATTTACAGATGCTTTTTTATTATTGTTTATTCGCACCTACTTAATTTGTTGCTGTTTTCAAGTTACTGACTGACGTTGAAGTACTCTACACTTTGAATTTGAAGTATTGATACTTTTGTTTTAATATTTTTACGAGTACGATAATTTTTTAACCCCCGTCGGAAAAAGAGGGGTGTTATAAGTTTAACATGTGTATCTGTGTGTCTGTGTATCTGGATGTCTGGCTGTGGCTTCATAGTTCCCAAACGAATGGAACGAATAGACCTATTCAGTGATACAATACAAGGCATCCGACGGCGATGCCACATGGAGGAAAAGTACATTAAATACCGTAGACATAACTTTGCGAAAAGAATTCATAATTTTAAATTCTAAAACGAATCCAACCGCATTCAGACTGCTAAATAATCACCTGTCTGGATCGGTATTATTATGATACCGATCGATAGAGTCGGATCACAGGAAAGAAATATTTCTGACAAACATTACCTCGAAAACTTAAGGACCACCATAAAATCTATCAGTACCTATTTATTTATTCTTTATAAACAAATTTTATAAACTTTATAAAATATATTAAACAAAAGGTGTTAATTTATTTGGGTTTCGCAAAGACAAATTATGTTTTTGTATTGGCCAAAATAATATTTTGTATCGATATCGATATAGGTACATAATACTTTTTAGAGCATCTCTACTGTTGGATTGCCAACCGCGTCGGACCGTCTGTAGGCGCGTCGGCTCCTCATTTGGTTGGATCACGTTGGATCCAACCAAATTGGATCGTCTGTTAGCACTATAAAAAAATAGTATGGAGATTACCACCCGTGGCACGCCTGTATGAAAATAACCATAATGAAAGTACCGTATTTATCGAATTCAACCCTAATCTGCATTATTATGGCAACTATTTTAAGTACAACCGTGGGAAGTTACATCATTTCATAACTAGCCACAGATCAAACGACGTTTTGTCGCATTTACACATGCGTGTTCGCCATTCGACGAAACATTCGACGAATCATTCGACGAATCATTCGACGAAACATTCGTGTTGTGGCGTTTACACATTCGTGTTCGCTATTCACCTCGTCATTCGACGAAACATTCGTATACGAGTGCCACGCGAACTACTGTTCACACATTCGCGGGTGATTCATTTTGATATTCGCACACGAACATGGAGGACGTGAAAATAATGGCGGCATGCGTGCTACATTTTATTTTAATGTTTAATAATTTAAGATTTAATGTTACAAACGGTTTGTACATATGGCGGACTTAGCGATAAACATCGCTCTCTACCAGTCAACCATTGGGCTAAGGAGAGAAAGTAAATGACGGCATAAGTAATGTAATAAATGACAATAATTGTTATATTCAAATAATATGATATTAAGAAAAAAACACATTCATACACGCACATAACACTCACATATACATATTATATATGTGTGTGTGTCTATGTGTAAGTGTTATGTAAGTATTGTGTATGAATGTCTTAATACATACATACTTGCATATATGCATACATACACAGATACATAAATATATGATTAACTACTTATACTAAAATAAAATATTCAGATGAAGCTACATCTATTGAGTTTATACAATTTTTGAGATATTCCAATCTCATTTTAGTTGATATACGGTTCCATGCATCGTTTATCTTTTCTTTGTTTTTTTTAATCCGACTTCAAAAAATATATTTTACAAAAAATAAAAACCGACTTCAAAAACACTGAAAAGTTAAAAATAATATAAGAATAGGTATCTGCAGACAACATCACACTTCTATACAAGGTTATTTTTTTATTACCAACTTTGAAATCGCAAAAAAATCTGCTGTTTCGTACAAATGTTCAACATTCACTGAACCTAGATGTATGGAACAGCTGATTTTTTTTGCGATTTTAAAGTTGGTCCCATAGTGAAAGTTGTTCAGTTTGCTTGTCTGAACAAGCACATAAAATTTTTTTGGTAATTAAAAAATAAACTTGTATATTGAAGTCGGTACGAAACGATGATCTCTTATAAAGTCTTAAAATTTGACACCGACTTCAATATAGAAGTGTGATGTTGTCAGTACCTATTCTTATATTATTTTTACCTTTTCAGTGTTTTTGAAGTCAGTTTTTATTTTTGTGTAATTATGATTGCGATGTTTTGGGTTCCCAATGAACATCTCTATAATAAAGTTCTAGGAATTTTAAAATTCGCACTTCACTCCACTCTATTTTGTCTTCTTCTTTTTTACTTGGTGGCGTTTCCCTTTTGGATTTCGCCAGAATCGAGTTTTTTGCTCAGTTTTCTATTTTGTCTACACGTGTGGTTGTGTCGGGCGCTAGCTGTCAACTAAATGCATGCGAATGTGTAAACAGTAAGTTCGGGTTTGCCATTCGTGCTCTTTGATTCGCGTCCAAAAAACCGCTCCCAATGCGAACTCACGAATCGCGAAGCGAATGGGCGAGGCGAATAGCGAACTTACTGTTTACACATGCGTGTTCGTTATTCGCCTCGCGATTCGCGCGAATGTGTAAACGCGCTATTTCGCGCGAATCGAGAGGCGAATAGCGAGTCGAATAGCGAGGCGAATAACGAACACGCATATGTAAACAGCTAGTTCGTTATTCGCCTCGCTATTCGCCTCGCGATTCGCGCGAATGTGTAAACGCGGTGTAACATAGAGAGAGAACACGACATCTTGTAATGTCTTGTACACAGATTTAGAGTAGGCTAGATACCACATGTTCATTAAATAGTATGAGAACCGAGCGTGCCTCCGTATCCCCACTTACTATGACGTCACGCGAGTCATTTAGTGATGTACACACAAAAAAGAATCGTTTCAATTGCAACGCGCGATGCACCGCGCTCGCTCAGTGAGCCAACAGACTTCGACGAGAGACGATGCGCGTTTAAAATCTGTGTGCCAAATTTCATCCAAATCCGTCATACACATTAACAAACATTGAGACACAGACACACTAACAAACATTCACATGTACCTATAATAAAATTGATAGGATGTAACAAAATGTGTTTGATCCCTAAATTACCTGTAATAGCTTCCTTTTTCTGGTTAAATCAGAAAATGACGTATTTTCATTTGTTGTTCGTTGGTGGTAAACTTTCTGTAAAATAGAATATTATTTCTTTTTTAGCGCACTTGATTCAGACTTGACCAAGTAGGCTCATTAAAGAATAGAATAGAATCTCAAAATTACTAATAAATTTCATAATTATCAGTAGCAGGTATATGTCATTAGTCATTAGCATAGAACACTTATCCACTTACTTCTTCATTTTGTGTCGTATTCAGCACCAAAATTTTCGGATATGCTGTTCCGGATAATCGTCTTAACTTTTTGCTGATTACATAGTCCTCTTTATTGAAGTGGATTGAGCAAATTGTACTGTGTGGTGAAGGAAACTAATTTCTATTACCTGTCGCTTCAATCCATTTATTTTTTACAATGGGATCGCTTGGAAAACTGAAAACAATCACGCCCTATCTATACTTAATTCGAAAATGCATTTTCATTGGTCTCTCAATTATCATTCTGTTCTTAAACCGAATTGATGGCTCGATTGCTTGAATCGATTTGAAAGTAACCATTGTACATCACTAATCGCAAAATTTGACAGACGAATGATAAAAGCCCTTGTACCACGAAACTTGTTTACTTTGAAGTGATTCTGTCGTTTAAAATTCATTGCGTACGGCCAGAACACCCGATGGTGGTCTTTCAAAGCCAAACCCGCAATGTAAAATAAATATATCAACATTCCCAAATACGAATTTATCGCAGTAGTATCACGCGAATATCACAACAAATCATAAATAATTGATTTTAAAATGAATTACAGCTATTTGTAAAACAAAGTTACTTACCGATGATAGGATACATCTCCATTGACACGATTTACTACTTTTGAAGAGTTTTTACAGTTTACAATTTGCGCAATTTGGCATTTTTACGTTTTCAACCACAGGACTCGTCAACGTTACGTTAGAATGCCAACCACAGAACACTATACCCTGACGGGAATGCCAACTAAAGTAGAAGCGCGGTCAGTTTGAGCATAGCTCAAACTCGGGGCGTCTCGGGGCACGCTGCGCCGGGCAACAGGTGGTATCTAGCCTACTCTAAATCTGTGGTCTTGTATGACAACCCGTACCAGAGAGCCACAGACGAGAGAAACTCTATAATAAAATATTGGTAGCGTTCATACTCTAATGTATTACTCTTATACACTACATTCACTTCTCCATTACCCTTAATTTAATTTAATTTCACCCTCTCTTAATTTAATTTAAAAATTCTTCCTAAGTACTATTAAATTGACCTATCAATCCAGTAAGTATATGTATACCTACATTATAAACTTAAACTACTTATATTATAATTATAACATACTACCTAATTCAAAAGAAATCCCATGCATTTACTAAACAAAAATACTTTCTTTAAAAAACACTCAGAGTAGATCCTTTCATCGACTTATTCCCGGTTCTGGCAGAATAATCAGCGCCACAGCTTGCTGCGGCAATATGCTGAGTCAGATCCGTTTCGCTTGCACAGTGCACTACAAGCAGTCACTAATACGTTTTTTTCTGTATTCTTAGTTTTTACGATGTGTATGTCAAAAGCCTTGTATCTGTACTGTGTAAATGAATAAATGATTTATCTATCTATCTATCTATAAATGTTTCATTGACTCATTCACAATTACAACACCACCGAAGGGCATCATCAGGCTCATGAGCACGATTGACTGAACCGTAGGTGGTGATGGCTTTAAGGACTAAAAATGGGGAAGCACAAAAGATCCACGCAAAGGTTCGAAGTGCGAAGGTTCTCATGCTGAGCCATCTCTACATTAAGATAAGATCACTATCGTCCTATAGCCGTCACTTCCATTTTGTGTAAAATCATGGAGAGGATCCTTAAGTTGTAGTGGTTGTATCTCTAAGGCTCGTATTAATAATTACAGGCGCGTTCGGATAGCATCAAGGTGGCAAAAATAACTGTTAAAAATGACAAAATTGACACAAGGAGCGTTCGGTTAGAAGAAATGTGAACAAAAGTTGCATTTTTATCTGAAGCCCAATTCACGTAACTAAAATTTTATAAAAATACAGTTCCGATCTAGTCTCGATATCATTTGCATCAACAATGGCATTCTCGTACACTAAAAGTTTGACGTTGATCTGTCAAAGAATGCAACTAGATTGTAATGCAACCGAAACATGATTTAGGCTAAAATCGGCATTCTGCTAAAAAAAAGCAAATAATGACATGGATTCTGGCCAAAAATTGGTATTCTGAAAATTATTTAATGTCAAAATTGAGCTTGAAAGTTGATCGTAACCATACTGACATTAGATTGTATTGAAGCTATCACAAATTAGTTTTTGTACAGTTCTTGTGGTTTTCTGTGATTCTCATTTCTTGTTTTCTACCTTCCACCATTTAAAATGAGCGATTCCGGGCTTCGTTGGCATTATTTGTTTGCGGCGCACCGAGCTGCCATGGCTGCTGCCACACGAAGAGCCAGGGAACGACAACGTACCCAACGCAATCGTCGTCTTGCTGCAGATGCCTTCAGCCTCAGTGAGCGAGAATTTAAAAAAACCTACAGGCTCTCGAAGAATCTAACTAAAATTCTTATAGAAGAAGTTCGTCAATATATTGGAAATCCAAAAAGAAATGATGCATTAGATGTCTCTTCTAAAGTAAGATTATTACCTATCTAAACAAGGGGTGACAATGACTAGCTATGTTCTCTTCAATGCAATTCTTTTTCCAGGTTTTAATTACTCTTGCGTTTTTCGCAAGTGGCTCCTACCAAACTTTGGTAGGACAAAGTGCATTACACTCTGTTTCACAACCCACTGTGTCCAGAGCTGTGAAACAAGTTGCATGCGCCCTAAACAATAGTAACATATTTGGGAAATATGTCCAATTCCCCCAAACAAGAGAGGATAGAGAAACACTCCGAAGAAGGTAGACTATTACTAGTTGTTAAATATGTTATTGTAACAAAAATATACTTACACTGATATTGTGAATTTTAGGTTTCGTTCAGCTTTTGGTATTCCCGGAGTTCTTGGCTGCATAGATGGCACACATGTCAGCATAATAAAGCCGTCAGAGCGGGAAGAGGCTTTTTATTGCCGTAAAGGATATCACTCACTTAATGTGATGATAGTAAGTAGAATTTTTTTTTCAGAACAAGAGGGGTTGGCTTTAGTATCCTGCTGCACTAGTATCTGTTTGGCTTTAATCGAAAGGTATTAATGCCACAAATCAATCAATCTAAAAGCTTTTAGTGCGGAAAGTGGTCATTTTTGAAATCTGCAAATTTTAATTATGTGTAAAGATTTTTTTTACCACCCAGAACTGACTTCGACTGACACCCAGAGCACTTCAAATATAGTTGGTTTGGTTAGGTTTTATTTTTTTTAAGACCACCCAGACCCGCTACGGGGCACCTCAAACAGATGCAGATAGGTAAATTTTTTTGACCACACAGAAATGACTTGGGGCACTTTAAAGTCGGTTAGATTAAGTTGTTTTGAAACTTGGTTAGGTTAAGTTGTTTTTTATGACTATTCAGAACCAATTCCAGTCAGACACATTTTTGTCTCATTTTTACAATTTCTACTGATTGTTGTCTTTGTTGCAGGCTATAAATTTAGTCTCGGACAAGTTGTAAGCAGTTTTCAGACCTAACCTCAGAATTATTTTTTTTTAACTAAGTTTTCGCATCTCCCCTCTTTAAGGGAGACTTCCCTCGACTCCCCTCCGACCCCTTCCCCCCTCCGCGTGCAGCAGGATACTAAAGGAATACCCAGAAGAGCGCGAAACTTACCTTGTTTTGTATGTAAGCAAACAATTTTATGTATTGAAGTTAAGAATTCAATGTTACATTTCAGATATGTGATGCCAATCTTAACATTCTTTCTGTGGACCCTTCGAACCCTGGGAGTACTCATGACTCATCAGTTTGGAGTCACCATCCACTAAATGGTTATCTCAATGACTTAAATGAGAGTGGAGAAACAAATTTTCTTTTGGGTATGCAGAAAAATTTGATCTATATTTATAGTCTAATGTATAGTTAGCACTAAAAAAAGATAAATAGGTACATTCACTGCAAGGAAAATTCTATGTTAGCCCTTCAAAGTCAATCCATTATATTTTGACTTATTATTGCTGCTATTATTGCTAAAATGTTACAGAAATTCAAATTACGTCAACAAAAAGCGTTCTATTGTTACAGGAGATAGCGGATATCCACTAAGAAAAAATGTAATGACCCCAATATTAAATGCAGCAGAGGGCACTCCCGAAGCTTATTATTATAATAAGCATGTGAAGGCCCGAAATGTGGTAGAGAGGACTATAGGAGTCCTCAAATCAAGATTTAGGTGGGTTGCTTATTTAATTAAATTACTGTGGGTAGAAGGGAGCTTGTTGACATAAATGAAACAACTTGCTGAGCTTTGATTTCAATAACAAACAATAGCACATGGACCAATAGCCAAAAGTAGGTAATCTTCCATGTTTCAGTCGTTCAGTGTGTGTGTATTACAAAGATTTATACAGACAGGCCAAATAAAATTAAAATCAATAAAAAAAACTGTTGTTACTTAAAAAACAATTTAATTTGTGATGTTTCAGGTGCCTCTTAGTTGCGCGACAGCTACACTATAAGCCCGTAATGGCAGGCAAAATTGTTAACGCATGCTGTGTACTTCACAACATTGCCAACCGGGCCCGCCTCGCAGTACCCGAGCTGTCTGCTCTCGAGCGTGAGAATGAGCGCCGCCAGCAGCTGCAATTGCGCCACGAAGAAACTGCCCTTGCGCCCTCAACATTACCGGCCGAATTGGCAGCACCCGCAATTCGCCGCCGTCAAAACGTACCGCTCCAACAGGGCAGAGCCGTGCAAAACGCACTTATAGAAAATCTGTGGGCAAACCGTAATATAAATTAAATAGGGTGCACAACAAATTTCCAGAATTTGGTCACAAAGACCAATATTTAAAAAACAAAATGATGTTGGCTATTAAACACCATACAAGTCAACTGTTTATAGCTAGTTTGCAGAATTCAAATGCAGTTGTGTCAATCTAAGTGATGGAATGTCGTGATGGTCGTCCGTCTACCGCTGTGAACAACGAAAGCATAGATGCTATACACGCCTTATGATCTAAACAGACCAGACAGGCATGGGATCTACCATATTTCAAAATTGGTTTATTCATATGAAGACATTTCTTCATTGAAGCTAAGGGAGGATATTTTCAGAAACAATAAATTCATTAGAGCATTATATGAGGGCCAATTAAGGATATATCTGTTACAGCGAAAGTGGATAAAGTAGTAAAAGAAGTATAGGTGAACCTATACTTGTATGTGAAGCAATAATAATGTTTTTATTTTAAATAGTTTTAATTATATTTTTTTATTGTACATTTTCTTAATATTTGAGTTAATGTGTTATAAATAATCTATATAAATAAAAATCAATGTATGTACAATGTTTGTTTGTCCTCTATGCGTTCCGAAATTATTCATCAGATTGTAATGAAACTTTGGTAGTGTTCTGGGGACGCCCGTGAGGATCCCTAGCAAAAAATGGCATTTACGAGGCATTGCAATGCATGCCGGTTACAGCTATACAATAAATTTCCCTTACATTTGATACTATTTTACTTATAACTGGGGATGAAATCGAAATTTGGAAGCTAGATGAGTAACTATTATCTAACATCTCTGGCTCGGTGAGATTTCGGTGGGAGGTTTAGCAGTAAACTAAAAGTCTCTAGGTGGTTTAAAACTCCTGAGCCACCTCGCCACTCTGCTCCTGGGTCAGGAACCCAGATCTCGATGGAACGAACAGACGACCGGACGAAAGGAAAGATTATTAATATCTGTAGTGGAATAAGAAGCGAGAGGGGATGCAAGTTGGAACTTTATTTATTACTTTAACTAACTTTGATCTGCTATTATGAATAAAATCTGGATAAAGTGATTAATAAAATTTATCTATCATATTATAATAGGCAGCTATTACGTATAATAGCTATTTAATCACTATGACTAACATATCCACCATTTTAGTGGGTATTAATAGTTAAAGTTTTAAAAACTAAAGTACAAATATTTTTAGGGTTTGAAAAATATTGCAATAAAAGGTAATTCTATCAAAAACTTTCTTTTTGTAAACTTACCAATAAGACATTTGTTAAATCGAAGCCGTAAGATATCTTAAAGTGTGGCATTAGGTTGATTATTAAGGGCATAGAGGTCAACAAACCTCTTGAACTGTGCTACAAAACTCTCTATTGCAGCTGCCTGTCGATTTGTAGCACAGACTAACTGTCTGTTAACCTCTACCCCTTCAGCCTCTACCACAGCTAGATGCCGCCCAGCTTCTTGGAAAGCATCCATTTCTGCAAAACCAATTTATAACTGCATGAATAACAAATCCATAAATCACTTAACATTTTAAGATAACAAAATTACGTTTAGGTGAAGGGGATCGCAGGCGGCGACGCTTGCGCGGCCTTGCAGCCTTCTCCCTGCGCGGCCTTTCAGTTTGCTCCTCGCGCCTTTCAGTCTGCTCCTCGCGAGGCTTTTCAGTCTGCTCCTCGCGAAGCCTTTCAGCTTGCTCCTTGCGAGACCTTTCAGCCTGCTGACTGCAAACAATGTTTACTTTTTGATTCTTCGATACCATTAAGAAGATGGAATGGTGGTGTGGTGGTGTAGCACTGCAAACCCACCACACCACTGGCCATACCCGTGTGGGTAGCTTAAAGGTGGTTATAACACCTGGCATAAGTCACTCTTTGCTTACACCTAATAAAATCAAGAGGAACTATTACATTACCAATTGCCACATATTAAAAAAGAAGAAGAAGAAGAACTATTACATTGACAGAATAAGATACTGGCCCCGATGCTTCCAATACAACACCAGCTGTCTCAATCTGACAACTTTACTGCAGAAACACATCAGTTAAAGTAATTTTATTTGGCTGTGATGTGTCATTATGTTAAGTATGGGTGTGGTGTAAATCTTAAAAATTTGATAATTTTTCTATATTAAGTAGAAATTAAATTTACTCACGTCTGTCCATCCTGAAGTCTTGCTGTTGCTAGAGCATCAGGGTTCCCCGTTATTTTCATTTCAGCCATAAGAGAATCACGGCTATTGTCACTAAAATACAATATGTATTTTTTACTTAAGTTTATATACGATAACAGTACCCTATAGTACTTATATTCATATATGGCCTTATTCATAAAAAATATTTAAACAATTTTTTTTTTATGGAGGGCCCGGCAAATGACCTCCTCCCGCTTGATGTTAAGCGGTGAAAGAGGCCCAAATGAGTTGACAGATAGAGTAGGGACGACATCCACTATCCTACCTGCCCGCCCCTTGCCGGCCTAAGAGATGCTTTTTCACACCTCTTTTGAAGGAACCCATGTTGTAGGATGGAGGAAACACCTGCACCGGTAGAGAATTCCAAGTGTGGGATGAACGACAGAAGAAGGAATCTTGGAATTTCTTGGTACGGTGTGAAAAGGAAGATACAGTGTAAGGATGACTCCGAAGGCCCTTACGCGTGTTTCTGTTAAAGAATGGAGAGGGAGGGATAAGGTTAAAGAGCTCCTCAGAGCATTCCCCAATGTTTAAGTTATACAATGTTGGTATCACTTTCGATGTCTTTTTTTTTGTAATGAGATTGAAAGTGACAGACACTGCTTAACTTAAATATGACAAAAATATTTTTATGAATAAGGCTGATAGTATATAATTATAAAGTATTAATTGATCATACTTAGCTTCTAAACTGTTTTCAATTTCAATATTCCTATAAAGACAAAAATATTTCTTATTAGTGTCAAACTTTTAAGGATCATAAGCTTGTTATAATATTTTTACTATTATTTACAAATGTATAACTTACTCAAATGAATTCTCCAGTGGGTGAACATAAAAATCTCCAGGCTCACTGAAAACACAAAGGAAAAATTAAGTAATAAAGATAATATGTTAATTACAGAATTATGTAATAAATTAAAATATAACATAATTACATAATTCACCTACATTAGGTGAATTATGAGTTTCGTCAAGATATAATTGTATATGTTTATTTTAGATTGATAGTCAGGTAATTAGGTATTTAAATTATGTTTCATACTTACATTGTAACATGCTCATCGAATCTAAAATGTAAAAAAAGTTATAATATGACAAAGTAACGTCTCAGATGTCTGTTGAAGTTGAATTGGTTATTTTTTTCATTTCACATTATAAGTTAGTTGTGCTGTACTCACAAAGTTTCCACATAATTATGGTCATGCCTGGTTTCTTCTCTAGAATATTTTGCATTGTGATCTTCATTCTATGAGTATGAGATAAATAATTGAACAAAATGCTGTGTAAACATAAATTAAAATAAATGAAGTTATCCAAAATTTTACTACACATTAAATTACTTGAAAATAATTTGTATGGTCTTAATTCAAAATAATAAAAAGAAAGGAGCATCTTTGGATAAAAGAAATTGTACCTATGCTTCATTCACAGTGTGTTAAAGTAATATTGCAGATTTGTGAATAAAGAACAATACTTATTGATTTATTTCACAAATGGTTGAAATATCTATTCTTACTGTTAGCTTGGTCTAAGTAGAATGCTTACCAAGCTAGGCAGAGGGTTTTGCCTAACAGGAAGAGGTGAACTGCAGCCTCCTAAAATTGAAAGGAGTCTCTGCTCGAGAGGAGTCAGTTCAACTGATTCGGCAGGGCCTCCGCCTGTCCTCTTAATTCCGTCTTTGATAGCCCTCGCTTTTGCCTTCACTCTACTTTTATATTGGTTGTAGTACTGAAAATGTCATAGAGCTTGTAACAAATGTAATAAAATATATTAAAGAACTTAGGAAAAGTTTATGTTACTTACTTTTTTCCATTCCTGAGGGGATTTTATGGCACCACCTAACTCGCTGTTTAAATTATCAGCGCATTGCCTCCACAATCGTTGAGACAGTACACTGCCCTCTTTGCCGCGTACTCGTCCCAGCGCTAGAGAGCGGTGCCCGTCTAAAAAGTCCAACAACACCTCTATTTGTTTCATCGACGTCGCTTTCATTTTAAACAACTTGTCACTTATTAGTTTGTGTTTTAAACGTTGACCTTAAGCGCGCGAAAACAAACGAGCTCAGTTGAAAAGTTTTGAATTTGTCAATTCTTTTGACGTTTTAAAATGCTTTTCTGGCGCGAACATAAGTCTTTTCAGCCAGTTATTAGCATAGGCCATACAAGATTTTTAGCGTAGTGCCAACATTACGACGCACATTCTTGTGCTATAATCTGTGGTAACTGAGAATCGAAATACGTTCAAAAATTGACTATTATGAGATTATATCGAGATGATATTGAAATCTTAACGTGATTTGATTGTAACATTTAGTTAGAAGAATACCAATTTTTGATTAATTCACAATACAATTTCAATATGGTCAACTTTCAATCTTGGTGAATGATGATTACGTGAATTGGGCTTCTGTTTACGTCAACCGTTCGGATAGCTGAAAAAATGTCAAAAATGGCATTGTGAACTGCCAATTTCGCCCCAGCTATTGAAGAGGGTCAAAAGTGGCAGTTTTTGACATTTAAGATTTTTGACGTTTACTAAACGTAAAATTTTTGACACGATTGAATAAGTTTTAACGAAATAAATTTTATTTTCATTATTTATGGAAATTAATGATCGTTAATCATGAAGCGAGCTTATTACATCATAATACATCCAGAATATGGAAACTGAAAATAAATTTAGGTTATAATAGCTTATGACTTTGACATATTGATAATGTAGCGTTCGGTTAGGGTGTGGAGCAAAAATGGCAAAAATTTCATAACCTTCTAACCGAACGCTTTACATCAACGCCAATTTTGATAATGCTAAAAACGCCACCACAGGCTACCCGAACACGCCTTACATCTCAAGTATGAGATCGATCTTGAGGTACTGTTTTTGACAGGATGTTCCATACATTAAACGTCAAAACTGCAGCTCAAGATCGCTCTCAACTTTGATACGGTTTACACTCGCGTCTCGTGGCTCGGCTCGCGGCTCGGCTCGCGGCTCGGCTCGTGTCTCGCGGAAGAGCGCGTGAGCTCGTCGAGGTGTTCACACTCTCGCAATGCGTTCAGTTGCTTTCGAGCTTTCAGCAATGGAGGACGTCGAAGTATTAACGGCATCAACGCTGTGCTTAGCCAGCATATATCCTATAGCTACGTAAATAATTTGACTAAATAAGTATGACTTTTTATTCTTAGGGTTCCAAATTATAGGCCCCTTATGAGAAAATTCAATGAAGTGTAAGGTTTCGTCTGTAGCAATATTTTTTTAAATATAGGAAAGATGAATAAAACAATAAAGAAAAATTTAATCTCGGGGAGGGATCGAACCCGCGTCTTCAACATACCGTGTTGACGCCTTGACCACTCGGCCACCGAGGTCTTATGAGCCCCGACGAAAATTCAACTGTATTGATATCTTTTGCACTCTGTTAACCAAAGTAATCTTTATTCACTCTTAATAACTACGTATCAACAGCCAACTTTGAAATATTTAAAGATTTTTAAAATATTGGTAAAAAATAAAGCAAAATTATAAATTTTATATGAAGCTCGCGCGCGAGTTTAAACACCCGCTCGCGCGTACGCGAGCCACGACGCGAGCCCCTTTGACTCGTGCCCAAAAAACCGCTCCCGACGCGAGCCGAGCCACGAGCTCAGTGTTTACACTCGCGACTCGTGGCTCGGCTCGTGGCTCGACTCGCGGCTCGCACGCGAGTGTAAATGGGGTATTAGACGCGTTTATTAATACGGGCCATAGTCCCAGTTCCGTTTCGAGATTACACTACTCACAGTACTCAGACTGCTCACGCCCGGACCGAATCAATAGACGCGATAATGACGCCAATGGCATGCTATCGTTTCGGCCGATCGTGAACGCGGTTATGTCAATATTAAAACAAACATAACCTCAAAAAGAATTTAACTCGTACTGTGATATCAAAGCTTTAGCAGTTTTTCTTTGCCTTGTACAGTAAGCTCCTTATCAAGCCAAGCTATACTGTTTGACCTTTGGACCGTTCTTATGTCGCTCGTAAATAGTGACTGTTTTCGTAGTGTAAATGTATAGCTTGAATGGGAGCTTACTGTACCTACCTTTTACCATTTTCTGCTCTTTTAGCGTCTTTAGGAGACAGATTGAGGTAAACTACTTTGTTTTCTTCTTCAACAAAAACTAGTAGTAGATAGTCATTAATTAGTCATTAATTTATAGAAACATTAATTGAGTTATTGTGACGTGGCAACACTTGATAGAATAGAGGTTGGTTATAGCTTGACAGGCACGACAGGACAAGCATGTTATTACTTGTATGCATAGAATGAACTTGTATGAGATTCGAGTGTTCTCAATAAACAATAAATATAAAGACCTCTTATTATTAACATATCACATGGCGCAGTTATAATTAGTAAAAAAAGATATGGCTACTGGATACAACGTACCAGCGAAATTGTCGCTAACAGGCAACATAAGTGAAAACTGGAAAAGGTTTAGACAGCAATTTGAAGTATATTTACTGGCATGTGGCCTGGACAAAACATCAGAAGCCAGAAAAGTGGCAATACTACTTAATGCAATAGGAGAAGATTCTCTCGAACTATATAACACATTTGAAAAAACCGAGCCAAAAGAAACCACGCTGACCTCAGTCTTAGATGCCTTTGACGCTTATTGTAACCCTAAACAGAATATTCTATATTCACGCTTTCTTTTTTACAACCGAGATCAAAAAGTTGTCGCGGAGTTCCGCGAATACTCTGACTACTTCCGGTAAGAAACGAAATGAATAAATTGATACAATGATTATGTTTCTAATATTGTTATGGGTAATAAATAAATTATGAATCTAATTATGTGAATTATTAATGTTACCGATACTACCAGCAGCATTCCCAATTCCTTTGTCAGTATAAATAGCGTTGTGTCGACTCAGTGGTAATAATGGTATTGTACTGTGTCGGTATTTTAAGAATGCTATTCTGCTTTGCCTATAAGGCAGACATGTGGCTTGCTCTTGTGACTTGTTCACTTCGGTTCTGAACATCATAGTGATCAGGTGAGAAAGGCGAGACCTGGGAGCGAAGGAAGGTGCAGCAGGTGAGAGTGTGAACTGGCCAAGTGGCGGGGTTATAAATAATATAAGGATATATTATGGTAAGTGCCTGATGGCTTAGTTAAGAATTGTGCAAGTTCATGAAGTATGGTCCATCTGATATGTTCAACCACAGAACACTGGAAGAGGTTTCTATGTTCTATGTTCTGTGTGTCCAACAGTGGCCGGAGGTGTAAGCTCGGCCTCTCCTGATCTCTGCCTGGGGGCGTACACTGTTGCGTCAAGGGCAGCCTGGGGGCGTGCATTGTCGCGTCAAGGGCACTTGGTCTGGACCACGTGAGGCATCTGGTGATGCAGGCGATGAAACCGCCTAGTTGTGTGAGAGAGATCAGGAGTGTCAGTTGCGAGGCATGGGCAGACTATAGGGGAGGTTGGAGGTCTGTGAGGGGGTGAGCCCCCGTGGTTGTGTTGATGAAGGGTTGTGTTGTTGAAGGCAGCTCTCGCGGTCCCCCTAACGGAAGGGACAGGTGTAATACGTCCTAGATGCGTCTAGGTTTCCTGTCGTTACTGAGAATTTCTCGGCTTCCGTGCAGAGAGTAAAGCGGGCCGTATGACCCGCTCCATCGAGTATGGCTCTCAATACGTATAGATAAGACGATACTTCGTGAACAACCTATGCTACTCCTTAAAATTATTAATCCGTTTTGTTCTTATGTCGTGTAACCTATTGTATGCATAACGTTTCATATAAACCGCCACGACAAAAGTTGGTGAAACTTTAGACAATTTTCTTACAGATGCGAAACTATGAATTGTAATTTTTGCAAAACCTGCATGGATACCATATTGAGAGATAGGCTAATTCTCGGGACAAATGATAGCGAGTGTAAGAAAAATTTGATTAAGAAAGGTGATCCGTCACTAGACGACACAATTGAGGCTCTAAGGGTGTCAGAATTAACAAATGGGCAAATCCAAGAAATTCAAACTAAAGAAGTGGACCATGTTAAGTTAAAACCACGATCAAGACTGGAACACAACTCGCAAAAGTTGTTCTAATTGTGGCTATAATCACAAATATGGACAATGTCCAGCATATAAAACATGTTTAAAATGTAATAAAAGCAATCATTTTGCTAAAATGTGTAGAACAAAAAACTTAGTATGTACATGAATTAAAAATAGAATCAAATGAACCTGATTACTTTTGTGGCACTCTAACTACTAGCTTCAAAGCAGATTCTGTAGCATGGTTTAAAGTAATTAATGTTGAAGGACTGGATGTAAACTTTAAATTGGACCCTGGAGCAGATGTGAACATTCTTCCCACGCCAATCTACAACAAGCTTTGATATATACTAAGAGAAACAACCAATTCAGAACTTGGCTTTATTCAGCTTTAACATTTACACATATTTATTATTTAAGTTTTTGACATGTTTACGAATGACAATTAATGTCATTACGTTTTCTTTTACATGGAAGTAAAGCTACCATAGACTACGACAAGCTTAAAGATAATGCTTCACGACCACTGTTTCTTAAGAAGACTAACCCCCAGTTTCTGAAAGGCTGATCAAAATATTGTTCAACTAACATCCATGTTATCTTAACAGCAGTGTCAAATCAATTTGAGTTTCCGAAACGTTGGTTAGACAAAATTTACTTATCTTTAATAATTTGATTTCTCGTGAGAAATATTTTTAGACACGGTCACATTGCTGAAATCATATATTTTGTTTTATTCATATGTATTTAGAACACCCAAAATGGGTCTTTCCTTAACTATTTTGAAATAAATTTGACAGCTGTGTCAACTAACACAGTGATAAGTTGATTTAGCTTTCAGCAACTCAATTCATAGTTAACATTTGATTGACAGCTTGTTAGTTAATTTTATCCCTGAACAGCCTTTCAGAAACTGGGTGTATGTCTATGTTGGAAAGCTGGAATGGACTTAAAACTCCGATTGAAGGTACAATTTTATTAAATGTAATGGTAAACAATATAAAGTGCACTGAAATATTTTGTGTTGCCGGGAATGAATATTCAGTTCCAATAATTAGTCGTGATACTTGTGTTAAATTAAATTTAGTTAAACGTATTGATTCAATTGTAAATTTTAAAGATAAGAACAGTATAATTGCCAGCAATAGTGACTTGTTTACTGGTATTGGTAAAATTGATAAACCCTATGAAATAATTTTAAAAAGCACTGCCAAACCAACATCAAAACCACCATACCGTGCTCCTCTTAAGTTAAGGTCTAAACTACAAATAGAACTAGATAAGTTATGTGAATTAGGCATAATATCAAAAGTGAATGAACCTTCTGAGTGGGTAAATAGATTGGTAGTTGTCGAAAAATCGGATGGATTAATTCGCATTTGTCTTGATCCAAAAGATTTAAATGAGGCAATTGTTAAAGACTATTGTTCCATTCCCACTTTAAATGACTTATCTTCCAAGATAAAAGATAGTAAGCATTTTACTGTTCTTGATTTGAAAGATTCATTTTGGCACATAGTTCTAACAGAAAACAGTTCCAAATTATGCACCTTTTCAACCATGTTCGGAACATACAAATTTAACAGATTACCGTTCGGATTAAATATAGCATCAGAGGTATTTCAAAAAATGCTTTCTGAAATAATTGACATTCCAAATGTAGTAAATTACATCGATGATGTGTTGATATTTTGTAAAACACAGGAACAAATGATCTCTACACTAGAAACAGTTTTTGAAAGCTAGAAAATTCAACATTAAATTCAATAAAGACAAATTTCAGTACATGGTGTCTGAAGTAACTTATCTTGGCCATATATTCAAAGATGGTACGATGTCACCAGATCAAGAATCCATTAAAGCTATAATCAATTATGATCAACCTAAAAATAAACATGATTTACAAAGATTGCTCGGATTAGTTAATAGGGTAGTTGACTCATATCAAAATTGATTAAAATATTGTTTATTTCTAATAGTATTTGGCATAAGGTTCCACAATATACCGATTTTAATAAATAACAATGAATGATTACTGTAAAATTTTAATTTGAAAATGCTAGAAATAATCTTTTTTTATCTCACGCCGTAAACGCTTTGATATCCTGTGGTCAGGGCCGTGACGTCACTCATATAGTAAACAAAGAAATGTCAAATTTGATTCAATGATTCTCTATTCTTTCCTAATACCGGCTCCAGACTCACGCGAGAAGTCTCGGCGAGAAGTCTCGCCGAGAACTTGCGCGAGAACCGAGAAGCTATCCACACTCGGCGATCTTCTCATTTACATTCTCGGTCGTGATCCGGAATGGACGACAGTGCTAGCTACTGCCTTGGTATTGTGTGCGTTATTTCGTTAACACGAAAATTAAAAATAACATTAAAAAAAATGGCTCAAACGATGGTGGTTATTGACAAAGTACTTTTTTATAGAAAACGTTTTGCTTCCCACAAAATGGACTCTGTGTGAAAATATTATTTAAACTTTAACTCTGTTTCATTTTTCCACTTTTTTTACTCGTATGTCTAAAATTACTGAACTATAAAGATTAACGAAATATCTCAAAACAATTTAAATCTTCGTGAATTTAAATTATTTTCTTAATATTTATCACACATTATTTTGTTAAGCACTGATAGCACAGATGAGAGACTATGATAAATGAAAGAGTATACAATAACTGTGAAGTTATCTAAATGATACTGATATGCATCAGACACCACAAAGTATTTTTTTTTATAGAATAATTGGCACGAGATAACATGCGATCTACGCCACGGTCGCAGTCGCACTGAGAACAAACGAGAGTGTGATAGTGTTCTCTTTTCTCGCCCGAGAAACCCTTTGAAGCGGGCAAAAAAACCGACACCGATCGGAGAACAGGCGAGCCCGAGAACGAGAAGCCGAGAAACCCATCACATTCACGCTTCTCGGGTGTTCTCGGGGGTTCTCGGCGTGAGTCTGGAGGCACCTTAAAACTGGCAAAAAAATCGTCCAAATCTCCGTTATTATATGTGTAAATATCGTAAATTATTTGTATTAATAGCAAAATCAACCATTGATGTTGGATTTGTGTGAGCAGATAGTACAAATCTTCCGAAAATCGATAGATTGATGGTCAGGAGATTCTTTGTGTATCGCTCTCATTGATTTACTACCAAACGATCACTCTAAACAATATAAGTACAGTTTCAATACTGTTATAATGAAGAACAGATTACAAGTGTACTTGTCAAGATTGTCACGCAGCAGAAGAGAGTTGAAACATGCATTTTTGGTGTGGTTGCACCATCACTGTGAGGCTATTTTCTACAGCAGTTGAATGCTATTGAATAGAATCCCATCTCTCAAAAGTCAAATTAACACTAAAAGTATTTACTTCAAGAGAAATGTTCAAAAGAAAACATCAGGATCATGTGTCAAATACCAGTGTAGTACTGCAAGAATTTGTAAATGAACATAAAAAGAGAAAGATTGGCAGTAATATTCATTTGTCAAGCCAAACATGAAGAAAATTACTGGGAGGAATAATATATATACATTCACAGACACAGATTGTGACATATTTCTTAAAAACTTAACGACCTCTTCAATGAAGAAAGAATAAAGTGCATAGAAAACTAAACCAGGAATCATCAATACTGAAGTGCTCTTTAGTTCGAGCTTGGTTATGAAGAATAACAGCTTCCATGTGCTATGAAGTCAGCCAGTGCATAACACATGATGGTTCTTTCGTTGGGAAGATTTTTGGTAGGAAATCTTGCAGACACCTATAATAAAATGTGGATAAAAGTTGAAGGATGAAGATTGGGGTTGACATTTGCAAAATGTGACCTCTTCATTTCTGATTAATACCCTGTAATAGTCAGTTCAACAAACAGTATCCATAAAATTTGATTAATACAAAATTGTCATGCTCTTTTAGTAAAGAAAATGCTAATTATCAAAGACGGAAAACTGTGAACAGTATGCTTAACTCAGTATAGATGCAGATGTTTTGTGCTAAAGCAAAACTTATATACTTTTGTGTTGCTAGCAGTCATTTTGAAAACACTCAAAAGGTGACAATATTAGCTATAATAGATATTTGTTCTAACAATCTGTATGTCTAAAAACTTATTGATCAAATAGTGCCATTTTGGAAACTATACTACACACACACTATACATTTTTCCTATGAAAGTATTACTTCATAATAAATCACTTTACTATTATTTTGACTTTTATTACCTGCGACCCTAAGGCAATATACTATGATAAATTAATAAATTTGATCTAACTCTATTCAAACCTATTTGTACATACTTTTGGAACATATATATGTTTGAGTAACAATGATAAATATGAACAACAAACCTATAAAATATTATAAATCTTTTAAGGTGTAATGGAAAAATAAAACACATGTATTTCACATTAAAAAATTTTGATTCAACTTAAACCTTTACAAGTCATTATTGTCAAATAAACATGCAACATTTTTTTTGTGAAGAACATAATGTCTAATGTAAGTAGTACAAAAATTAGTTATGTCATCTTTAGATGTTAGTTATGTATAAAGTAAAAAAAAATATCTATATATTATTTATTTAATAAGAAGGGTCTTGTAAATTAGGAAGAGCACAGGCTGACAACACAGCAATCACATTTAATATATTTGTATACGGCTTTAAAATGGATAACTTGTATATTCTTGCGTAAGCTGTTCTGAAATTTACTTTCTTCTAGTAAGTTAATACACTAATACTGCTTTCATATCCTGTATATATTAAGCTGACTAAACCATCAGGTAGTCACACTAATCAATATTCAATAGTATTTGCGTTTTTATACTCAGGCCAAGTTAGTACTTTATTGGGTTTTTGAATTTCATTTCTTAGCAATCTATGATTACCCTTTTATACTTATGGTGAAACACTAGAAGTAACTTTTTTTATTGTGCTTTTGGTTAAAAGGTCTAATAAAAGGTGAAAGTTCACTAACTTTCTTTCTTCTTTTCTTTATAAGTTTCCTCAAGAGCTTTATTTCTTATGTACATTAATACATGTGTTTTATTTTTCCATTACACCTTAAAAGATTTATAATATTTTATAGGTTTGTTGTTCATATTTATCATTGTTACTCAAACATATATATGTTCCAAAAGTATGTACAAATAGGTTTGAATAGAGTTAGATCAAATTTATTAATTTATCATAGTATATTGCCTTAGGGTCGCAGGTAATAAAAGTCAAAATAATAGTAAAGTGATTTATTATGAAGTAATACTTTCATAGGAAAAATGTATAGTGTGTGTGTAGTATAGTTTCCAAAATGGCACTATTTGATCAATAAGTTTTTAGACATACAGATTGTTAGAACAAATATCTATTATAGCTAATATTGTCACCTTTTGAGTGTTTTCAAAATGACTGCTAGCAACACAAAAGTATATAAGTTTTGCTTTAGCACAAAACATCTGCATCTATACTGAGTTAAGCATACTGTTCACAGTTTTCCGTCTTTGATAATTAGCATTTTCTTTACTAAAAGAGCATGACAATTTTGTATTAATCAAATTTTATGGATACTGTTTGTTGAACTGACTATTACAGGGTATTAATCAGAAATGAAGAGGTCACATTTTGCAAATGTCAACCCCAATCTTCATCCTTCAACTTTTATCCACATTTTATTATAGGTGTCTGCAAGATTTCCTACCAAAAATCTTCCCAACGAAAGAACCATCATGTGTTATGCACTGGCTGACTTCATAGCACATGGAAGCTGTTATTCTTCATAACCAAGCTCGAACTAAAGAGCACTTCAGTATTGATGATTCCTGGTTTAGTTTTCTATGCACTTTATTCTTTCTTCATTGAAGAGGTCGTTAAGTTTTTAAGAAATATGTCACAATCTGTGTCTGTGAATGTATATATATTATTCCTCCCAGTAATTTTCTTCATGTTTGGCTTGACAAATGAATATTACTGCCAATCTTTCTCTTTTTATGTTCATTTACAAATTCTTGCAGTACTACACTGGTATTTGACACATGATCCTGATGTTTTCTTTTGAACATTTCTCTTGAAGTAAATACTTTTAGTGTTAATTTGACTTTTGAGAGATGGGATTCTATTCAATAGCATTCAACTGCTGTAGAAAATAGCCTCACAGTGATGGTGCAACCACACCAAAAATGCATGTTTCAACTCTCTTCTGCTGCGTGACAATCTTGACAAGTACACTTGTAATCTGTTCTTCATTATAACAGTATTGAAACTGTACTTATATTGTTTAGAGTGATCGTTTGGTAGTAAATCAATGAGAGCGATACACAAAGAATCTCCTGACCATCAATCTATCGATTTTCGGAAGATTTGTACTATCTGCTCACACAAATCCAACATCAATGGTTGATTTTGCTATTAATACAAATAATTTACGATATTTACACATATAATAACGGAGATTTGGACGATTTTTTTGCCAGTTTTAAGGTGCCTCCAGACTCACGCCGAGAACCCCCGAGAACACCCGAGAAGCGTGAATGTGATGGGTTTCTCGGCTTCTCGTTCTCGGGCTCGCCTGTTCTCCGATCGGTGTCGGTTTTTTTGCCCGCTTCAAAGGGTTTCTCGGGCGAGAAAAGAGAACACTATCACACTCTCGTTTGTTCTCAGTGCGACTGCGACCGTGGCGTAGATCGCATGTTATCTCGTGCCAATTATTCTATAAAAAAAAATACTTTGTGGTGTCTGATGCATATCAGTATCATTTAGATAACTTCACAGTTATTGTATACTCTTTCATTTATCATAGTCTCTCATCTGTGCTATCAGTGCTTAACAAAATAATGTGTGATAAATATTAAGAAAATAATTTAAATTCACGAAGATTTAAATTGTTTTGAGATATTTCGTTAATCTTTATAGTTCAGTAATTTTAGACATACGAGTAAAAAATGTGGAAAAATGAAACAGAGTTAAAGTTTAAATAATATTTTCACACAGAGTCCATTTTGTGGGAAGCAAAACGTTTTCTATAAAAAAGTACTTTGTCAATAACCACCATCGTTTGAGCCATTTTTTTTAATGTTATTTTTAATTTTCGTGTTAACGAAATAACGCACACAATACCAAGGCAGTAGCTAGCACTGTCGTCCATTCCGGATCACGACCGAGAATGTAAATGAGAAGATCGCCGAGTGTGGATAGCTTCTCGGTTCTCGCGCAAGTTCTCGGCGAGACTTCTCGCCGAGACTTCTCGCGTGAGTCTGGAGCCGGTATTAGGAAAGAATAGAGAATCATTGAATCAAATTTGACATTTCTTTGTTTACTATATGAGTGACGTCACGGCCCTGACCACAGGATATCAAAGCGTTTACGGCGTGAGATAAAAAAAGATTATTTCTAGCATTTTCAAATTAAAATTTTACAGTAATCATTCATTGTTATTTATTAAAATCGGTATATTGTGGAACCTTATGCCAAATACTATTAGAAATAAACAATATTTTAATCAATTTTGATATGAGTCAACTACCCTATTTTTGTCAGTACTTACATACACAATATTCAAAACTTTCTGTTCAATTAAATCCTTTAAGAAGTGATATTTTACATCTATATGTCTGGTACGCTTAGAGTTTTCATGACTTTTAGAAATTGATATTGCACTTATGTTATCTACTAGCAACGTTGCTTTGTTAGTAATCCCTAAGTTATTTGCAATACCTCTAAGGTTGACCAGCCATTGTGCTGTACACCCTGCAGCTACATATTCCGATTCTGCTGATGATAAGGCGACACATTTTTGTTTGGTGGAGAACCACACTATTGGGTTTTCACCATGTAATATTATTCCTCCACTTACACTTTTTCTGTCATTTTTATCTCCTGCCCAGTCAGCATCTGAATAACCGTAAATAATGGGCTTACTTTCACGTTTTTTAAATAGTAGACCCATGTTTTTAGTTTCTTTGAGATACCGCAATATCCTTTTACCAGCCGTCCATAAATTTTCATTGACTTTATCCAAATATCGGCTTAAATACGAAACTGGAAAGGTTATATCTGGCCTTGATGTACAAGACAGGTATAAAAGACTTCCCACCAACTGGCGAAATGGTACTTCAATTTTATTACTATCTTCATAAAAGTTCACACTAAAGTTACTTTCCATTGGTGTCTTTGCGCCTCTACAATCTGTCATCTTAAATTTTTCTAAAATTTTGTCTATCATGCCTGTCTGTTTAATTTCAATCGTATCTTTATTTCTTGTTACTTCCATACCTAAATACACTCTAAGTTCACCCATATCTTTGGCTTTAAATTCTTTACATAGCATTTCTAATATATGTTTATCATTTCCCATTGTCAGAATATCGTCCACATATATAATTACCCAACAATCCATTTGATAATACAAGCATGTATCATAGCCTGAACGCATGAATCCATTTTCTTTCATGAATGTATCGATTCTTTCATTCCAACATAGTGGTGATTCGTTCAAGCCATACAACGACCTTTTCAATTTTAAAACTTTATTTTCATTAACTTTTAATCCTTCAGGTATTTTAAGATACACCTCTGACTTTATTTTCCCATTTAAAAATGCTGTTGGTATGTCTAGTTGGCGTATTTTTAAGTTTTCTTGCAAAGCTTTTGATATAAACATTTTAACAGTAGATTGTCTTGCTACTGGCGAGTAAATCGTATCAAAGTAATCATCTCGTTTTTGCTGAAATCCTCTCACAACTAACCTTGCCTTTTTTGTTCCATCATCTTTAAGTTTGAAAATCCATTTTGTGTCTATTGTTTTTTTTCCGTTTGGAAGATCTGTTTCTTCCCATGTTTCTAAATTTACCAGTGCATTCAATTCTTTATCTATTGCATTTTTCCAATCTTGACTCCTTACAGCTTCTTCAAATGTTGCTGGAGTCTCTGTTAATAAACAATACCCCTCTTGTGCTAATGTACAATATACAACGTTTGTTTCATATTCTGTAAGATAATAAGGTCGTTTTACTGTTCTTCTTGGTCTTGTATTTTCTGACGTTTCCTCATCTATAGCTTCTCTTTGTTTTGTCTCGTTATCTTCTACAATTTCTTCTTGTTCTTGTTCAAAATATTTATTGCTTTCATCTAATACATTTTCTTCTTTATATTTTGTATTATTTTCATCAAATGTCACATCACGGGATACTATAATGGTATCAGTCTCAGGATCCCAAAGTCTGTAGCCAACCTTATTGTATGCAATAAATCTTGTGGCTTTTGCTCTTTTACTCAGCTTATCATTTCTGGGTATTATTGTTGCCCATGCTTTTGATCCAAAAATTCTTAACCGTGACAAATCATTATTTCCAAATCTCATTTCACATGGTGTTCTAAAATTTATTGCCCACGAAGGAGACCTATTAAGCTGATATGCGGCACATTGTATTGCTTCACTCCATAGGTGCTTGGGTAAATCTGTATCTGCTAGCAGTGTTCTGACTTTGTCACATAGTGTTCTGTTCATACGCTCTGCAACGCCATTCTGTTGAGGCGTGTAGGGCAAGGTATATTCCAGGTCGATGCCATTTCTTCTGCAATAAATTATAACTAGGTTAGCTGTATATTCTGCACCATTGTCACATCTTATTCTTTTAACTCTTTTCCCTGTCTCATTTTCAATTCTGATTATATAGTCTAGTAACCGTTGTGTTGCTTCAGATTTATTCTTTAAAGGAAAAACTACGCAAAAATGGGAATAGTCATCTATGATTGTCATAAAATATTTCTCACCGTTAATCCCTGTAGTCTTTGTTGGTCCTGCTATGTCTGTATGTAGCATTTCTGCAACGGCTATTGATCTTGGTTTAGGTGTTTGCTTGAATGGGCTCCTTATTGCTTTACCCTCTATGCATGCTTCACAAATCCTGTGAGAAATAGGCAAATTCATAATTCCTAGACCTTTTTTATTTAAATGTCCAAGTCTTCTATGCCATAAGTCACTGACATCCGCCACAGAAGTATTGCAATTAACATTTTTGTAAATTTCAGCATTTAATCTAAACAGTTTACTATGACATGTTGCAGTTAAAAAAGTTTTGTTGTTATAAATTTTTACATTTTGCCTATTAAAGTTAACATTATAACCTAGTTCTACCATCTTTCGTACCGACAATAAATTAAATTTAAAATCGTCAACTATCAAGGCTTCAATAACAATTTTTACATTCTGATATATAATTTTCAATTTTCCTTTCTTGTATGTATTTACATATTGACCATTCGCAACTAATATTTTTATGCCTTTATCTAAAATTTGAATGTCATACATAAATTGTTCATAAATTTTATTTACTATATGTTCTGTGCATCCAGAATCAATAACAAACTCGATGCTTTCGTCATTGTTTTTTACATTATATACTTCTACAGTAGAATCACTTACTATAAAAGCAGCGTCATTGTCTTGAATCTTGGCTATTGATGTCTCTTCTTGCTGTTGGTAATGATGGCCTCTTGGATAATATCTACCTCGTGGTCGGTCTCCTCTATATCCACATGCACGATAACAACTTCGAACCGGGTTATTTCCAAGATTTGATATCTGATTATGCGTCTGAAATATATATTTATTTTGCCTGCACTCGTAAGACCTATGTCCAGCTTTGCCACAGGTATAACATGAGATAAAAGCGTTTTCATTTAATAGCTCATTTTCGGTTTCATCTTCATTACATTTTAATTTTATTTCAGCATCCAGTAGCCTTGTTTTTACAAATTCGATACTTAATTGTTTTTCGGTTGCCATGGTTTCAATCGAAGTGATTACATGTTCATAATTTTTAGGTAAAGACGATAATAAATAACAAATTTGGTCATCTTCCTCCACCTTTACATCAATTGCAGCTAAATTTTGTAAAATACTGTTAAATTTTATGAAATATTGTTGAAGGCATTCGTTATTTTGACATTTCATTGTAATTAATTTTCTCTTTAAATATAATTTATTATAAATGCTCTTTCTCTCAAATACATCTCCGAGTAAAGTTAGCATATGTTTAGCTGTAGTGCCTTTTTTACGATATCCAAATATTTGTCATTTAAAAATTGTACAATAATGAGTTTGGCCTTTGCATCATCTCTATCGAAATTTATCAATTCATCACTTTTTGTTTTTTCCATGACGTAATTTATTCCCCTTTCTTCCATCACCAATTTAATTCTAAATTTCCAGTTATTAAAATTTGTGTCTTCCGTTAATATTGGGATTTGTAATGCCGTTGTCGTCGCCATATTTTAAATTATTTTTAAATATATATTATAAATATTTACCTATTTTTCTGGATCGCAACCCAATTTTCACTTAATATTTTTTTTTATTTTTAGGTTTCACGCTCTGCTACCATGTTGAAATTATATATTTGCATAAGATAAATAAAAAACATATTTTAAATAAAGCAACTGAACGTGTATTCTCTTATTGATGACATACAAAGTTAAAAATGACATCGTAATACTTTTCTCTCCATATCAGCTTAACCAAAAAGTTTACGGTACAAAATTGCGACCTCAACAAGCACGGATTAAATTTGAACTTAAACAAGATTCTATTGCTAAGCAATTATACTACTATCACCTAAACGGATGGCCTACTTCAATCACTAAAATTAGAGATCCATTTGTTAGACACTTTTATAATTATAGAAACTATATGACTGTTGAAGACAATTTAATATTTGTGGACAAAAAAATATATATTCCAAATTCAATAAAAAGTGTAATATTAAAAAAAGTTCATGAAAACCATTTCGGCATGACAAAAACAAAAGCTCGTGCAAAATTATTATTTTATTGGCAAAACATGCTAAAAGATATTGAGGAATATATATCTGTTTGTCATATTTGCCAAAGGCACTCTAAAAATAACACCAAGGAACCAATGATTATTAGAGACCAACCTCAATTACCTTTTCAATATGTTTCTGTTGACATTTTACAATATGATGGAAATGATTATTTAACACTTGTAGATCATTACTCCAAGTGGATTGAACTTCATAAATAAAAAAATAAATCTGCCGATGCTGTTATTCACATACTAAGGGTGATATTTTCCATTCATGGTGTTCCAATGATAATGTATTCAGATAATGTTCCATTTAATTCACATAAGTTTACAGAATTTAGTAGAGAGTGGCAATTCAAAATTGTTTATTCAAGTCCACACTACCATCAAAGCAATGGTGCAGCTGAAAAGGCTGTAGGTATATGTAAGACAATGTTAAAAAAATGTAATGATACAAAAGGGGACATTAATAGTTACTTATTAGAATACAGAAACACACCTGTGTGTGGGACAAACTACTCACCATCACAGCTTTTGTTTAATAGATTATGTCGCACCAAATTACCTATTAAATCAGAATTACTTAAACCAAAATTAATTCATAATTTCAGTGAACAGTTACTTAAAAATACTTTAAGACATAAAAAATATTATGACAGAGGATCTAAAATAAAAAGGCAGTTCGATATTGGTCAGAATGTTTATTACAAAAAGGATGAAAATACTAATGTATGGCAACCAGGAACAATTCATAAATTAAATGACAACCCTCGTTCACTAATTGTCAAAGACAATGAAAATAATACATTTATAACTAGAAATACTTGGTTCATTAAACCTGCTGGGAAGTCTAACTCAACACACAATAATAAAGACTCTAAAACCTGTTCCGGAGTCATCAACGATTCCAGAATAGGTCAAATTAATGAAGTGCCCCAGGAGAGCTATTTTTGAATTACGTATGCGACTTCGAAATCACCGATGTGACTAATAATCACCGATTTTCAATAATTCTTATTTTTGAATATCACTTATGTGACTACCTTAGTCACGGATGTGATTTCATTACGAGTGCCCTCACCCACTCGTAAACAAGTCATACATAACTATGGAAACGTTATCTGTGTTTTGTTTAGAGAACATATTGACAAGTTTGAAGTTGATGTGTGTTGATTTTGAGTTGGATTTAAAATTTTTAAAATTTGTCAAATAATTAAATATTATTTTAACGGTAATAATAATTAACGGTTATTTTTTATCACCTTGGAAAATTTAAGGGACGCTTCACGACATTGTATTAGAATAATTTAAATATAAATAAAAAAAAATAACTCACTTATTTATATTTTTCATTTTTAACAAAATAACTTTTTTATTTTTTTATTTTAAAATACGAAAAATGCTGCACTAGTTGAGAGCAGCATTTTTAGAGATTTTTTTAGTTTTTTTTATACCTATTTTTTTAAATTTATTATTTCATTTTTAATTTTTTTTTATATAATATTGGATGTGTCCTGAAGCGTCCCTAACATTTTCCAGGGTGATAAAAAAATAACCGTGTATAAGTTTAAAATCTTTTAAAGTGTCACAAACAAACTTAGACCAGTATTTTCTTATATTTTGGCCTAGTTGCAATGAATTTCTAGCCGTATAATAACCGGTATATACCGAAAACAGCTACATTCTGCGTGGAAGCGAACCCTTACGTATGTGTGTACTTTATCTATGTTGGCAGCTCTGCGTTCGACTTTCAAAAATAGGATGTTTAGGAATTCGTGACTTCAAAGTCATCGCTGACTATTTAGTCAGCGGTGATTTCTAAATCGCATACGTAATTCAAAAATAGGTCTCCTGGTTTCCACTCCACCACAGCTGCGAAGATCTAATAGAGAAATTAAAGTTCCTAAATATTTTAATGATTATGTCATAGAAAAATGATAGAACAGAATAAAGTTTATGTTAATATTTATTTCTGTAAGTAAATACTCATATAATTATTAACCTGATTAGTTAAATTATTGTATAATAATGATATTGAATAACAATTGATTACTATGAAGAAACTATTTGACTGGTATTAATAAGAGTTAAATTCCTAAACATTTTATGATTATGTTAGAGAAAAGTAAAAGGAGAGAATAAGTAGGTATATGTAATTCATTAACAATTTATAAAATGACGAATAGTAAAGATGTTGATGAGTTGATTAATTTGATAAGTGAATAATTGTACTAATGTCTTAATGTTACTTGAATAATAAATGTCATAGTCATCTTAGAAAAGGGAGATGTAGTAGATAGTCATTAATTGATAGAAACATTAATTGAGTTATTGTGACGTGGCAACACTTGATAGAATAGAGGTTGGTTATAGCTTGACAGGCACGACAGGACAAGCATGTTATTACTTGTATGAGATTCGAGTGTTCTCAATAAACAATAAATATAAAGACTTCTTATTATTAACATATCACAGGTAATTCTAATGTCGTCATTTTTTCCTTATATTTAATTTAATTTTTAGGATATTTGGCTTATTACCGACGAAAAAACGCAGGAGGTACTCAATTCGACGCGTATGTTTTTTTTGTAATGTATGATCACGCACAACTTTTTACAGAGAACTCCGATTTTGATGATTCTTTTTTTATTAGAAAGGGTATACCCCGAGGGTGGTCCCATTTAAATTTGAAAAAAAAAGCACGCGGGAGAATCGAAAATCGAATCGAAATCCGAATCGAGGAGTTTGTATGGCAATTTTATTAGCGCCACGGCGGTGAGTAGCAGAACTAATGAAATTGCCATACAAACTCCTCGATTCGGATTTCGATTCGATTTTCGATTCTCCTGCGTGCTAGCCCCACTGTAAACGTTGTTTGTAACGCAATCAATGACGTAATCACATCCAACGTGAACGCTGTTGTCGCGAAACGGGCCGCTTGTTAGCGCGCTCACAGTGCTGATGGTCATAATCGCGAAACGGAACGCGGCCTAAGTAATCTGTGCTCATAATCTGTGTCTGTGTACTTGAAATCGTATATTATTATTATTTACCCTGCGTTCCGTAAAACGATAATAAAAGTGATAATATCGCGAATCCGACCAAAGTCACAACATAACCTACTGATTCAATAGCCCTTATATTTTGTGACGATTTAATTTGGTCGGATTCGCGATATTATCGCTTTTATCGCAATTCGGAACGCACCAATTATAGTACTCTGTGCTTGAAATTGACAGTTGATGAGTTGACTGACATTTTTTTTTGTTATAATTACCGTTTTATTTTCAAAAATGTCTAGATGTCTAGTCCGAATTTGTGAAACGTAGCTACCCAAAGCATGTTTTACTTTTTATAAACGATAATGTGACCGACCGTTTTATGTACTATCAAATATCATGGATAAAAATGTTTTTCATAAATGTAGGTTGTGTTTAAAATTAGGAGATTTTTGCTCAATATTTGAAAAAGATGACACCATCAGGTTGTCTGAAATGGTTATGTCGTTTGCTAACATTGATGTAAGTACCTCATAATTTTATCCATTAATTTCTACTGATTTTATAATAAGCTATAATCGAAAAGCTTTTATGTGACTAATTACTGTGTCAATTTTTTATCGAAAACTAAATTAAAATGTGTTTACACGTAATGTCATTCAACCCAAAATTTTCATGTAAATCATAGACATAACATAACTTCTTAAAGGTGAATAACTGGCTATTATAACACGGTAGAACCCGTTCTTGCATTCAATAAATTCACACTGTGTATACCAGATCATGGTGGACAGTTTTTCACTCAAATTACTCTTAAATTATAATACAAATTTCGTTACATGCTGTAACGAAAATGTTTAGAAATAAAACAAAATTTTTTTTAGATCACAGAGGGTGATGGATTCTCAGATCGCGTGTGCACCTCATGTATAGAGAATTTAAGTACTGCTTATTTATTCAAACAACAATGTGAAAGAATAGATGCAATGCTGCGTAACGATCCAGGTAATTATATTTCTTCATAAGCAATACTTAAGATTAAACCGACATTGATGCTACTTTTTATATATTTTGGATATTAAGCCTGGATAGACATTTCTATAATAGTCTGTTTGCTTGTCTCTACTTTCATAGAAATGTAATGGAAAATGAACCTATAATATAACTATGTTTGTTTACAGTTGAGAAATACTTGTGAACATTTTAATGCCCTTTTTATTATTTATCTTGTTATACATCCATACGAGAAAAAAAAAAAAGGCCTACCCACTAAAACCCCCCGGTGTTCTCCCTGCCCTTATGGGCGCGCTAGGTAAGGTCGACACTGCGACTCCACCCGGGCAAGCCCGACCAACTGGTCAACTGGTCGGGCTATCGCCAAGGGGGGATTGCCCGAGAACACCAGGGCAATCCCCAGACGGAGGGCCTTACGGCGGCGTGCACGGGGCCAACCGTGCACGCAGGCCTCCACGGCAGGGTCATTAGACGGGCATCGCTTGTGCGAATGCCCGTCTTCGCCTGCCTATCCGTCTGCGGCGGATGGGAGTGGCTTGAGGATCTGCCTCCTGCTCCCTCTCCGCGGCCTCCTTCTGCGAGATTACGACCTCGCAGAAGGAGGCGACAGCCTCCCATTCCGCCTCGCCACGGAGCATGGCCACGACCATGCTCGGCAGCGAGAGATTTCCGCCTCCCAGCACAGCGTTGAGTTCACTGTGCTGGCGTCGCCAAGCCGGGCACACCAATAGTGTGTGCTCGGCAGTGTCGTCGGGAGCGTCGCAGTGGTGACACTGCGGCGTTTCCTCCCGACGGGCGACCCGGTGCAGGTAGTGACCGAAGCAGCCATGCCCGGTAAGTACCTGCACCATGCGGAATGTTAGGCTGCCCTGCCGGCGCCCAACCCACTCCTCCAAAACCCGACGAATCGCCTCGATCGTCCGGTGGCCGGCAGCTGGGGAGCCGAGTGCCTCACCCCACTGGCGCAGAGCCTCCCTCTGCGCCAGGGTACAAACTCGTTATTGGGTAGGCCTGGCATTCTGCTGGGAGAGCCCCCACACACGCTCGCCGGCTAGCCAACGGAGGGTATGTGGTGCGGTTAAGCATTTCCCGAGAAAATGAAATGTGAAGTAGACATATTAGGTAGTTGACTTACTGTAATATCTAGGTTAAAAGTGAGAAAGGTTAAGAGATTTATAGACATACTGTATTATAGTCGGGGACCTGAAGCGCTTTACCTTTTGAGGGTTTTTATTGGGGTTTTGGAACGACTGGTTAATTTAATACGATAAATAATACCCTTATGAACGGGTTACCTGAATTCATGTGAAACCATATTAAAAAGAAACCTTTTCAAAGGTTTTCCCAATAAATAATTGAAATAGTCTTAAGCAATTTGCAGCATTATTAGTTTCCCATTTTAAAGGGATAACCCTTAAAACGTTTGTGATAACCCCTTCCCAAGCGTCAATGTGTTAGAGTTGACTCAGCCGTTAGCGAAGAATTGTTGGTTGCGTACGGGGTGCCTCAAGGCAGTATTCTTGGCCCGACGCTATTTCTGGTCTATGTGAATGATATATTTAATGTTCCTATCCCGGGGGCTGATCTTGTGTGTTATGCTGACGATACCGTTGTTCTGTTCCATGCAAAGTCCTGGGAATCTGTCTTTAAATTAGCCAATGAAGGTATGTCCAATGTTATTGACTGGCTAAATAACAACCTTTTAACTTTGAATGTGCAAAAAACTAAATTTATGGCTTTTCAGAAGACGCGAGTATCTAGACCCCAAGCACTTCCAAAGCTCATCATACATTCATGTGAGACCACTTGTAATTGTACTCCTATAAGCAAGATTGACAGTATTAAATACCTAGGGGTTACCCTTGACGAAAACCTTTCCTTTAAGAATCATGTCTCAACTCTATCAGGGAAAATTAGAAAAACCATTTTTATTATGAAATGCCTACGCAACTCTGCAAGTAAAAAGACATTAAAAATGGTCTACAACGCAGTATGTCAGTCTGCTCTCCTATACTGCATATCTGCTTGGGGTGGCATACCAAAAACATCCATTATAGAATTGGAGAGAGCTCAACGGGCAGTTTTGAAGGTGATGCTGCGCAAACCCTTCAGATTCTCCACAAACGAGCTTTACAAAGAAAGCGAAGTTGCTCGAGTTCGACAACTTTATATAGTTAAAGTAGCCATCTCAACTCATAAAAAAATAATTTCCTCTTCTGACTTCAAAACTTTAGCCGATCGTCGAATTTTTAAAATCCCCTTACCTACCACTCGTACAAGTTTTGCACAGCGTTTCCCTCCATATTCCCATCGTTTTGTGTATAACAAATTGGCCTCAACGTTAAAGGGCGTAAAGGATCTTTCTGCCAATCAGCTAAGGCGATCTTTACGTGAACACCTCAGTAACTTAGATTACCTGGAGACGGAGGCAATCATTACTCATTATAAGTAACTGTACGTACACACACACACACACATACACACACACATGCACACGCACACACACACACACAAACACATCCATAAACGCGATCAATAGATTTTTCCTTAGTCCTGTTTAATTGGTTTATTCTAAGTTAGTTTTATTATGTTATATAAAAGTCTATTAAACGAACAAGCCGTCAAAAACGAGTAAATGTACATATAAAGTAATTGTACCGGTTCCTGCGACATAGGCGTAGAGTCTAGTGCAGTGGCCGCTGCCAAAGTGAATTATGTTAATAGTTAGTTCTTAATTTAAGTATAATTTATTACCTAATTTTATAACAAAGACTTTGTCAACCTAATTGGATAATTAAGATTTTTCTTAAAACTCTGTGTGAAACTAACGTTTACTGAATAAACATTATTATTATTATTATTATTATAGAGTCAAATGTTTATTTACTCGATAATAGGGTCTATAATTGTCTGCGTTGTTGTTTGCCTATTCGCACAACGCTTGCTGCGCTTATTAGGTGTACTTCACTCAATACATGCTTGCAATTCTGAAAGCTTGACTTCTTTTTATAGTTAGGTACAACATTTATTCTCTCAATCATAACCTTAGAAGTAAATTACTGGATTAAAAAATTATAGAGTGAAAAAAGTATATGTAACAACATTTAATTTAGCATATATTACTTATACTGATATTAATACCTTATATTATTTGATTTAATGATAATAAAACATTAAATCTATATGATCGTAAAATTATAAAGCCTTTTAAAAAGCGGAAAGGGAAACAAAAGGGTTCCCCTTTCAGGCGTCAGTAAGCGGTTGCCTCTTTGATTAAAGGTCATGGCACAAAGCACAAAGGCACGGCTCCAACCCAGTAATTACCTTGTCATTCAAATTAGAGCATTAAATCGTGTGTCATATAATACATTTTATAATATTAATATGCAAAAGCCAACGGCGGGCAGTCAGCGCGCTTGCCGCTACCATACAGCACGACTCGTAGCCTGCGCGCTTCAAGCAAGTGAACGGCGTGCTTACTGCGCGCCGACTCCACATCTCAAATGCCATACATTTAAAAATTTGTGTTCGCGGTGACAGCAAGCTTGCACCTTGCTTTTAGCGCGAGGACTGCGTGCGCCGACCGGCGCGTGGCGGGTAGTTAGTGCGCTGGCGGCTAACAGTAACCTAGCTAGAGGCGACGTCGTGCTGTAGCTGTGCAGTTGTCGCTGGTATAATGTGCCATGACCTTAAGCGCTAATTTTTTTTTGTTCCCCAATCCATACGCCATACGACATCACACGGTGAAAATAAGCAAAGTATACAAGTATTGCTGTATCAACATCAGTCAACCAATGTATTTTCCATACAACATAGGCTGTAGAACTAAGTCTTTTCCACAATTTATTAATATGTAAACTCCACCGAAGAATCTAAAGTAATACTAACAAATACAATGGTGTCCACAAGGCCCATGTTTTTATCCATTATGTTTACAGTGTGGTCTGAACCTCTTTAACATTGGGTAAGAGATATTTTTACATTCAAGTTTTCCCTTCATTAACATTGAGTGACAAATTATTCACGTTAAGCAGTGCTCTTTTAATTAATTTAATTTTATATAAAAATGAAGTATCATCTGCAACAAATACTATTTCTTGCCTGTCTTCAACATAACTAGGCAAGTCATCAATACATATCTCTTTCCATTGACGTCTACTCTCTGAATCCTCTCAGATGGATGGACGAGTAGACCCAGAACAGTATCTTGAAATCATTAGTAGTGTAATTTCCTGATCAAAGTTTCATGATGAACGCAATAAAAATTCTTGGACAAGTCACAAAAAAGCCCAGCGCATCGTGTGAGTCCTTCCAGGCCTCACATATATATAATATGTTGTATTGACTTAACACCATTTTTTTTTTTTTCTCGGGGGGAAATGCGTAACCGCACCGTACCCGCCGTGGGCTAGACGGCGGGCGTGTGTGGGGCTCTCCTGGCAGAATACCAGGCCTACCCACTAAAACCCCCCGTTCGTGTTCTCCCTGCCCTTATGGGCGCGCTAGGTAAGGTCCACAGTGCGACTCCACTACCCACGCGCCCGGGCAAGCCCGACCAATTGGTCGGGCTATCGCCAAGGGGGGATTGCCCGAGAACACCAGGGCAATCCCCAGACGGAGGGCCTTACGGCGGCGTGCACGGGGCCAACCGTGCACGCAGGCCTCCACGGTAGGGTCATTAGACGGGCATCGCTTGTGCGAATGCCCGTCTTCGCCTGCCTATCCGTCTGCGGCGGATGGGAGCGGCTTGAGGATCTGCCTCCCGCTCCCTCTCCGCGGCCTCCTTCTGCGAGATTACGTCCTCGCAGAAGGAGGCGACAGCCTCCCATTCCGCCTCGCCACGGAGCATGGCCACGACCATGCTCGGCAGCGAGAGGTTTCCGCCTCCCAGCGCAGCGTTGAGTTCTCTGCGCTGGCGTCGCCAAGCCGGGCACACCAATAGTGTGTGCTCGGTAGTGTCGTCGGGAGCGTCGCAGTGGTGACACTGCGGCGTTTCCTCCCGACGGGCGACCTGGTGCAGGTAGTGACCGAAGCAGCCATGCCCGGTAAGTACCTGCACCATGCGGAATGTTAGGCTGCCCTGCCGGCGCCCAACCCACTCCTCCAAAACCGGACGAATCGCCTCGATCGTCCGGTGGCCGGCAGCTGGGGAGACGAGTGCCTCACCCCACTGGCGCAGAGCCTCCCTCTGCGCCAGGGTACGAACTCGCTCCACCTCCTGTGGAGCAGATCGTCCCCCCCGTTCTCGTACAGCAACCCGATGCCGATACACCTCCGAATGGACGCGTGCATCGACATCCCACGGCGTTTGGCCCGCAAGAACGCAGGCCGCGCCGTGGCTGACCGTGCGATAGGCTCGCACGGCCCGGGTTGCTATGACCCCTCTGTGGACGTCTCAGAAGGGCCACCGTACGGGGGGAGAGGCACTCCGCCCATATCGGGGCTCCATAGAGTGCCATCGACCGTATTACCCCGTGATACAGCCGACGGCAAGCCGATCCTGGTCCTCCTACGTTGGGGAGGACCCGCCCGAGTGCGGCTCCGGCGGCGCACAGCCGTGGAGCGAGGAGCTTAAAATGCTCCTCGAAGCTCCATCGGGAATCCAAAACCAGGCCGAGGTACTTAAAATGCGCCTCAACCGGTATACGGGCTCCACTCGGACGCGGAGCCCCGATGGGATCCTGCGACGGGGGGCGTGGAATATCATAGCCCTCGTTTTTTCGAGGGCCACATCCAGACCCAGGAGGCGGATGCGTCGGACAACCAAGGAGGTGCCGACCGACGCAAGGTGGGCCGCTTCCTCTCCCGTTTTCGCTTTCGCCGCGACCAGCGTGTCATCGGCGAAGCAGACGACCTCCAATCGTGGAAGGAGGTTGCCACGCAGGACCCAGTTGTACCCCAGGTTCCATAGTAGAGGACCCAGTACGGAACCCTGGGGTACACCTGCCGCCATTGCCCACGTATGGACGCGACCGTCCGGGCCCTCGTAGAGAACTGACCTGCCTTCTAGGTAGTCCTCCACAAGGGCGCGGAGGTACGGAGGCACCCGGTGGAAACGGAGTGCCTCCTTAATGCACTCGTGGGGCAGGCTGTTAAAGGCGTTGCGGATGTCAAGAGACACCGCAACAACAGTCTCCCCACGAGCTGTGGCCTCCTCAGTCCACCTCTTGAGGAGGGCCACCGCGTCCATCGTGGACCGACCGGTGCGGAAGCCGAATTGGTTGACTGCCAAGTCCGGCCCCCGGTCCTCCAGGTGCTCGACGATGCGGGAAGCCAGAATTTTTTCTAGGAACTTCCCTGCCTCGTCGAGCAGCACCACCGGCCGGTAACCAGACGGGGAATCCGCCGGGCGGCTCTCCTTCCTTAGTAGGTAGAGCCTGCCCACCTTCCACCGCCTGGGGAAGCGGCCCGAGGCGATGCACATATCGAGCACCGCCCGGAACCGCTCTTCGAGGTGTCCCAGGGCGAGGGCCAGAACCCTACTTGGGACACCGTCCGGCCCCGGCGCCTTCTTTTTGCGCCGGAACCGTTTCCTCACCGTGTCGAAATCCACGTTCGACACGGGAGGGATGGCGGCAGCCACTTCCACCGGAGGAGTGTCCGGGGGACCATTCTGGGGGGCTGGAATGGACCGGGATCAGGAAACAGAGTTCCTAACACCCGGTCCAGAAGCCCCCTATCCATGGCTGCGGTGGGGGGAGCAGAAGCTTTGAATTTCCCCCTCACCATTCGGTACGGACGCCCTTACGGACCGTCGTCCAGGAGCCGAATAAAGTGCTCTCTGGACTCCTCCTTGGCCCTGCAGATTTCATTCCGCAGGGCTTTCTTGGCTGCCGCATACACCCGACGAAGCTCAGCTTCCTCGTCGGGTGTAGTTCTGGCGCGCCTACGACAACGCACGTAGGCGCGCCTGGCCCTCATATTGACTTAACACCATACATTTCATTATAAATTAGAGGCTAGAGCTCCCAAATCACGTTCGTGTGAGTTTTCGCTCAAAACATGCTTCGGGAAAATAACTATTACTAACATAAGAAAAAAATAATCTAAAAACCGGTTTATTATTACTAATATCGTATCGTATCGTAAATAAGAATATGAACTAGTTTTATCAAGTTTAATGTTATTTATTGCGACCAAAAGGTGTGCAATTTTAAAGATTAAAAACTTGCGCGTTTTTTTTATAATAGGCCTCTTAATGGGCAATTTGTACTTTAATAAAACCTAATTTTCCAGACATTCAACTACATAAACCAGAACTGACTGATTACAATGATTTATTCAGCCAAGAGTTTCATATGCATTCAGTTTTTGGCACAGTCGAAGGGGACAATGATCAAAATTCTGTCAAAGATGCCAATCTAGAATCACCAGGAAATTGTCATGAAGTGAGCGATGAAACTGATAGTGATATTGATTCCATAAAATGTGCTCATTGCAGTCAATCTTATGGAAACCAAGGTCCACATATGTGTAATGTCACGTGCACTATTGAACATAACAATTTGCAAAGATCAAGTAGCAACGAAACCCTTGTGGCAGCGGATGTACCGCCGACTCCCCCACCAAAGTCAATTTTACAAACCAATGGGAAGCTGGATACTGTATTTGTGTCTTGTGTTTTATGTGACAATAAATATGATCAATACGACGATTATGTTATCCATATAAATAAATGTACTACAAATGTGAAGCTTCACCATTATGTTTGTCCTCTTTGTCATGACATATTTTCCACTAAATTGTTATATTTGGAACATTTGAAACAAATACATTACAAAATTGAAGATGACCTTAGCGATGGTGTTGATGTGGTGGATAGCTTCACTGCCATCTATGAGAAAACAAGAAAACCAAAGTCTGTGCGACGTCAAATAGGTTGGTCCATTGAGGATATTTATCAAGAAATTGATTGCAAAAAAATTGAAGAGAAACAAACACCAACATCCAGTCCTTTAAAATCTTTTTTTAATAAGTTGGGGAATGAGTGAGTCAAAACTGAATGTTTGGCATGCGAGGGTAATCCAGCTTTACTAACAAAAGTTATTGTTATTTCAGCATTAAAAATAATCAGGGGATCTTTTTCAAGCTTCGACTTCTTTTTTCTTGTAATACCCATAAAAATAGCACCCTGTCCTTTATATCGTGAATGTCTGGAGACATGATTTTAACATTAATTTCCATTATAGATCTTTTAGTCGGCAAAGTACTCCGAAACGGGTCAGTTTTCGTAAGCTGATTGAGACTGGTAAAGCAAAGACTGCCAATTACATTCCATTTAAGAAGTACATACAAAACTATAAAGAGAAAAAGAAAATGAACGCCTACAGCCCAATAGACGGAAAGAAGATTTCGAGTCAGATACGACTCTCACTTCCTGGCGGTACCAGTGGTATGTATTACAAAAGTAATTTAACCTGCCAGAGGACATATTATGAAATGCTACTTTCTAATAAAAAATAGAATACTTCGACCTCTTATTTCAAACCCTAAAATGCTACTTTCTAATAAAAAACCGAATACTTTATGCTTAATAAAAAGGCATTTAGGCCTCCTGGAAATAAAGAGGTCATAGTGTGATCCCATGTTGACAGTTACTGTTTTATGTTACAAAATAATATTGAAACTTGTTACAGACAGTGATAATGGGACTATTAGTGGAACATCAGAAGAATCGTGGAGAATGAAGCAAAATTTAATATGTGCATGCGACAAAAAAGTCTTCATGTTATCAGAATTTATACATGTGAGTGCGCTTTTAATTTAAACAAACATTATTATACTATTACTAACATACATTATGAATCTATACTAATATTATAAAGAGGAAAGATTTGTATGTTTGTATTGAATAGGCTCCGAAACTACTGGACCGATTCAAAACATTATTTCGCCATAAGAATGCTACATTATCCCTGAGTAGCTTTCCGCTCGCGGCTTCGCCCGCGTTAATATTGTTTTCCCGTATTTTATATTTTCCCGTAGGAAAAATAATTTTGTAGCTTGTAGCCTATATAGAAGACCATTATTTATATTTAGGAGCTCGGATAATAAATTTCATAGAAATTGGAGCAGATTTTAAATATTTTCCATAGAAACTTTCAACCTCTATTTTGCACTCTCTCTAAGGGGGTGAATTCCAATAAACCATGAAACACGTATTTAATGAAATGCTTTTAAGAGCATGAATCTCAAGTTTTATCAAAATCGTTGCTAATTTAAATATTTTTTCATACAAACTTGCAACCCCTATTTCATCCCTTCAGGCGTTTTAACATTCCACTTATAATATGTTTTCCAAAATACGATTAAGTATTAACTGTACATTCAGTACATTGCTAATAATACATTGCTCTCATGCAAAAAGCACATGCATGACCTTTTGTTGACCCGTATCCTAATGTACACGGTGTACACCTAAAAACGACTCTTAGTGAGAATTTACAAATCAAACACGAACCGAATACGTATGGGTGCATAGTTGCGCACGCGTCCATCGAAGGTCGATAGCGAAATGGAGTTTGCCTTCTCAATTTTGTTATATTCGACTTATATTAGACTTGCTGTGCCCGAGAACTAAGTATGTTTCGCCTTAAGAATTAAAAAAAAACTAAATCTACTTTCCCGCGGAAACTACTTACTTTTCCGGGATAATAAGTAGCCTAGGTATATGTTAATCCCTGTCATAATCCGTCTACCTACAATAGGGTGTCCCTTATATGGGTGAAAAAAAAAATTTTTTAGGTATCGAAATGCATACCCCCTATTTATTTTTAAACTACCCAGACCTACTTAAATACAAAATATTATCTTCCTATGTCAACATTAACCCGTGCCGACAGAGCTCTGAAGATTTTGAAAATTGCCGTTTTCAACCCTTTCGATTATGTAGCTCAATCAATTGAAATACTCAAATTTAAAAAAAATATTTATTTAAAGAAGATAAAATTTAAAGAAGAACAGATCAGGCAGGATATTTTTTATTGAGGGTCTCTTTTTTACATTCTGGATACAGATTTCTATGCTCCTGAACACGTGTAGCAAAAATTGCTTTTGCTCTTCCTTTGCAGTGATCAAACCATGAAAATCTTGCATTAGCTTTACAGCTCTTTAACTGCCCTTAAAGAAAGCTCTTTTTTTGCATCTTTAGATGCATAAAGAAAAGTGCTTTCATCTTCATCCCGTGTAAAAACGGGTCTCTGGAAGAAATTCTTATTAATTTTTAATCGAGAAAATAAATTTGTGCTCTTGACAGACACAAAATCACTTAATGATTTTCTGCAACAATAAATAAGGCAGTATTATCAATTTATTGAAAATACTATAAAAATAGTATTGTATTGTATTCCCACTTACCATACAAATAATCAGACATATCTTCTTCAGATGTAATGTATCTCTTCATAAAATCATACAAGTTCTCTCTTTGTAAATTCACTAAAATATTCGTCTTGGTTTGTTCATTAATTTCATTGTCAAAGAATGATAAAACGGCAATTTCTTCTGACAAGCATAATCGATAATCGTCACGTACACTGATATTTTGCAGTTCTTGATTATAAAATGTCAACAAGTCTTCTATTGTTGTATTAAAAAAATGTCGTGCGACGATATCGGTGTATGTTTCAATGGCAGCAGGATTAATAGTTTTCCAGTTGTCTCTAAACTTTTTGAGCAGTGGAATATCAGGGCTACTTGTGACATGGTGGATTTTTGTTTCGAAAACACATTTTAAAACCAGTTCGTAAACGTGATGGCGGCAAGCAAAGGGTAGTAATTCTCTGTCTAGTTATTGTACCAAAAGTACACAAGCCCCTTTCAATCGTCCTGTATTAGACGCAGTTGTGTCACAGCACATTATTTGTATACTTTGTCATGTTACAGTCATAAAGTGCCTTCAACACGGCTTTAGCTTGATACTGGCCGGAAGAGTACCTAAACTGGAGAGCAGTTTGGGTACAGCCAGAAGTTGTTCCTTTTCTCCAAATGAAATAAGAATAGGCAGGCGTTCTTCTTTAGGACTTCTGACGTCAAGTCCAGGTAATAATTGCCCATCCCAGTAAACAGTCACCATTTTAGGCATATTATTCTAAAAATTGGATTTTATAGATTCCGCTCTATCTTTTCGACTCTGTGTGCGAATGCGTTGAAAAAATCATCACAGCTAAGATCTAGTGCTTCTACTACAGCCTGAAGTATACACGGTTATTTTTTTATCACACTGGAAAATTTTAGAGGTAGCTCGGTAGACGCTAGACGACTCATATCAATAAAAAAAACATGTGGTTATATTTTTTAAATTTTATCCGCCAATAATATTAAATTATAGACATTGTCCTTGTTTACTACAAGATAAGGTAAGATTATGAATGAATAATGCATTTACTACTACGGGCTTAGGAAAATGCGGCAACGTCGCATTATTATTTCAAGCAAGATCAATCTACAACTCGTTTGAAATAAGAGTTATTATTGCACTAGACACTACAATAGTGAAAGACAGAGACAGTCGGCGCCGGCGCCGAGCGCCGGCGGCGGCGTTTTGTTGTTTGCTGTCGCTTGTCGGCACGAGTCGGCCGGCTTTAGTTCGCCTTTGACCCCGGTGTGCGTGAACGTATCACGATGTCGCGCTCGCGCCTGACGCGCGGCAATCGGGCGCAGTCGGAATTTTAGTTTCAAGTTAACACATCTCGCGAATACACAGACCTTACTCCGGTAGACCGTAGACTTTTACTTGTGAAGTGAAATTAAGTGTTTGGTGTAAGAAAGTGAACCCACAAACGTAAGACTTGGAAGCGAAAACTGCATTTCGAGAGTTTAAACTTTAAACACTAACCAAAGTGATATGTTGTTGTGGTCATGTATAGTTTTAAACGTGCACGACTATGTATGAGTTAGAGGACTTCCTTTAAATTTAGAACTCTTTTGTTATTAGAACTAAAGTTGATTTAAATTGTTTCTTAGGTAGGTAAGTATTTAAAGTTGATTCCAATTTTTTAACTACGCCAAAACAACCTACCATCCGTAATACCTACCTAGTACTTACTGTTTGTTTTCTTTAAAAACTTTGTTTTGCCGGTCCTAAGCCCGTAAAGTAGGAAGGTGAAATTGTGATCAACTCAGTGATGACTTTGAATCGGCGACGTTGTTGCCAGTTCGCGTTCATTCAATGTTTTGCCTACAACTTCACTTAGTGTCCATATCAGTGCAGTATTTTTTGGATATTTTAGATAATAAATATCTAATTAAACAGGTGAGTAAATTTTATTATTAATGGTTAAATAATTCTTCTACCGTGTCCTGAAGCCACCCTTAAAATAACCAGGGTGATAAAAAAATAACCGTGTATATACAGAATCCCTTATGCTTAATTGACATCTATCTAAAGCTGCAACTAACTTAGGCGTGATAAAGTCTTTCCTTCCTCTTTTTGTAGTAGTTTCAGAACTTACCCTTTGAGAGGTGGATGGCACGGGTTACTCAAGGCTTTCATCAGAGCTGGTAAGTTGATCGTGATGTCCTTGCATTTGTATAAAATCTTGCGTAGTAAGAGATGCCGATAAACCTCCGAAACACGTTTGCTCATATCTTTTTTTCTCTTCATTTAATTTTCTTTGTCTTGCCCTTTTTTCTTTTTGTCTACATCCGCTAAATACCCTGGACGCCCTGGTTCTTTTCATCCGTTCCAAAGCATCAGCGTGTGCTACATCAAATAAATTAAATTTGTTTTTAAAGTCCTCCTCACGGCGCTTGTAAATATCTTGTATTTTTAAAAAAATATCTGCATCTCCCTTCAAGTATGGTGAAGATCCACAAGTTCTTTTACACAGTTAGGTAAGGATTCTAGCTTTTTCCTAAAATATAATACACTTCCGAATGACGAGATTAGCGCTTTCACTAACAGTCAATTTAACTTCGCAAATCTTAAAAAAAAGTACTGCAAGAACTTGACGATTAGACGGGAACTTTGCGCCTGTTATTTGATAATTTACGTCTCCAACTTAAAAAATACTTTTTTTATTGCTTCTTAATTCCATTGCCATCTTTTAAATGTAAAACAATACGTGTTAATTGGGAAAATAATTGAGAACAAATGATAAATACCGCGAATATGCGCCGCTACTGCCGCGCAACATGCTTGAGCATGATTCGATGCATGTCGGCACGGGTTATCGTACTCCAAATAAGGTAAAAATTTATTTCCGAGTGTTTTAGAGGCAAATGAACAAAATTAAGACCTATGCGTTAGAAAATTAAAACTTTGAAAAATAAGGGACACCCTAACCTACAAAGTATCCAAATCCATTCAATAGTTTTTGCGTGAAAGAGTAACAAACATCCATACATACAAACTTTCGCCTTTATAATATGACCGCCCGGATTTGCCGATTAATGCCGTCCCGCCATTGTCCGGCCTTGTGTATATGTGCGGCAAAGCCGTTTGAACGAAACGAAAGTTTAAAGCGAAATATAAAGGAAAAAAAAAGCAATTGTTTTGATGTTCTCAAAAATTTGAAACAGTGTCTTTTCCCCTTTGGCCACCTTGGAAACTAATGATTCGAAACCAGATTCGAAACCAGCTTCTAAAGCATAATTATTTTTCTTTTATTCCAACAGCTATTATCTTTCAAGGTTAACTTTTAGTCAGTGTTGCCGTTTTTTCTCAATAGATCCAATTATAAATCTTATAAGGACTTTAAGACGCAGTAGATTTTTTGGCGGAAAAATCTACTGCGATTTTCGAGAATTTAATTGCGATAGGTACGTTATTATCCGAATATCCTACTATTTTAATTACATAATTTATAAAATATATAACAATTTATTTTAGTAACATCAAAAATCATGTCTCGCCTGATGAATTTGCACCACTTCTTCCTTTTTTGAATGATTTAGAAGGTCCTAGTCGTTCGGAACATGAAAAAAAAATCACTTGATAAACACCCTGAACAGTAAAAAATAATGTATAAGAAATATAATGTCCACTCTGAGTCTGTATATTCTCATTATTCGCACAGGATCGGGACAGGCTCGTGTCGATGATCAACGAGTTGGGCGGCGTGGTTGCAGAGAACACCAAAATGGAGATGCTGGCAACACATTTCATATCGATGTTGCCAAACGACACATACACCGGGATGATGGTGTGCGCACTAGCCACCGGCAAGTGGTTGCTGCACATTAGTTTTATTTACGACAGTTTCAGGTGCAAGAAGTTTATGGAGGTGGGTATTTTCTTTGCTAGTTGATTGATAATATAAATTGAAAGCCCCATGAGGGTACAACAGCAATTCAAATTCAATAATTATCTTTTATTCAAATAGGATTGTAACAATCACTTTTGCACGTCAAAGCAACTACGCCATTGATTCACAAGTCTACGGCGGGAGACCTTGTACTGGAAAGAACCAGCAAGAAAACCAGCAAGGGCTATTTTTTTCTCCCTGTGTTGTTACAGAGTCAATTGGGAGTTGACCTCAAAGCAAAAGTTTGAGTTTAACTTCCATTACAAGATTAGATGTTAGTTCGTTAGTTCACATTATACGAGTAAGATAGAGACTTTATTAACATATCAATGAAAGGAAAGTGTAGAGTTGACCTCATGTCCAAATAGTTTTTTATTAAATTCGTAAAACAAGACTGAATTCTGATTTCTGAATTATAGGAAAGTATTTACGAGTGGATGAAACACCCGAAGATATTGGAGATTGACAACACCAGTGTAGAAGTGGCGAAGGCAGCCGTTTATTGGCACCTGGAGCTACAAGCTCTCAGTGCCAAGTTCCCCTTTGAGGGAAAGCAAGTGGTGTTGATTATGCGGAAGAAGTATCGACAATATTACAACATGATATTCCGGACACTTAAAGCGAAACCAATAACGTATGACCCAAGGTAAATAATTATCTATCTAATCTAATAACGTGTTTTTTCGATGCGTGCCAAAAGATTGTAATGACAAGATTAATTTCAAATCCTTCCCTACAGAATTGTTCTAGTGGTTGAAAAAAAAATTCTATAAAAATGAGTTCTTACCAAAACATTGATGTTTGATCTTCCAATGCCAATGTGAAGAAATGACGTAGAATTTTACTGCACAAAAATTAGTCTAGACGAAAAAGAAATAGAATATTAAAATATTAGAACCGAATAGAATATTGAATACACTGTCATCATCATCATATTAGCCAAGAGACGTCCACTGTTGGAAATAGGCCTCCCCCAAGGATTTCCACAACGATCGGTCCTGCGCCTCCCGCATCCAGCGGTTTCCCGCGACCTTCACGACGCGACGTCAGTCCTACGAGCGATGTGTCCTGCCCACTGCCACTTAAGGTGTGCGATTCTTTGGGTTATGTCGGTAACTTTAGTTCTTCTACGGATCTCATCATTTCTGATGTGATCACGTAGAGAAACCCCGAGCATAGCCCTCTCCATCGCCCTTTGAGTGACTTTCAGCCTTCTTATGAGACCCATTGTAAGTGGCCACGTCTCAGTTCCGTATGTCATCACTGGCAACACGCACGAATTGAAGACTTTCGTCTTGAGACAATGCGGTAGATGGGCCGAGAATATGCTGCGTAGCTTCCCGAACACTGCCCAGCCGAGTTGGATTCGTCGATTTACCTCTTTCTGGAAGTTGGACTTACCGAGCTGGACTATTTGCCCCAGGTAAACATATTCGTCAACAACTTCTAGCGTAGAGCCTCCAACATTCACAGGAGTGGGTACTACACGGGAATTCGACATTATTTAAGTCTTGTCCATGTTCATTTTAAGACCCACTTGTTGGTAAACTCTACAGAGGTCTTCGAGCATTGTGCCTAGATCCTCCACGGTCTCAGCCATGACTACGATATCATCCGCAAAACGAAGGTGAGCCATGTACTCGCCGTTTATGTTGATGCCGAGTCCCCTCCAGTCCAAAAGCTTAAATACATCCTCCAACGCAGCTGTGAACAGCTTCGGCGATATAACGTCACCCTGTCTCACACCGTGCTGAAGTCGTACTGGTTTCGAGTTTTGGTCCTGAAGGCGGACTGACATGGCTTATACGGCTTGTTCGGGAGGCTGGAACTGGCCGGAAGTCATGGAACCTGCGTGCGAGACGATTCGTAAGGACCCTCGAGAACAGCTTATAAACATGACTCAGAAGCGTGATGGGTCTATTCAACTGGGCCCTGTCGCCCTTTTTGAAGAAAAGTGCCACCAGCCCCTGTGCCATGCTTTAGGCGTTTTGCCCTTGAGTATGACGGAGTTGAATAGCCGCTGCAGCGCTTTCCGGACTGGTAGTCCGCCCGCTTTTAGGAGTTCGGCTGTAACTCCATCATCACCCGGTGCCTTGTTGTTTTTAAGCTGTTTGCGAGCCACACTAATCTCGTACAGGCTGACGACCGGGATGTCTTCGGTGTAGTGCCGGGTCAATTTGGCTCTAGGGTCTGTAGCCTGAATAACAGGTGCCTGTGATGTTGCATAAAGCTGTCCAAAGAAGCGTTCGATCTCGGCCATAAGCTCAGGTTGGGATGTAATGACTCTGCCGTCCTCTGTCTTCAGCTTCGTCAGCAAACTCTGACCGAGTGACAGATCTCTTGCGAACACTTTGGAGCCTTTGTTCCGCTCGATGGCCTCTTTAATACGTTCTGTATTGAATCGGCGTATGTCGCGAGTCAGACACTTAGAGATCTAACATTTATACTTATTGGTGTGACTTCTTGATGGAACTGAATGTTCATATTGAATAAAATCATGGTTTTCTTGCACTTTTTGAAGTGAGAACTTCTTTAGCGGCGTTGTACACTTTTTTTGTAATGGGTAAAAAATGTTAAACTCGCGTCAGGACACGTGACCCTGATCGAAAATTCGTAAGACGGATGGAGAGTAGCCAATTAAAATTGAAATGGCCGCAGGAACTGTCGAGGTGCGGTGAGGGGTCCACTTAAGCCGGCCGAGAACAATAGCGGCTGGCAAAAGTACTGGAAGTCACACGTCACTTGAGACAGTTTTAATCAATTTATTTACTTTGTTAGGAAAAATCTAAATTGTGCTTTTATTTGATTTTGTTTTAAATATTAATTAGGTAAGTTAGTATAAATTAAATATTATTTATTTGTTATAAAATTACGTTTTTAAGTAGTATATTAATGTCTGTTTTGATCATATTTTTAATTTAATTGTAAATATTTTGATTCATTATTACTAGTTATATAATTATGTACGCACAACGTTACAACAGGAAGTTGATTTTTCTGAGGGATAAACTTTTTAATGTAATATAAATTGTCATGTTTGTGTACGATAGCGCAATAAATAAATATTGTATTTGTAACGGATGCGGCTGATGAAATGAGATTTCCGATAGTAAAGCGAATGAAGTTTATTTTCTTCGAGACACACGTATAGCACAGTCGGTAGGAAACTAAAGCGCTTTAATTTTATAATACGGCTACTTATATAACCAATTGCACAACATTTACAAATATACCGTCTTAATAATTAATAAAATATTTTATATACAAATTACCCCCTAAATATTTATAAACACATTTTTATAATAATTTTACCCGCGAATACAAATAATTAATAAATTATAAACTACACACATAATTCAAACAACAAATATTCTGTCCCCAACAATTCCACCCCTCAGTGTTGAGAAGTCAGCACTCAATCATCAGGGGCAGGGGACAATAATGCCACAAATGAAACCAGGCGCTCGACGGTGTCGCCGGTGGCTGTGTCGGCGCGCCTCAGCACGGGCGGCGCGGACCCCCTCGTCCAGTGCAGCAGGCGATGGTGTATCATGCATCCTCCAACACTGCTTGCTGGCGCTGTGCACGTAATGTTGTCGTGCCGAGCGACCGAACAACACAAGCGCAGTTTGTATGTTTTGACAAACTTCCATCTTCTCCTCCTCCAACACTTGTCGTTTCCACTCGTCGCTATAGCTGTATATACGTTGTAGTGACGCGTTTTGTCTACGTTTTCGTTGCGATGTTGCTCGGGTATATGCTGGTGTGATCCGACACTGCAAAGTATTTGCGTTTGGCGTTTTGAAAATGATACCAATAGTTTTACCGAGTCTTCAAATGTAGGTAGCTCCCTGGGCGCCGCTTGCCGAGTCAGTAAACGTTCTTCGTGGTGGTGTTGTCACGAGTTTTGTCTCAACAGACCCTCCAATCTATGCGCCAAGTGGATTTAATTCATCTGGTGCCATCTCAGTGTATGCTTGAACTGGACGAGCCTCTTTCTTCGTGCTTGAATCTTCAAGCCGTTGTTCCACCTTTTGAACACTTCCACTGATCTGCCTACCTCCGCAACGGTCAATTGCATCTTCAGCGTCCACTGCTGCCAAATCAGCCTCAAGCCTCATGTTGATCAATTGTAGCTCGATCTTAGCTCGGGCTTCCGCTGCAGCCAACTCAAGCTTCTTCTTCTTGGCTATGGATGACGCTGAAGATCTTACGGATGGTGCAGAAGTATAAACTACACACATAATTCAAACAACAAATATTCTGTCCCCAACAGTATTCTACCACATAAAAGATAGTACTTTTATTCTGATAATTAAAGCAATTCGTGCAAAATTATTCCATAACCATTCCAAAATATCCAAAACGCACAACGTTAATACTTAAGTTCTTCTGCCGGCACTCCCGGAGTGCAACCCGTCATTTTTTTTTTCCACCATTTATTTTACTGTTTGAATTTGCTATTTTGTACGACCGGTTTCGATTACTTCATCTTCAGGTATAAATGTATAAATGTTATCAAATCAGCAGACACGGCTGAATTACTGGTGTTATATAGAAGCCTTAAAGATACCTATCAAGCTATAGATACCTGAAGATGAAGTAATCGAAACCGGTCGTACAAAATAGCAAATTCAAACAGTAAAATAAATAGTGGAAAAAAGTGCAAGAAAACCATGGTTTTATTTAATATGAACTTAGAGATCTGTTTGTTGAATCGCCGACGAGTATCTTCAGAAGACTGCCGACCCATTACACGCCTTTCCTCCATCAGCTTAGCTGTCGGCTCCGCGATTTTACTTCTTTTCTTAGTACGGCTCGGTTTGCAAAACTTTGCACCCACCGTAAGGACAGCTTCCACAACCCTGTCATTATAAGTGTCCACATCCATGCAGTCCTCCAGGCAATCAAAGCGATTTTGCAATTCGAGTTGAAAGCGCTCGGGGTTTTGGATCTGGATGGCTTCGGGACGGAGCGCAGACTTCACCAGCAGAATCCAGCTTTATATATTATAGATTCAATGCGCGTCTTAACATTCGGTGATCGCTCCCCGTGTTAAACGAATTGATCACTGAGACGTCATTAAATATACGGGTCTTAGTCGACATGATGAAGTCAATCTCATTTTTTGTCACGCCATCCGGACTTTTCCAGCTCCACTTTCGATGCAGCCGTTTTTTGAAGAAAGAGCATCATATAGAGTCCCTCTCTCTTCATGTAGTCGGCTAGCATTTGACCTCGGTAATTCCGGATTCCAGCTCCAAATTGCCCTACTTACAACTCATTATCGCCCCGCTTGCCTAGCCTTACGTTGAAGTCTCCCATGACAACGGTGAAGTGAGTCTTAGAAGCATGTATTGCCCGAGAAATATCCTCATACATGGCTTCCACTTCCTCGTCGGGGTGGGTCGAGGTCGGGGCGTAGACCTGTATGACCTTCAGCGAATACCGTTCGATGATATACGCCACCCTATTCGACACACTTCCGATCTGTACCACGTTGTTCACGAGAGACTTGTGGACAATGAACCCGACACCACCTTGGGACAGTTCTTCGCCCTCCCGGATAGATTAATAGAGCAGGTTGCCGGATTTTAGGACCATCGTGTCCTTACCCTCTCTTCGGAATTCGGATAGTCCCACAATACTCCAACGAATCCTGCTCAATTCCCTCTCTAGTTCCAGCAGCTTTTCCTCGGTCCGCAGTGTACGCGCGTTGTAGGTTGCCAGGGCCAAGGTCGTTTGACGGGGGGTTTTCGCCGCCCGGGGATTCTGCGCACCCTAGGTCCCAGCGCCGGGTCAACGACCGTCACCGCCGGGCACTTGGGGCCTTTTGTGGGTTCGATTCATTGTGGGGGGTTTTGGGCCTTCTCCCACCACGCTGGCCCAGTGCGGGTTGGTGGGGTGCGCCAGAGCCTCGTCTGTTGAACAGCAGGGTGCACCGCGTGCAAGTGAGGTTGACTTGTTGTTCCGTTAGATGAAATTCGGAACCCCTTACACAATACACTGTAAAAAATCTTAAATATCACCATTTAAATAAGTTTCCAAGTTGACTGTCAAGTCATTATTTAAAAAAAAAGGTTTTTTATCCTTAACACAATAACCGGTTAGATTTTTAATAAATGTTCCAGTATTCCAAATCAATTAAAATTTACTAAATCCTACGTAATAATGTTTTCCGTCATGAAACATTAGTAGGTAAGGTGAACATGGAAACCAACAATTAAAGTTAAGCAACAATCAACCATATTACAATGTTATAAGTAATAAACAAAACAACCCCAGGAAAGAGTAGCTTTCATGAATCGACCTAGCCCTAATCGTAAGATCTTGATTTCTATGGCCGAACCTGGCTCAACTTACATTTTTTTCAAAGTAAAAGCCGTAACAGACGATCCGATTTGGTTGGAGCCAACCGCCCGACCCCAACCAAATTGGAACGTGTGTACGGCTGTCGGCCCGACATAATTATTATTAGCTTGTTGGATGCTCGACGGCCCGATCGCTCATCCGACAAGTAGGGACACGACAAAAGACAAAAGTATCGATACTTTGTGGTTTAATTTAATTATATGTGCTTAAAGTAATAAATTAATAATTTAGTAAACTAAAATGACTCGACTGCTATCCTGCCAAACCACAAAATAGAGAAAAAAATATGTTGCAAAAATGTTGTTTTACTTTTTGTTTGTGTTTTAACAGACATTACCCTATTTACGAGTACCTACCTAATATAATAAACTTTAATTTGTGAATTTACAGATGCTTTTTTATTATTGTTTATACACACCTACTTAATTTGTTGCTGTTTTCAAGTCACTGACTGACGTTGAAGTACTCTACACTTTGAATTTGAAGTATTGATACTTTTCTTTCAATATTTTTACGAGTACGATAATTTTTTGGATCTTTTGGATTTTATGTTCGGGATTTTTAATATACCGATCGATAGAGTCGGATCACAGGAAATAAATATTTCTAACAAACATTACCTCAAAAAATTTACCATGAAGTCTATCTGTACCTATTTATTTATTCCTTATAAATAAATTTTATAAACTTTATAAAATATTAACAAAAGGTGTTAATTTATTTGAGTTTCGCAAAAACAAATTATGTTTTTGTATTGGCCAAAATAGTATTTTGTATCGATATCGATATAGGTACATAATACTTTTTAGGGCATCCCTAATGTTGGATTGCCAACCGCGTCGGACCGTCTGTAGGCGCGTCGGCTCCTCATTTGGTTGGATCACGTTGGATCCAACCAAATCGGATCGTCTGTTAGCACTTTATGAAATTATCGGACATGCCTAAATCACGGTAATAATATATACAGTAGGTGGACTCGGCCCCTCTTTGAAATTTTATACCTACGGCCGCTCGGCATCGCTTGGTGCGTGGTCCGCGATAGGGCTGCTCGCTTACCGACCATGCGCTCCGTTTGACTCGTGCGTATGCCCTGCGGCGAACTGCATTCGTGACAGCCCTTGTAGCTATGCGATCCAGATCGAGGCGCGTAGGCATAGCGCGTGTTTCGACCGTTTCTATGGAAGTCATTCTACTGTATATACTACTAGCTATTGGACGCGGCTTCGCTCGCGTTAAATTCGGGGTAACACGGAAGATTTCCGAAAAAAAATAAGGCAGGTATTTTTCGTTGGTAACAAAGAGTCTGTGTACCGATTTTTAGCTTTCTACCTTGAAAACTGCTAAAAGTCCCATATGAAATTTCACCCCCTCTTTTAAGGGGTTGGGGGCAGATTTCAAAAACAAAAATGATGCACGATTTTTTTGTTAGTCACAAATAGTCCGCATACCAATTTTTAACATTCTACCTTGAAAATTGCGGAATGCTCCATACAAACTTCCACCCCCCATTTTAGGGAAGTGGCGGGTTAGAAAGAGACGAAAAGTAGCCTATGTCACTCTTCATCTCTTCAACTATCTCCACTTAAAAAACACATATACATACAAAACACACACACACACACACTTTCCCATTTATAATATTAGTATGGATTACCGTGCCTAAATGTAGATTTCGTGCCCTCTGCCGGGAGTTGTAAATAATCGAGGAAATACGGGATGACCGTCAGGAGATTTGACTAGGTATATGAGTATAATAATAACTCAAATCTATTTTAAGTCAAATTTATTTATTAATTTTAGGCTTAAAAATAAATTAAATGTAAAAAAACCTTTTTAAAAACAAGCTTTTATTTAAATGCGCTAAAAAGACAAAATAAACATTATTATTTAGATTTACTTGTGTGTAGTAACTTATAAAAGTATTTAAAAGAGTACTTTCTTTTTAGTACCTACTTGTATTTACTTACTTTGATAATTGTAATGTATAAAATTATTTACATCAAATTATTTAATTTGCTTGTTTATCTACAAAAGTAAATCTCGCGACAAGCTTTTATGTCATATAAATTGTGTCAAATGTGAAATACGTTATAAGTAAGTAAAAGTTTTAGTGTATAAGTTTAGTTTTTCTTTTTAGCGCATTTAAATAAAAGCTTGTTTTTAAAAAGGTTTTTTTACATTTAATTTATTTTTTACTTTTTAGTTATCACTGGACACGTTTCTCACTCTGTTCATCTCATTCAACGCATCCTTTTTGCAGGGTCGTTTGCCGGAACGTCTATACAGAATTTCAGCTCAATCGGTTAAAGATATCTACTTCAAATTTGATTTTTTAACTAGAAGTACGCCATATTGGATTAATAATGATATCACTTTATTTTTCAAGTTATTCTTAACCAGACATTTTATTTGATACCCATATTGTATACATTAAAAATAATTGGTCCGCCATCTTAGATTTAGAATGACGTCACACAGTTAACCATGCATTGTCATCCAAACTGTGTGTGTATACAAAATTTCAGCTCAATCGGTTAAAGATATCTACTTCAAAATTGATTTTCAAGCTTTAGAAGTCCGCCATATTGGATTAATAGTGACGTCACATTATTTTTAGAGTTACTCTTAGCAAGACCTTTTATTTGATACCCATATTGTAGGGGTGCATTAAAAAAATAATTGGTTCGCCATCTTGGGTATGCCGCCATCTTGGATTTAGAATGACGTCACACAGTCAACCATGCATTGTCATCCAAACTGAACGTGTACACAAAATTTTGCTCAATCGGTTGAAGATATCTGCTTCAAAATTGAGTTGCAAGATTCCACCCGAACATACATACTTACATACTTACTTACATTGCAAGTTAAATAAAAGCTTGTAAAAATAGCGCACATTTTGTTTAAAACCTGACGATCCGAATTTATATTCGCAACATCTCATCATCAAAAATCTTGAGATCTCCCGATCTCACGATGATTAGTTTCAGGAAGGGATTCCTGAAACTATAAAAATACAGGTAATTAGTTCTGGTGATTAAGAGCAAGCCAGTCGATATCTCAGACCTATTTAATTCGCTTCTCACTAGTCCCATTAAGATCCCAGCTGTGTGTGCAGTGGAACCGTCATATTGAAAATAGATCCGATTGTTATATCAAGTATAAATAGTAACACAATGCAGATACAAAAAGCTCTCCAGCATCGATCAGTATAGTTCGGCTCGCCACTGTTTGCGATCGTTGTAAAAATAAGATTCAATAATCATCAAATAACACATTTATCTTATACTATACTGTGCAGGCACCTTTAATGTAACATTCTGAATCTGCAATTGCATCCAAGCCAAAACCATTGAATTCGTCGGCCTTTACCACCTGTCAAAAATTCTCTCGCCGAGTTGAATCACAGGTCATGATTGGGTTTTTATTTGTGCGAAAAGTCATAAATATAATTATGAATATTTCAGAACACCTGGTAGCTGCTGTTCTGCGGATTACTGCTTTGTGGACATGAAGATTATAGAAAGAGTGAAACTTCGATTTTTCGCACGCCATGACGTGCCAGTGTTCCCCTATCAGTACATACTGGTTTATCTGTTGAAGCGGGGTGACGTAGAGGATGAACACAAGTACTTGCTGCAGGAATGTAAGAAGATTCCATCCCGGGATGCAAAAGATTTTTTAAATCTCACCTATTAGCACAGATATGTAATTTCTGTACTTTTTAGTAATTTTTTAGCAACGTAATGCAATGTTTATGTAATCATTTTAATTTTGCAATCAAATTTATATTCCTATGTTTAATTGTTATGTTATCAGATGTGGTATAATGAATTTTATATTTTAAACCTTTTTATGAAATGGCCATATTAAATTTTAAGAATTAAATTGACATATTTTATTCAAATATTGTTTTATTTCGTTTTAAAGCTATCGCAGTCTATTAGTCGTAGTGTGAACTCTCGTTTGTGGTTGTCTCTTGAAATTGTATATCTGAAAGGTTAAAACAGTTGATATAATAATAATAATCATCATAATAGTTTATTCACGTAAATAACCATGTAACAACAATCGCATTACTCTGCCAAACTGTATAACAGTTTGTTTGGCAGATGTAGCTCCATTTTACTTTTTAATATACCAACAATTTTGATTTACACACCTTACATTAATTTACAATAATTGCTAGCGTGAAAAAATAAAATAGCGTAAAAGATGATATACCACTTAGTTAGTTTGAATATAAATAGCTCCTATTGCAAGTAAAAAAAGTATATAAGAGTGGTTCAACCTTGACATGTCATTTTTTCAATGTTACATTACTATGTAATGTCTTTCTAACAAATATTCAGTCACGGCGGCCAATATCAACAGACTAGCCGTCTGCGCAGGAGATATTATCAGTGCACAATCGACTGCGTTACACGAGTGCACTTTGTTCCTTCACTCACATAGTCCGATAGGACGGTTACCCGATACGACCGGGACGAGATAAGGCGCGGGACCCAGTGCTTAACGCGCCTTTCGAAGCACCATAGACGAAGAATAATATCTTCTTTATATCATCCTTGGAAGCACGCAGGAGCTCGAGCTTTCGTATCACGGTCACCCATCATAGGGCTGCCCACAGCTAACGTTGCCTAACCTTAGCAATCGTTCGCACTGTGCATGCGCCAAAGCGCCACCATGCTTGAGGCTACGTAATTGATTAGTATACTTGAAAAGAACATGCAAAATAAGATACAACCCGTGCGGTTAAAGAATGGGATTAGAAATGGCGGCGCATGTATTCACTTCTCGCTCGCACAGTATTAGACAGAAATAGCGTGCGAGCGAGAAGTGAATACATGCGCCGCCATTTCTAATCGCATCTAACCGCACGAGTTTTATTGTTAATGTGCTATTAAAAAGTGAAAGGTATTTTTTTATAAAATAAAATACATTAAATAGTCAACTTGACTTCATACTTGTTATTTTCTCTTGCGAGTACTGACTGTTGTAAATTACGAAATAGCTTTCAATACACAAACTTTTAATTTTGGAGCAATGAAGAAATATAATTATAGTGTGAATGTATAATAGTAACCTTTGTGTAAACCATCCAACATGCTATTGTTGCAAATATAGTTCCAATCATCCCCCACAGTTGCGACGAATCGGGAAACAAGTCGTCATCCATATGGGACTTATGGCCAGGTTCATCACATCCACAAAATGTTACAAACATTTTTTTAAATATTAAATTAGTTTAGAAACCTCTCACGTATAATTTTGTGTGATCTTGATAGAATGTGTCATACAACTGTCATCAAATAATCAAGCAATATTGGAAGAAGAAATCATCTGACAGAAATCGTATATTACCTAGTTTTATCAGATTAACATTGGGCAAATTTTTCGCGCCAGTTGCTGACCCCAAACAGTGGCATCGAAGTGTGGTATCGTTGAATAGCATAACAGGCGAAATTTCTCTAATATATTCACCTTTGGACCCCCTTTATGAATGCAGTATGAAGTTGTCCATAATAATTTTTAAATATGTCAATAGGCCCGTTATTTATTACAAAAAATGTGGAATAATAACATAAAGAACATACCTTTCTCCCACACGATCAGGTTGTGCAACGACAGCAACGAGCTCTCTTCTGGGGTCCTCCACAAGAACTACAGCATGAGCAGGAAGTCTTCAAAAAGGCGTGAAGGGGTTTTTACAGGGACGGCAACACGCGAGTGATATCCAAGGGTATCGCGGACGCACCGAGCACATTAGCGGGCCATCCACTAACGTTCATTACTGTCGGAATTTATAATCTGCTCGGATTGAACGGTAGTCTATTTGCGAGAGCGAGAAAGAATGACGGTATTAAAATCCTCTCATTCCTCTCGTCGTTAAAGAGCGACGCGATAACTTAACACGTGTTTTGCGTTTCGTCTTGTTAAAATTTTATTTTGTTTTCGCGGAAAGATCGCCTTTATTAAGGACTAGCTATGCCCGCGACTTCGTCCGCGTGGAATAGTACCAGTACCTATTGGCAGCATTTCGATGATCTTGATAAAAAGTAGCCTATGTTATACCTTATATAATTAGCTATCTATTAGTGAAAGTCCCGTCAAAATCGGTCCAGCCGTTCCGGAGATTAGCATGAACAAACAGACAAGACAGACAAAATTTTTTGAAATTGTTTTTGTTATTGGTACTCGATATACATTCATTCATACCCATTTAGTAAAAACTTGTTATTTTGACATTACAAACAGACACTTCAATTTTATTTATTTGTATAGAAAAGAATGAAAGAACTAAACAATAGGGTGGCAAGGGTGGCGAAGCAATGGGCCCCCGACCCGAGTGGGCCCCGGCCGCGGCCCAAGAGGCCGCGAGCACAAAAATAACTAAACAATTTTAATCTAAAATGAACTGCTTATAAAGTTAGATTGAAGACTGTTAATGCTTTATAAAGCACTTTGGCCTCATATGGAGTTCTGCTAGCACCTCTGGGAGGGAGCTCCCAAATATCAGCTGGACCCTCTTGACTCATTGCAAAGGCGTGCATTCCGCATCGTCGGTGATCCCATATCACGGCCTCAATAGAGACGCTAGAGTGAAGGAGAAACTTTGGTTCTCTCTGCGTGCTCTATCATCTTTTTAACGGACAGTGCTCTGAGGAACTGTTTGCAATGGTGCCCCTCTTCACCTTTTTACCACCGCACCACCCGCCATCGCTGTGGAGTTCGTCCATATTTCGGTTCACAGTTCGGTTTCAGCGTTGATTCCTTCTCCTTCCACGTACGCGTAGGCTCTGGAACGAACTCCCAGCTGCGGTGTTTCCTGAGCGCTACGATATGTCCTATTTCAAACGAGGCTTCTCTCCAGGTAGGCAGTGACAGAACTGTGCCCCTGGCATTGCAGATGCTTTATTCGCAGAATACCAGATTCTCAAAACACCAGATTCTCAAAATATCAGATTCGCAAAATAGAAGATTTTGGACAGTCGGAATTAAAATATTATTAACATTTATTTATATGATGGTAGATATGGATTTCCATAAGGGTACCTAGGTATTTACATGATGTAATTATAGTCTCTTTTGTAGATATGAATAAATAGATACATACTGTCTGATTTTCTTTATGATTTGTTTACTATTTATTGACAATGTCACTGTCGTATATAAGCGAAGTAAACAACTTCATTTTTTAACCGATGAGGTTCTCAAATCGATGTAGGTATGTTTTTTTTAAATAATATCTTTTTATCCCGGATGCATATCTACCAATTAATGAAGAGGCGCCAAAAGGCAAGATATCCTCGAAATTTTTAGATTACTTGAATAGCCAATGGAAACATAAAATTACAAATGAAGTGAACAGCGGGCCTAAAAAGGCCGCCTCGCAGAATCATAATACGAATCATTTTATGATTCATATTATGAATTGAGTGCAATTCATCATATGCAAATTCTATTTGTCAGCTTTGTATCAATATTGGTAAAATGGTCACAAATGACTAGCAATGCCCAATTTGTGGACCATTTTAGGAATATTCATACAAAGCTGTCAAATAGCATAATTGCTTATGATGAATTGCACTTCATTCATAATATGAATCATAATATGATTCGTATTATGATTCTGCGATGCGGCCTTTTTAGATCCACAGTTGTTATGGCAAAAAAAATAAAACTAGGTACAAATGCTGCATAAGGTTGGCACCGCCAGTAGTGTGAGTCTATCTGGCTGGCCCCAACGAGATTTATCAACAGGTGATAGCTTTCCATAAAGACCTTTTTGTACCTAAAGAAAAGAAATAAAATATATTTTGTACCTCGACTACTTCACTTTATTATATGACGTTTTTATAAAGCGTCAAACAATAACAATAATCATAAATATTTTCAAATCGCCCGATAGTTCTAGGAGTTAGAAGCTATTATGTACTTTACAAATCCAAAATTTCAACTTACTGTGAGCTATAGCAGTAACTATTATCTAATCTGTGGCTATAGGTACTTCAGTAGATATTCGTTACCGATTTTAAATTAAGCAAACGTCCAGCCAGCGGGCCCTTTTTTAAATATTACGAACGTCGTCAATAAATAATAGGAGACACATTTAAAACTATTCGTTTCATTTAAAATACTATATTACCTACTTAAGAGGAATTATTTTTTTGTCCATGCTTTAGATTGGCTTCATAAAAAACGTAAATTTTTTCACATTTGAGTCCGTTCGATTCCCAGACGAAGTAAGTAGGTAATTATTCGAAAATATTTGAATGCAGTATAATGTAGGCTATTAAAAATATATCACGGAAGCTCAGGGGCTGCTCGCGGTGATATTGGTAGGGAAAGGCAGAATCTTATCATTGAGCTCAACAGGACGCTGGACCTCGTCTCCGAATGGGGCTCCAACAATCTTGTTGAGTTCAATGCTAAGAAAACACAGGTGTGCGCGTTCTCGGCGAAAAGGTCACCTTTCCTCCGACTTCCTTCTCTCCAGGGCACAACCCTTCACACACAGAGCAACATCACCTTGCTCGGAATGATCATTCGCTGCGATCTGAACCCCAGAGACTACATCGAATCCGTCATATCTACTGCCTCACGGAAACTCGGTGTCCTGAACAAGGTGCGTAGGTATTTTGCGCCGGACCAACTATGCTTGTTGTATAAAACTCAGGTTAGGTCTTGCGTGGAATATTGCTCGCACCTTTGGGACGGCTCCGCTCAGTACCTCCTCGATGCTCTGGACAGATTGCAGCGTCGCGCTATTCGCATAATTGGCGATGTAGAGGCAACTAACACCCTCGAGCCTCTACAACTTCGTCGTGACATCGCCTCTCTTAGCGCCTTTTACCGAATGTTCCATGGGGAATGCTCTGAGGAGCTCTTTAACCTTATCCGTCCCTCTCCATTCCTTAACAGAAACACGCGTAAGGGCCTTCGGAGTCATCTGTACACTGTGTCCTCCTTTTCACACCGTACCAAGAAATTCCAAGATTCCTTCTTCTGTCGTTCATCCCACACTTGGAATTCTCTACCTGCGCACGTGTTTCCTCCATCCTACAACATGGGTTCCTTCAAAAGAGGCGTGAAAAAGCATCTTTTGGGCCGGCAAGGGGCGGGCAGGTAGGAGAGTGGATGTCGTCCCTACTCTTATCTGTCAACTCATTTGGGCCTCTTTCACCGCTTAACATCAGGCGGGAGGAGGTCATCTGCCGGGCCATCCATAAAAAAAAAATAAAAAAAAAATAATAATAATAAACTCCTTTCAGCCGAATATCCTACTTTTTCTTCATGTCGCATAGCCTTGACACACCCTGTATACATTAGATTCCATTTTACTACTTGATTCCAAACTCCCAAATAAAACAAATAATACATATATTTTAGTTATTGCTTTCTAACTGTACTTATGGTGAAATGAGAATCTGGTATTTTGAGAATGTGGTGTTTTGAGAATCTGGTATTCTGCGAATAAAGCTTAACATCAGGTGTGCCACTGGCTCGTCTGCCACCGTTAGCAATAAAAAACCTCATTGTGTGCTTTTATAAAACCACGATGCAAGTGAATCTTTTATTCGGATCGTAGGCATTTAACTGATTTATTAAGGCCATATTGGCTTTGGCTGCTTTGCTGAGCGCCTTTCACTTTGTCTTTACTTTACCCCTACTCCGCGGTCAGCTGTAATGCGACATGTGATAGATCTATAGTTCTTATCTAACTGGTGGTGGTCCGCGGACCACACTGGTGGTCCCTGGAAGCAGCCGAAGTGGTCCGTGAAGCCATACGAAAAATAATATTATAAATATAATAAATAACCCTTTATTCATATATACTCTATATCGGTTTTGAGTTGGTCGTCAATGGCTAGACAGATATTTGTAAAATGGTCCTTCGTTACTAAAAGGTAAAGAACCACTGCGATAGATGGACGTAAAACTTTGGGGCAATTTAAAAAAGTTTCACTTTAAAAACCAATGTCCTACACCACAGCCACTCGAATAAAAGTTGAAGCTCTGACACACCCCGGACACTCCATACAACTTTCGCAAATCAATTACCTATTACTACTACTTAAACAAATGACGTTCGTACACGCGCAAATGTGTGCGTGGAATCTAGTAGTAGTAGGGCTGAGTGCGCGGTTATCAATCGAAATGACGCGGGAAGTGCAGCGACTGCCTTCTCTTTCACCCGCATAGCGCTGTCTCTGTTATCGCCCGTCGCTCGCATCTACTCGTCCGAGCGATCGCGCGCGCCCTTGTTTATGTGTCAGTGATGTCTACAACGAAGTGCCGGATAGGACGAGGTATTTGAAATGAGTGCGGGGAGGTGAGTGGCCGTTCTGTACGTAGTACTATTATCTATTCTGTGGCTCTGACGCACATGACCAATCCTGACCTATATGGATTCGTGAAATTAAAGACCTCGTGTTATTTTGTAATGCGACATGCGATAGATGGACGTAAAAATTTTGGGCGACGTAAGAAGTTTCACTTTAAAAAAAGACTACAACAGACGAGTTGTACCCAGTTACTGACTGAGCACAGAGGCACATCAAAAAATTGCACTCATGTGAATCATGCAACTTTTCACCTCAACCACCGAAAACAAGATGGAAGGTAAGTACCTATAACCATTGAGAAAATAAGTCAAAACTTTTTTGGCGCAGAGGCCGGGTGCAACTGAAGGAAGTACTGATTACGTTTACACAGATTCGCATCAAAAAATCACAATTTTTCTGCGAGGTTTTAAGTTGAGCCGCAAATGAGGATTCTTGTAACTAAACTACAAAATAAATAAATAAAATGTATTGTAATTTTTATTAATAACATTTGCATGGTCGTGAATTCCTTGCTTAATAAGCGGGCGCGCCACGATCAAAAAATTTTCAATCCAAAACAAAACAGTAAATGAAGCTGAAGATTAATTCGATAAAATTTCTACAACAAAGTAACAATTGGGTTAATTATCAGGATTCGGTCCTTGTCTCTTAAGATGGATATTGTTTTTCAATCGATATACATTATTGTGATTAATACATAAATGCTCGCATCACAGATTTTAGTTATTTATAATACGAGTATTATACCTACATACCCTACTCTACTGGATTACAAAAATTTAATCAAATTAAATATTCGCATTGCTGACTTCTTCATTTTGAGCCGACTTCAAATACTTTTGTTATAATCTCTAAGAATTTTGTGTCGTGCAAGGTTAATTTGAGATACCCTATAATGTCAACGATATAATCGTTTCTTCTTTCAGCGAGATACGCAAACAATGGTATAAATACTGTTCGGAGTTCCTCACTGTTGCCTTCTTGCGAAAAATCACAGAGAACTTGTAGTTTTTCCAACATATCCAATACATCTTTGTCATTCAACGGCTCTCTCAAATAATTGTACTGAAAAATAATAATAAGAAGATTACTTTTACTGTCTTAAATGATATTAATAAAATGATATCACTTTTTTTGCGATCTTTTTCTTTTTTTTATGTCTGACCCGGCAAATGACCTCCTCCCGCCTGATTTTAAGCGGTGAAAGACGCCCAAATGAGTTGACAGATAGAGTAGGGACGACATCCACTATCCTACCTGCCCAAAAGATGCTTTTTCACGCCTCTTTTGAAGGAACCCATGTTGTAGGATGGAGGAAACACGTGCGCAGGTAGAGAATTCCAAGTGTAGGGTGAACGACAGAAGAAGGAATCCTGGAATTTCTTGGTACGGTGTGAAAAGGAGGACACAGTGTACGGAATTACGGATGACTCCGAAGGCCCTTACGCGTGTTTCTGTTAGGGAATGGAGAGGGAGGGATAAGGTTAAAGAGCTCTTCAGAGCATTCCCCATGGAACATTCGGTAAAAGACGCTAAGAGAGGCGATGTCACGACGAAGTTGTAGAGGCTCGAGGGTGTTAGTTACCTCTACATCGCCAATATTGCGAATAGCGCGGCGCTGCAATCTGTCCAGAGCATCGAGCAGGTACTGAGCGGAGCCGTCCCAAAGGTGCGAGCAATATTCCACGCAAGACCTAACCTGAGTTTTATACAACAAGCATAGTTGGTCCGGCGCAAAATACCTACGCACCTTGTTCAGGACACCGAGTTTCCGTGAGGCAGTAGTTATGACGGATTTGATGTAGTCTCTAGGGTTCAGATCGCAGCGAATGTTCATTCCGAGCAAGGTGATGTTGCTCTGTGTGTGAAGGGTTGTGCCCTGAAGAGAAGGAAGGGGGAGGAAAGGTGACCTTTTCGCCGAGAACGCGCACACCTGTGTTTTCTTAACATTGAACTCAACAAGATTGTTGGAGCCCCATTCGGAGACGAGGTCCAGCGTCCCGTTGAGCTCAATGATAAGAGTCTGCCTTTCCCTACCAATATCAACACGAGCAGCCCCTGAGCTTGCGTGATATCCCCCATGCACTGTACTGTCGTCTGCATAGCAATGTATAGCTTCCAAGGAAAGCATGTCATTGATATGCAGAAGATCTGACAACTTCTTTAATATCATCACAACTTTTTGAAATACCGTTAAAGAAATATTCCGTTAATCGTTTTCACATATTTTGGTGGTTTAGATACCTACTAAGAATTCGTTTTTAATTGTTTAATGTAGCCAGTCCTAAACCTGCTAAAGTATAAGTTAGTGTATGTCACAAATAAGCGTGTGCTAGTAAAGTTTCGGGACGATCTGTGAGGACCTCTGGTCCCTAGAGGTGTTTTACTGATGGATTGCAGTGGTTTTCCAATAAAACAGTGCTTGTTAAGGATAAAAGTGCGTGCGCTGCCCAAGAACGATCTGTGACCCACACCAAAAGTATGTGTATTTTTACAAAACAAAACGATAACTTACATGTACCTATAACTATAAAATGAAAACAGTCCTGAAAAGTCCCTAATGCTGTAAAAATACACCTTCCTCATGTATGTACATGAGGAAACAAACTTTATTATTATTAAATACTACTCGACTAACACGCCCGAAGATGAACGGAGAAAATTACGTTCCTTGTGTCCCGCCGTTATAATTTAAAGTGACGGGTTTGTATGAGTTTTCTATCTATTTCTTATATGATTCCGTGCTCCATTTTAACCGCCTCTGTGGTCTAGTGGTTGAGACCACTGGTAATTGACCGGAATTTCCGGGGTTCGATTTTCCATGGGGGCAGAAGTTTTTTGCTCGGTGGTACGGCTTCCGAGCCGCCTGGCTAGCTACCACCCATCATCTTACCTTAGTTTGTCACAATAACATTTTTAATACTATAGTTGTATTCCGTCAATTAGAGGTAAGTTTACCAGTTCTTGAGGAGTCCAGGTGAAGTGATTCCCTGTCATATATTAAAAAAGGCTAATTTTCACTGATCGATAACTAGTTGTTGCTCCGCATGCGGCCGATTCCGTGCGACATTATAATATGTCATTGCGTGCCACCAATGTCAGGCGGGCCATTGGTTTGCCATCTGTCTTATAGTAGGTGTTTTAACCTCCCCGCGCGTCTCCCCGCGCCCCGCATGCGGGCGAGAGCGACCAATGAAAATGCAATTTTTGGACTAAAATATCAATGTGTGTGTTTCAGCAACGACAGCTTTTGTGAGTACACAACACGCATATACTCGTAAGTTCCTCTAAAATTCCTCTAAAATTGACTGCCTCAACATAGTCAATGAATCACTTCTTCGATTTGTGTTAAGTGAATTTGAATAAGAGTAAATCACATAACTCACCCTAATCGTGTGTATGAGATTTCTAAAACAGTACAATATACAGGCCCACGATGATTCCGTGCGATTCGCGCGTTCCACCGTAACTATCAACATTAAGGCGTCGCAAAAAATCTCCAGTCTTCCTTTCCTATCGAATGGCGCAAGACTGTCCCAAGTCTCTATCCATTCCCTCTGGGTTGTCGAGCACAGAATCTGTTGACATAAATCATAATTTTAGTTGGCGTTATCTTTGTAAACTTGAGAAAATTGCTTCCCCGGAGACAGGGCCGGATTTAAAGGCCTGGAGGCCTCGGGGTAACAAAGGAGTGGAGGCCCCTTGGCCCCAAATTATTTTCCAAATAAAATGAACAATTGTTTTCAGTCGAGTTTTCCAATAAATAATTGATTTCCAATAAATAAACGCGAAAAAAAAAATGAAAGGAAAAGTTGTTTACTAGTATTTACTAGTCTAGGTAATCTTTATATAAACCGCAATATTAGTAACGAGCAAAGTGGTTGCGGAAACTCAGAATTGTTAGTTGATCGACCTCGCCGCCCCAATGGAGGGTTGTTCGGGGTTGGAAAGGCCTGCCTACGTATATTCGGTATTTTGTAGAAGCGTGCTTTACACTATTAAACTATTTGCTGACTGTAGTCGTATGCGGAAAGTGAATAAAAACATTCTGCAGGCTTATGATTCTCAGCGTGACTGTCGCGTGGCTGTAGGAGAAAACGCGTAGAACAACAGCACCTAGATTTGTGTTCCGCACTAATGAATAAAAGCGAACGAAGCGAATTTGTAAGAAAATATACATAAGTCGAAAGTGTTGAAATATAAAAGAATAAAAATCTCATAATGAAAGAACTAAAACAGGATTTCTTTAGTAGGTATGTAGCTGAACTATATGTGACAAAATCTGAAAATTTCATAGCTTCATAACAGACTTTTAAGAAGTAGATACATTTAAGATTTTCTTATCCAGAAGCAATACTGAAATTATGTTTTCAGCACACGATTTTACTAATATAAAAAAAGTAAAGTTCAGTTCAGTTTATCAAAACACGCGTTTAGCTGTAGTAATCTTAGGCATCCTTAAGGATCACTCGCTCTAATTAAAAAAGATGATGCAACATGTAAGTTGATTGGCCACTCAATTAACAACCAATACTTAATAATTAAAAAACTATATATACTTAATTTGATTTTTAGTGCCGAATGGCGGTAGGAGTTGAGTTTCGTGAATTCCTGATCCCAAACTTGTTTCCGTCGGGGGTGGTGAGATTTCGGACGGTGATAGCCGGGACACCAGTGGAACGCCCGATGGTAGATCTGAGTTCTACTGTTCACTTGATTTATCCTCCCAAATAAGTCGATGCTTTCGCTTTCGTTTCTTACGAGTTCGAGGTAACAAAACTAACAGCAGTATTACCTCGTCGGAATCAATTGTTACTTAGGGTTATTCTACGACGCGAACTCGCCGCGCATTAGGGGACATTCAAGTATTACGTAAAGCAATTTTTGATCCTCCCTGCCTCCATGTAACGCGCCGTAAATTTTTTTTGTACCCCTCTCCCCCTCCCTAAACGTTACGTAACACTCAAGTGACCATTTTTACCTAAGTCACAATTTATACGCAGCTACTGTTGATGCAAATCTCTCTTTTGAGGACATTACAGTATGAACTCAAGTTAACAACACTGACTACAGCAATATGCTTCTGGCGTAAACACGTAGACGTTGAGTTTTCGCTACGCGGCCGTAGACGTTGCGTTTTCGGCTCAAAGTGAATTTTGCTTCGTGGCCGCGACTTCATTAAAAGCGGCTTTACATTCGTCAAATTTACTAAATGAAAAAGACTGAATTTAGGCAAGTGTAAAAGTGCATAAAGACTCAATAAAGAGGGAGGCCACAAGGAAGCTGAATTAGTCTGTCTGAATTTAGCATAGTGTAAAGGCACTTAAGCACTAAACCTTGTGCTCTACACGATAATGGTAAGGCCCCAGTTAGCATTTGTAGTGGATACGCAAACTAATCCTGTGAATGTTGGAGGCTCTATGCTGGAAGTTGTCGACGAATATGTTTACCTGGGGCAAATAGTCCAGCTCGGTAAGTCCAACTTCCAGAAAGAGGTAAATCGACAAATCCAACTCGGTTGCGGACAGCGTTCGGGAAGCAACGCAGCATATTCTCGGCCCATCTACCGCAGTGATTCAAGCCGAAAGTTTTCAATTTGTGCATGTTGCCAGTGATGACGTACGGAACTGAGACGTGGCCGCTTACAATGGGTCTTATAAGAAGGCTCTGTCACTCAAAGGGCTATGCTCGGGGTTTCTTTACATGTTCACATCAGAAATGATGAGATCCACAGAAAAAATAGAGTTACCGACATTGCCCAAAGAATTGCAATCCTTAAGTGGCAGTGGGCAGGACACATTGCTCGTGGAATTGACGGCCGTTGGGGGGGAAAGGTGCTCGAGTGGCGGTCGCGTACTGGGAGATGCAGCATTAGTAGGCCCCACACAAGGTGGACCTATGATCTGGTAAAGGTCGTGGGAAGCCGCTGTATGCGGGAGGCAGTACCCATCAGTATGGAGATCCTTGGGGGAGGCCTATGTCCAACAGTGGGCGTCTTGGGCTGAAATGATGATGATGACGCAAATTAATATAGTAATAAGTTGAACCCCTGCACCCATATCTCTTCTCTTTTTAAACCCAAGAGCGAATTAAAATAATTAAGGCTTATTAAAAATCACCTGTGATAATCTTGTAACTAATGGTACTGTGGTCATGTCCTTTTCAAGAACAATACCTGTAACAGTTTCAATGTAGCTGTTTCCTGTAGGATTCCATAACTCTCGATAATAATACATGTTCAATGGTTGCATAGCTTGCAATTTACTTTTAAGCCAGTTAGATTCTTTTTCTGGAAAAAAATAATTGATGAAAATTAAGTGGTGATAGAAGTAGTGATGCACCAAAAAATAGTGTCAAACAAAAGTTTGGAGACAGAATCCAAATGACGTATCCACAGTTTTCAACATAAAATCATGGATTAGTAGGAAGTTCATATCATAATCATTCCTCCTGAGATGGTAATTTTCATATAAAAACATACTATTTTGTGATATTTCAACAAATGGATAGTAGTCATTTGGCTAATTGAAATGCTGTGCTCATTACTGAAAAATTGACTTTGTGTCTGATGTCATCCATACCTTATAATACTATACAAAGCTTGGTGGGGCATTGGCGTGACACACCCAGTCCAGGCACGCTTTGTCTCATCATCATCATCATCACAGCTCATATACGTCCCCACCGAGGGGTTCGATCCTACCCTATGTTAGGGTGATTAGGCCTTAGTCAACCACGCTGGCCCAGTGCGGATTGGTAAACTTCACATACATCATTGAATTTCTTCGCAGATGTATGCAGGTTGCCTCACGATGTTTTCCTTCACCGTAGGAGCGTCAGACAAATGTACATATGAAATTCGAAACGAAAAACACATTGGTACATGGCGGGTATCGAACCCCGACCCCCCGATAGAAAGGCAAGTGCCGAGTCCACAGCGCCACCAACGCTTTGTCCGACAGCACCTTAAAGGAGACATTCCCTCGGAGAGGAAAACATGTGAGTTAACTATGAGAACTAAAATGCCTTATTCCAAGAGAAACAATATACAGCATTATTTATTATACACAAAACATGTAAGAGGCTTCAATAACCTAACGATGGCATCAATAACCTGACTGAATGCAGCCCCCGTAGCACGTCCAACAAAAAACGATATGATAAAGCGATATATCGCGGTGGACTGTCAAAATACGACGAAACCCTATTGTATTTTGACTGTTCACCACGATAAACCGCTTTATCATATCGTGTTTTGGTGGACGTGCTAGGGGGGCAGGTGTTATTAGTTGAGCCTGCATTCATTATCATTCTAAATAATTAAAAGAGTAAAGTAAATGAACAAATAATGTGAAACTGCACCCATCATCTAATAACAGAAGACTGTCGAACGAAGTGGCTATTGCTATCGCTTATCGCTTGCCATTTGATGTATGATGTCCTTAATACTTAATACAAAGTTTCTCTGTTAATAAAAGATAGTCTTATACTTTTGCAGGCAATATTACAAATACAGTCACAAAACATAAAATGAAATATTAAAAAGTATTTTACGATCTGGTTCTGTTGCAACTGTAGCACTGAAACATTTATGCAATAAATCACTATAATTTGATATCTTAACTTCATTCTCAATATAACACAACCTATTTTATAAGCATTGGCATATCTAGTTTTTTATCTAGGGGGGGGGACCATCAAAGAATTTTGAATCAGTAGCTCAACATCCTGGGGTGGGCATGGCGGCACGGCCTACCTGGCCACGGTGCGCCTCTATATACACCTATGTTTATAAGCTAATTGTTGCGAAAGTCATTTTAAATTTCCTTGGTAACATTCTAAAAATTAAAGCTTGCAACTTAAACTTCCACACTTATACATAGTAACAGACATAAAACAATTACCTGCTATTTCAGTATTGTAACTGCTGAAAAGGGTTTTCTGCATATCTAATACAAGATCTAGTGTACCTGGACTAATACATGTGTATGTATTTATTTTCCATCTCACAATGTCTAGTATCTGACCTAGCATGGCCAACATTGGTGCCCTATATGATAATAGCTCATCTACAGTATATGCATCATGGAGCAATTTACACTGGATATTCAAAGAGTTGATATCACTGCTTAATAAAGCCTTGTGTATGCTTGGCATAATAACCAATAGAAGCAACTTTGTACCAGTAATACAATTTATAGTTTTTAGAGAACAAATAAAGTTCACAATATTATGACATTTTGCTTCTGTATCTAGACAATCAAAGCTATTTAATGTTATTTTTATGAGGCATGGCTCTGTATCTGAATTGTAGTAATGGTTTGCATATGTATTCAGAAGATTCATTATTTTTAACATTATATTTGTTTGTTGTGCATTCTCCATTGCTAATGTGAACAGTTTTTTAAAAACAATTTGTGGGCTCTGCAAAAATAAACATAGGACTTCACTGTAATCTGTTTCAGTAATCATAATAAATTTGTTGAATGTTTCAGTCAGTAATTTTCTAAACTCTTCTGTCTCATCCATATCAACAAAGCAATTGTTGCTGAAACGTTTTTCAAGTATTTCATATTTTGATTGAAGACTACAATTTTGGAACAATTTAACAGCAAATGGCTGCAAGTACTCTGCAGATTCAGATACAGCTAAGTGGCTTATCATTTTCTTATACACTGCATAAGATTCATCTTCATTTAATAAACTTAAATTAGATTCTATACAGTTTATAGCAGATTTATTCTGAAACACTTCATTTCTCTGTAGCAAAGCTTTTAGCCATACTTCTTTGTGTTCAACATTATTATTAAGACTTTCAAGAATTGCTTCTGTAGATGCAGAATCTATTATATCACCCAAATCTTTTGGTTTCCGAGATATTTGCTCCATCATACTAACAACAGGATGATCACAAAGATCAGAAATGTTATGAAGCATTGATTGAACTTTATAGCAAAGTTCACCAATATATGTTTGCAAGCTTCTGCCATTTTCATCAAACTCACTCCATGCACAAAATATATCAACACTGATATTCATAATAATTTCTTGTAATTTGTCTACTAATGCTATATTACATTTATTAATGGAGTCAAGAATTAATGCATTATCACTTTCACATATTTTAAAATCAAGACTTTTATTTAAAATTTCTTCTAAATATGTTAGTGCATAAGTGCCATCATTGAGTGGGCTTAAATCTTGTTTGGCATAAAATTGATGCATACAATCAAGAAACAAAAACAACATTGTGGAGAGACAACTACCTATATGTCTATATTGGTCATCTTTGCTCAAGGTATTAAGTTTATCTGCTTTGGGTGGCTCAGTGAAAAAACTGAGTGTTTTTTGAAAATGACTAAATATTATTGTTAGTTTATCTGTCAACATATTTTGTGAGAAGTTAAAAAAATGAAATCTACAGATTAATGTATACAGAGCTGATGCAATAATTCTTATCTTTTCTAAGCATTGACCGGGTGTAAAATATTTGATATTGTCTATAAATGCTGACGCTAGCTCTAAACCCAGTTCTGGATATGAGTATGTGATTGCTTCATACACAAACTTGTCGAAATGTAGCTCCCAAAATAATTCACACATTAAACACTTTGGTATTGTGGGTAGAGTCGAAATAACAGACCCCAACTCCTCCGTTTGACTCAATTCAGCTAAAAGTGTCAGATCTGAGTTTAATATGATAAAAAATGCTAATTTCCGCACTTTGTCAATGGACTCTTCACGTAATTCATTTGCTGTGGTATGACATCGATCCTTGAGAAATTTCCTTATACTATCTGATATACATTCAATTTTCTCTTCGTTGCCTGTAAAGACATTAAATATTTATTACTAATTATTTACCAAGTGATTATTAACTTTATTTTTGGAATTTCTCCTGATGGTTACTTACCGGCTTTGCATGACAGACCTCGAAAATAATAGAGACTGTCTGCCGATATCATCAGGCCTTGAAAGGCTGCTAGTTCTGAGCTGAACTCCATAGTAATATTCTTAATTACCACAAATTATTATTATTATAATAACGAGTTTTCTTTTGTTGGATAATGTTTGTTTCGCAACACTTTCAAATTGTTTTTCTTTCCTCTTCCCAGTGTTTACCTTACTTTAAGCCTCCCTCCCTCCACCCCACAGATCCCTATTTTTTTTAAAATATTTTTGGCTTGGATTCTAGGCTTTTGAGCCATCACAGATCACTATATGTAGCAAGCTCTTAGTCCACCCTCCACAGAAAACCACAAATAGTGCCATGGCTCCACATGCGCCTATCGTTCCGAAGCTTCGTGATAAGACGCGAGACACGCAGATGGGACCAGTCATATTCGGCTATCGTCGCGAATATTCGGACTTCGTATGCGTTATCGGGTGTGTGGCGATACATCAAAGGGTTTTAGCGCGCTAACTATTCGCGTTGCGTGCGTAGTCATACTAGCGTTGTTCATTTCGGTGGTTGCTTTCATTTGTTTAAAGACGTGTGCGAATGACTCTAGTAAATGAAATAAAATTGAGGATGGATAAATGCATCGAATAATTATTCGAACTCCTAATCTAGCAGAAACCTTCCATCATCAGCTCAGTAACATGATATGATGACTTCCAGATGCAAATACCTGAATGCCTTCAGCAAAAACATGAAACACGTTGGACGTGCCTATGAAATTCTAGGCTTTCCCTCGATTTTCATCCGATCCCATTATCAGACCATGACATGGTGACAATGGGACCAACTCGGGAGTATATTCTTTCGATTACAAAAAGAATTTTGAAAATCGGACCATAAATGGCGGAGTAATAGCTCCTCCTTTTTCAAAGTCGGTTAAAAACGAGCACGACATGGAGCAAGTGACGTCATGCGTATTCTCGGCACACTGCTTTAACCGCCTGCACGAGTCTAGGTTCAAAACTCAATTCAAATTCAAATTCAATATCCTTTATTCAATTGTGATTTTACAATCACTTTTGAACGTCAGAGAAGCTACGCCATTGGTTCACAAGTCTACGGCGGGAGACCTTGTACTAGAAAGAACCAGCAAGGGCTATGTTTTTCTCCCTGTATTGTTACAGAGTCGTCAATTGGAAGCAGAACTCAAAGTAAAAGATTGAGTTCAACTTCCATTACAAGATTAGATGTGTCAGTGTACATTATACATTTAAATCTATAAATTAAGTCTACAATTAAGACCAAGCATTGACATCATTCAGATCAATTCAGAATCATTTACTTAATAATATCCTTTACTCATTAGAGTATTTTTACATGTGCTTTAAACTTATGAAAAGTAAGTCAGTAACACTCTGTGGAACTTTGTTGTAAAAAGATATACATTTCCCCATTAATGAGCCTCTAGTTTTTTGGAGCCTGTACGTTGGAACGGCAAGTTTATTTTTATTTCTTGTATTTAAGTTATGAAATTTAAAATTGGTATCAAATGTGTTATAATTTTTATAAACATATATAAAATTTTCATAAATATACTGTCCTGCTAAAGTCAATATATTAATTTCTTTAAATAAATCACGTAGAGAATCTCTTGTTCGTAAATTATAAATAGCCCGCACGGCTCTTTTTTGAAGTACAAAAATACTTTCTATACTAGTGGCTGATCCCCACAGTAGTAGCCCATATGATATGACACTGTGAAATTAACTAAAGTAAATCAGTCTTGCCGTTTCAACATCAGCAAGTTGTCTCATTTTTTTTACAGCATATGCCGCAGAACTGAGTCTATTTGCCAAGGACGCAATATGTGGATCCCACTGCAAATTCGAATCTAGTGTTATACCCAAAAATTTTGTAAAATCGACGAATTCAACAGTATGATTATTTATTTCCACAATATTATCCACTTTCCTAACATTTGGCAACTTAGAGCATTCATACGGTAGACGGCAAGGCTGGGCGAACCCCTCTGCCAATTTACGCTGACCATATGACCATACACGCTATATAAAACTAGTTGACGCGCGGCCGTTGCCATTTGGTGTCGTTTTCGTGTCGCACTAAGAGCTAAAAAAATGGTTAATTGTGCAGTTTCCTCTTGCAAAAGGCGATCCAGCTACTCAAATCTTCGAGATTATGGCGTTTCCTATCACATGTAAGTATAAAATATACATTACCGTGTTTCATTTGTTTACAATTTTGAAGTATTTTTTATGCCGTTACGATAGAAAAATACAATGATACGATGGTAGCTCAACACAATACACGGGCATTATATTATCTGTAACACGGGCGTTTGCTTAGTGCTGGGACGTGAGTGAATGATGCTAATTCATTTTTAGACCTGTCAAATTAGTTTAGTTTAATTATGTTGTGTGTCTAAATCGACGTAAGTGTTTGGATAATTTTAACAGACTTTAATTCGCTTCTTTGCGACAATAACATGACAATTGTCTATTAAAACAACATAAAATTTAAAAATGTCATGTTATTGTTGCAAATAAGCGAATTACCTATATGAAAATCAAACACGAGCAAAACAAAATATCATATATTTTATTCATTCAGAGGTACACATCCCAAATCAATATCTTCGTCGAAATCAAATTTGAAGTCTTGATTCAATCAAACAAAATGGCGCTCAAAGTGTTTGTTAATTAAAATAAGTAATGAGGATACAGTATTTTAGTGACATAAATAACTTCATTTTATCCTTCGAAAACCCCCCCTACTATAATATAATAATAATAGTGTTATCTACAATTAAATTGAAGCAAAATCGAACGATTTTTTAGATCGAGGTAACACATTTTATTATGATTTTATGTAGTGTATACTAAATTAAATAACATTATAACTAAATATTATTTGCGATTTGACTTCTTTACAAGATCGATAGATAGTAGTACTCTGTGCTCAGTTATACATCGCGTACCACACTATTCTTGCAATCCTGTCAATGGGTGCGGTTCATAATCAGATATCAGAGCAAACGTTTGCATGCATGCAAACAACCCGTTCAAATCTCACGGACGTAAGCACTCAGATCAATTTTGAACCGAGTTTTCGATCTGTGAGTCTGGCAAATTGACAGTTAATGTAATTTGATAAGAAAAATTGGAGGGAGACGTATTGTGCCTCCAGTATCTTTACAGAGCACTTCTCTATTCATTGTAGATAATCTAATGAAAAAATAAATTCGAACAAACTAAAATAAAAATAAAACTGGTGTTGACTTCGACATTGACAGTTCTGGAGACAGTGCACTACCTCTTTTCTGTTAGCACTGTTAGCATCAATCGGTGACGTCATCAATTACGTCCTACCGCATACAAAATGCGCACATGAGCAATTTTGGACCGATTGTTTGCGTGCAAATAGCGCACACGAGCGCTGATATCAAATTATGAACCGCACTCAATAAAGTATGACGTTTTCGCAGGGTAAAAGCGTTACCAATATATTGCTAGAAAGAGAAGTTTTCAAACGTACCTACCCTCGACCTCAGAAGAATAACTAAAGCCTAGAAACCTAGCTAAAATAGCTACTGAGCTCAATATGTTGGACTCACTTTGATATTAGGCGCTGCTAATAGAAGTTTGACAGAGACACTGTAGTGCTTTTTCTTGCTAAATTGTAGAAATATAGGGAAATCTTAAAGTTGAAAGAAAAAAAAACAAACTTATCCCTTTAGTCCGATACAAAATGAAAAGCTTTATTGTTGTAGGTACATAATTATAATACACATATGCATATGTTACTGAATTACACAAAATCCCTCAATGCAAAGCACTTAACATAATGTTTAATTAATACTAGCCAAGGGCAGGATGGTTCAGGTCTGTTTGATCAATCTCGGCAGGTAAAAATCAGGTACAAATTGGGTACAAAACTACAAAATGAGGGGCAATAAATTACACGAACAAATAGTTATAGGTTTCTTTTTTTTTAAATTAGTAGCCTTCCCCGGAGCGGTTGTTAGTAGAGCGTACCTTCTATGCTAAATCTTGCAATCACGGGTCAGAGCTATGATATTCCTGTTTTATATTAATATATTTAGCTCCACAGAATTCCTCCTTGATAATAGGTTAGTTCATCAGGCTCTAAAGTCAAGCAGCGGAACCCTACGGCCTCCGGGAACTGCCCTGGAGATTCATAGCACAGTGTTAGGTTAAAAATATGATTAAATATGCCTATGATCTTGAGGTCAGTGGGTCTAACACTGAGTTCTGAAGGAATCTCAGTCAATACATCTGAATTTCAGGTAATAAACATTGCAAGTTAATTCCAAACATAATTTTTAATAAATTGACAAATTGTCTTATTGGTTAGTTAATAAAAAGGACATATGGAGGGGAGAGCACCTATTTTGTGTATAATTACTGCTATTAATAAAAAGAAAACAGCTTAATTTGTGAGTTATTTGCCAAAGAAGGATGTGAAACTTAATATTGTACAAATTTGGAATTTAACAGGAAATTCGCAAGTGTTACTCAATATATGCCTTAATCCCACTAAGATGCCGCTCACTATCAGGTTTTTTTAATGAAATAGGGGATGAAAAAGGCGAATTTTGGAAATGTAACATGTTTGATTTAATAATCAATTTACCCACAAATAAAAATAAAATTAACAAAATCTGTTTTAAATCATGAAATATAATAAGTTAATTAGATACCTTATTGATTTTTTGCACTTATTGATACAATAAATCCATTTAATTTAATAAATCGCGTGCCGGCGAGTAAATATAGTATTTTTTTCTTAGCTTTACTCTTCAAGCTGAAAACAAAAAGAACTGAATTTTGTAAATTCTTTTCAAATTAAATTCACACGGAAAACGAGAGAAATACCTATGGATTTTCTTCGCTGAAATTAATTTAAATACTTTATGATCTTCGAATCAATAACAAATTTCTTCAGTCGATGTCTCACAGACAAATCATAACATAGACGATAGACGCGTTCAAAGACTAAGGTGAAAAATGGGCGCGTTCCATCTACGCGCATACTAGAATCGAGGTCCGTTCACCGAATGTTAAGCGTCGTATTGGCGACGGAACCTTCCCTAAAACCAAATTCATTTCATAGCATGTGTGTCATGATGTGTCAAGTCAACGTACGGATCTATCGGAATTCTACAATATGCTATAAGTATTTCCAGCCCAAGTTATAAGCTTGGTTGAAAAACGAAACGTAATGAAAAAATTAACCATAAACAAACTGTGAATGCTTCCCAAATTCTATTCGACGAAACTATAATTATATGATCTATAAGCTTAAGTGTATTTTATTAAAATATGTCTATAGAAATGATCGAAACAAACGGTCTAAATGTCAAATTCCGAATTTTGAGAAAATCAACCCACCTAAATGGAAGCACGGGATTTTGGGCGAAAAAAAACTATCTTTGTAAATAAGGCCAGGATAAACGCGAGATTTATTTTGTTTATGCAAAAATTGAATAATGACCAAAGATAATTGCAAATGTCACTGACGTGACGTGAAACGACGTTGACGTTGACACTTGACATTGACATTGTGAAATTCCTTGACAAAGTTATTGTAATTACGATTTTAGTTGTGAAATTTGCGTTAAAACTACAGTGAAAGCAAAGTGTTTTTGCAAAATTAGTGTTTTATGAAATTTTAAGAAAAAACGGTGTTACAACACGTATATGGTAAATGTTTTGAAATTTTGTAGGTTGTCACTAATTCTCACTTGTCATTTCTTCTCCCAGTGATGTCGTGCTCATCACTCACCTAGTTTCAACGTCGATAATTATATTTTGTAGGTATTAAATAGATCTCTGGTACTAAAATGTTTTTATTACGAGAAATATAACATAAATAATTAAGGGTAGATTTTCTTTGTGTCTGTTTGGTATGGTCAGACTCAAAGCGGGAAGTGTGAGTTGGACTCACCCACCGAGGGTTCCGTACAATATTGTAGGTTATACTTTAAACAGAGACTATATTTTTTATGATTTAATTACAAATGTGGAGTTTGAGATTTTTCCCTGTACTTGTAGGTAGTATAAGGCTATATAACTTGCCAAATTTCATAGTTCTAGATCAACGAATAGTACCCTATACATTTTGATTCCATTGAGAGTGTCGAAATATACGAGGGTGAATCAATAAATTCTTAGAAGTGCATTTATATAAAACCTTTTTGGGAGAAATTCGATATTCAAATTAAAGAGTGTCAATCACACAATATTTATGCAAACTGTCACTTGTTTTTGGCAGTTCGTTCGCATGTAATTAATTGTTTTGTGCAACGAGTTCCTAAAAACCCAAAATTATGGATAAAAGTGAGTTACGTGCGGTGATAAATTATCTCAGCTTGAAAAAAATCTCTACGTAGGAAATTTTTTCCGACATTCAGCAGACATTAGGGGATGATGCTGTACCCTATTCTACGGTTGCGTACTGGGCGGCTGAATTTAAAAGAGGTAGATCAAGCTGTAAAGATGACCCACGTTCTGGGCGGCCTTCAACCTCCGTCACTGAAGAAAATGTCAAAAAGTTTGAAAATCTGGTCTTGGAAGACAGAAGAATAACTATAAAACATATAGCTGAGATCCTAAAGATATCATTTGGCGTTCAATCTATTTTAATTGATTCACTGGGGTTCAAAAAAAGTGTCGGCAAGATGGGTGCTACGAATATTAACCGACGAAAACAAAAAGCGACGTTTGGAAATTTCTAAGCGTAATCTCGAAATGATCCAGCGTGATTCGAATAATTTTTACCGTCGCCTTGTCACCATGGATGAAACGTGGGTCCACCATTTCGATCCTGAAACTAAGAGACAAAGCATGTCTTGGAAACGACCATCCTCTCCATCTATTATGAAACGAGTTGCTCCTACCGCTGGCAAAGTTATGGCCTCGGTGTTCTGGGATTAGTGAAGGAATCCTTTTTATTGATTACATGCCAAAAGGCCGGACTATTACTGGACCCTATTATGCATATTTAATCCCGAAAGTGCGTGAAGCGATTAAAGAAAAACGTCGTGGAAAACTTTCGTTGGGCGTGTTGTTTCTTTAAGATAACGCTCCTGCTCATCGATCGGAAGTTGCGCTCAACGCAATCCGCTGTGCTGGCTTCAATCTCCTTGACCACCCGCCATATTCTCCGGACTTAGCCCCAAGTGATTTTCGCTTATTTCTAAAATTAAAAGTGGAAATTCGTGGAACAAACACGATAATGACGTGTGCGTTCCCCCAGCAGGAAATTGTGTCCTAGGCTAAATTAAGTTTCATGAATATTTAGAGCGTAATTTGCTATAAATGTGCGCGAAATAAAAAATTTGTGCGCGTTTCCGTTTTGGAAAAAAATGAGAAAAACGAATCCTGCTGGGGTAACGTTTTTCCAACAGGAAGATTTTAAACGAATAATCCGAGAGATAAATAATTTATATGAGCGGATAGCTTATATTTGTGCATAAATGTGCGCCAAAAATGAAATTTGTGGGCCATCGGGTTTTACAGATATTTCGTTTCCTGCTGGGGTAACGTTTTGCTGAAACTTGTTTCTCCAAAACCATCGAATGTGCGCCCATTGAATAAAGATACATGAGTAGCTTTTAATTTGTGCCTATTTGTGACATAATTTGATTTTCAAAAATATTTACAGTTTAGGAGTAATCGCGTATTGAAGAAAACTCGAAAAAAAATTATAGCGCTTAAATGAGAAAACATAGAAGCTCTCTGAAAACGTTATTTGATTGGTCTTATTGTTTCGATCAAAAATAAAAAGTTTCATGAATCTGGGAATACGCGTTTTTAAATAATATAACTTTAACTTTAATTGGTTATAACGTTAATTTAAATTCAAAATGCACGAAACTGATTAATGCCAAGTTAAATGGGTATGAATCAAAAATTAGTGCATGTTCCAAAATATATGTCATGAAAATTTCAGCTTCATACATTTATTAATAAGGTAGATATAAACAAAAAACCAAAATATGGGCTAAGTTTATGGTTATCCGACTAAATCCGAATGACCACCAAAAAGCGACGATTTCATACTTGTCGGTGACATTCTATTCTTGACAGTATTAAACAACAGTTGTTGTCGATACAGTCGCGTTCATAACGGCAATTGAGTTTTTGAGTTTATTGTCATTAATGTATCATTCATAGCAATTTTAGTACAAAATAAACTGCCGTGCTTTTGTTAGATAAGTTATCCAACGGACCAAGTAAAGAGCTTTGCTTCACACTAGACATAGACTTTACTGGAGGGAGACTCTGTACTAGGGTCGTCTGCTTAGGTACCTCCGTCTTATATATTTCTGCCGCAAAGCAGCAGTGCTTGGCAACGTACACTGTGGTTCTTGTGGGGGGTTGCAGTTTTGCTGCGAATCTTACAGGATCTACATGTATTATAGGCGACTGTTACCACTTACCATCAGGTGGGCAGTTTGCTTGTTTGCCAACTTTCTGCAATAAATACGTATATATACTTAAACATATTAGTAAGTAGCGCTTATATTGCCATTCTACTGTCCCGATGACTTGATAATGTGGCGGTCTGATTGGTCGATCGCTACGGTTCAGTTTCGATTTAGCTGTAACTTATTAGTAGAATTGGGTCTGTGATCTGCGGCCGTACCGCCTAATTCAAATCGATCACTCGCTATCATTATCGTGACATTAGTCACCTGTGACATTAAAACTATTGTTCTAATGTCACGATAGCGATAGCGAGTGATCGCTATGAGTTAGGCGGTACGGTCGCGGGTGGTGATTCCCCTTGGGGACAAAAGTCTTAGTTTGTTGTTCACTGTAATAACAATGCTAATAGCATTGTCGTGTTCACACAATTAGAGATAAATAAGGCTCTTAGTTGCTGAAGAGCCCAGGTGAAGCTTGTTTCCACTTTCAGCCTTATCGTCACTGACCATCAGGTGAGATGAGGGCCAATATCTTGTTTTAATAAGCTTTTATTTAACTTGTAATGTTTGATTGTTGGTTTGTTTCAAATCCTGTAAGTCAAATTTAACCCACTTAACAGTTTTCGATTGAGCGGAAATTTGATACACCCCTTTAGTTCTAATAACAATGCAATTGTGTAAGTATAATTAGTATATTTGTAAACCAAAATGGCTCCCACAGCAAAATTGCGGATAACATATTTATGTACAATTCCCCCAATATGTGTTCAAATTAAAAGACTTGACTTGTAAAATACTATTCACTCTTAAAAAAAATTAAATCCAAGATGGCCGCCGACACAAATGGCTGATAATATATTTTTGTACAATCCTCCCGAATATAAATATCAGATGAATGAGTTTGACTGTCATTAAACGGCAAATTACATATTTACATATTAAAATGAGAAATATACAGAACACTGACAAAAAATATAAAATAAATTATTAAGATACCTTTTTTGAAAAAGCATTAAATACTCTAAAAAGATAAAAACTTTAACTTTAAACAGAACTAATAAATTCTTAGTAATATTATAAATTGAATATTACTTCAATTTATAGGTCTAAAAAAAATAATATAGGTATGTTTTTAAAAAATAGATTAACACACGGCATTTATTAATTTAATGAGGTATTCATTTTTCATAAAAACATTGATAACTTTCATTTCAAATTAAAAACTATGCAATTAAAATACAAAATAAATATTTTACTCACACATGATATTGCTTTCTTTGGAGATTGTTACATCACGTTAAATCCGAATGATCACCATTGGATACACTGTATGTGCAACAAAAAAGATCCGATCACCAAAGAGCGGAATAGATTAGGACTTAGGTTGGCTGGTAGATATCTCTATGAAAAATAAGTCCGTCTTTATATATACTGTTAGTTTTAAATGTATTTTTTTAATGTGTGTGTACAATAAAGAATTATATATAATATAGAATGCGACAGTTAATCGCCTCAGATAGGAATGACAAGCACGCTTTCCACCCTATGCGAGTAATCTAGCTTTATAGCTACAAGTAAACAACTAGGTGCCATCATTACCTACTTCACCTAGCGCCGTAGATTGATGTTTTGATTCTATTACATTAAAAAAGCAGATTCTAAGCATTTAAATAATTTTGCTGTTGCAAATTTTATGTTCATAATATAAAAGGATACTTTATTGGTTTCCTATCTATTTCTATAACTTGACCATGTTTGTGTTTGTTTGCCTACACTTAATAAATTTTCAATATGCCTAATATTTATTTGATATCTTTTTATTTCCACTAAAAGAGGTCTATCTCCGCAATTGTAATATTATATAATGCTATGATTTATATAATAATATATTCACATAATATATAATACTACATTATTAGTTATCAATAGGCGCACATTAAATAAGTGGGTATTTAAGTGGAAGTGTTTATCTTTAATAATATAGACAATAAACTCAAAAAAAGTAAATAAATTTTTTCCAAAACAGTTTTATAGCCGAGTGTACACAGACGTGACGTATTTAAACTTGTTAGTGGGTAAAATTAAGAATGTCATCAACAAGTATGAAACCGTCGCTTTTTGGTGGTCTTTCGAATTTAGTCGGATAACCAAAGAATTAGCCAATTTTTTGGTTTTTGTTTATATCTCCTTTAATACAACATATATGATGCTGAAATTTTCATGATAAATAGTTCTGAATACGCTCTAATTTTTAGTCTATACCTATGTAATTTTGGTTTAGTCACTTTCTTGCATTGTGAGTTTACAGTGACGTTATCACCGATTAAAGTTAAAGTTTAATTATTCAAAAACGCGTACATGTAGATTCTTGAAACTTTTTATGTTTGTTAGTAAGACCATAATAATAAGACCATTCAAAAGTCGTTTTCAGTGAATTTCTATGCTTTCTCATTTATGCGCTAGAATTTTTTTTCGAATTTCCTTCATTACGTGATTACTCCTAAACTGTAAATATTTTTGAAAATCAAATTATGTCACAAATAGGCACAAATTAAAAGCTACTCATGTATCTTTATTCAATGGGCGCACATTCGATGGTTTTGGAGAAACAAGTTTCAGCAAAACGTTACCCCAGCAGGAAACGAAATATCTGTAAAACCCGATGGCCCACAAATTTCATTTTTGGCGCACATTTATGCACAAATATAAGCTATCCGCTCATATAAATTATTTATCTCTCGGATTATTCGTTTAAAATCTTCCTGCTGGAAAAACGTTACCCCAGCAGGATTCGTTTTTCTCATTTTATTCCAAAACGGAAAGGCGCACAAATTTTTTATTTCGCGCACATTTATAGCAAATTACGCTCTAATTATTCATGAAACTTAATTTGGCCTAGGACACAATTTCCTGCTGGGGGAACGCACACGATAATGACGCCGTTATAGCTGCCGTAGAGGAGTTTTTCGAGAGTCAAGAAATACAATATTTTTCAAAAGTAATAAGGAAGTTAGAAACGCGTTATTCTAAATGCATTACATTGGAGGGAGATTATGTAGAAAAATAAAATATTTTTGTTTATTTCTTTGCATTTTTTATTTTTTGATTCCAAGAATTTTTTGATTTACCCTCGTACGTTTTTTGCGGCATAAACGGCCGTATTTTTTAACTTTAACTTAAAGTTTGATTTTTTCACAACTTCAAGGGACTGTAGACCTGAGTACATAAATGGTTTTGATTTCAACTCGATACTTTCACGCGTTTCCGAAATAATGGGTCTTGACAGACCTAAAAGTGATCATATGTATAATGGTTCCGTTTTGAGGTACTTTGTTTGAATTTTTGCATTGCAGAGATTCACAAATTCTAATGAAAGGAAATCGGAGACATACTGTTTTTATTTGATCGCTCTTAGGTACTTGAGGTTAATCTCATATTTAATTCACCCGAAAATTTAACCCTCATGCATCTTGAATCTTGCAGAATTCCATTTTTTATTAACGACGAGTTTTATTAACGTCGACGAGTTACAAAATCGTACCTCTGGAAATGATTTCGGCCATCTTGGATTATTAGACAATAGTTTGTGTAAAATGGCGAAGCTAATGTGACCACATCATATACGCGAATAACTTTTTAGCGTACAAAACGTTCGAAGCTTTAGCAGTTTAGCACCAATTGATTCGGGACGATAGGCGCAGGTTAGTGAAGCAGCCAAAGAGTTAGTGATGCGACTCGAGTTCGTTTTCACTACTCGAGTCATTCGAGTCTATTTCATTCGCGAGTCACTCGAGTTTTCGAGTCACTCGAGTGGTTTTCAATTGTCCTAGTCACTCGAGTGGTTTTTTAGTATCCGAGTCACTCATCAGGCCATTTATTGTCTAAGAAAAAGTATATCACGATCGCTTTCAATTCACTCTTTCGGCTAGGATCGTTTGGTACGATCCATCAATGGGGCCGAGTAGACCTTTTGTGTATTTAAATTTCATCGTCAATGCAGTAGCAAAACATGACCCTTGACGATTATACAGAGTGGACTTTTGTAATGCTACCTGCAGGCCTATTCTGTAACTTCGGTTGCTAACTAGAACTGTCATTTTTGAAAGGAACTTAACATCCATTACTGCTATCATGAACGCTGCCGTAACACATTAGACCACTAAACCAGTAATGGATATAAAGTGTCTTTCAAAAATGACAGTTCTAGTTACCAACCGTAGTTATCGAATAGGCCTGCTGGAGGAGCGAAACTATTCTAAATACTAGAGATAGTAAAGGAAACAATCTTTTATTTTTAAATAGAAACAAAACGGTATTCAAAGATTTCTGAAAATTCCCTTGCCACACCCGAGAACCGAACTGGCTAAAATAAACAAACAGCCTGTACGTTTATGGCATCAATCGATAGGGTCAATCGTAAGGATCTCATGGTTTTCCTTTCATTTAATTTACCACGTTTGTTAGAAATTTGATCTTTATGATTGTGCCATTTAATTACCTATACTATAGTGACGCGCGAATAATCCGTTTTATTGGCATCCGAGTCCTAATCAAGTGACTCGGTTTCACTCGGGCGCGAGTTGAGACGAGTCTACAGGGTTACTTTTCCATTAGGAGCCAAAATCGAAGAATAAAATCTAGAGATCAATATAAAAAACTAATTTGAAGATTATTTTTTATATCACGACATTTTTCGAATAATATGTACTTTAAAATATCTATAAAAAATCTCAAAAACGGGACACCGCGCGGCGCCTGTTCATTGATAAAGTCAGCAGGCTAGCGCCGCGACCGGTCGCCGAACCGCTGCACCGCCGAGGCAACGAACCAATATAGACCTTATACAATGCACATACGGTGCAAAAGTAAGGCGTACTTAAAAATTTGCACAGGTATTTACAAATTTGATTTAGCTTTGTACAAAACAACTTGTAATTTACAACAGCTAACATGCATAATCAGCCCCAACAAACATAAATAAACACAGCTGTAATTTTAGTAAGCCCACCTCCCATACAATTTTAGACCGTGTCCTTCAAATAATTACGCACTCACCTTATGTTAGGAGGAGGGATCCCATCATGCTGATAATAATGATATTTTATTAATCTTAAAGCCACATCGTCCTACAAATCTTCGATAACGTATCGAAATAATTTCACCGGTCAATGACCCTTCAATAAACACAGGTCCTACGATTACATTTCCAATAATGCAAACATTCACACTGAACCGCACTTGATGGTAACTAAATTTAATAAAGTGAGGGTTACTTAACGCCCAGCAGTGTTCCTTTTTTCTTTTGTAAATACGAACACACGTAAATAGGGCTTCATAAGTCCATAAAATGTTGCACTAAATGTTTGCGAATCACAAAATCGAATTCAGGAGGGTCCATCCCCGTCATGTTAGAACTGCACAGGTTGGTAATGGTATGGGGTGGTACTCTGAAATGTTCAGGAGTCTCCAGTACCTAGTATTAGATTAGCTAGTATTGGCGTTAAATTGTCGAGCCGCCTCGGTAGTGCTTGCACACGGATTTTTCTGTAAGTATTCAACTACTGAATGCTCAATTGCTGGCGAAATTTTATTGTGACTGCCACTACCACTTCCATGTGCGGGGGTGGTAAATTGATGTAGACGACTTTCACTTTCATAAAGTCTTTGCGCACCACGTAATTTTTCGCCGCTGAGAAGGTAGGTGGACCGCACTAACTCATACCTTTCGGTATGAGAATAATTATGTGGTGTAATTAATCAATCACTGGCTAGCTATTACACATACGATAACAGGTGAGCGCACGATAAGAGCGATATGCACTTCCGCAATTAGGTCACGGTCGACTAATGCGCCGCTCGCCCGCTTGATGCGCTAGCGATGCGCGACGTCCTCGCCGCCGCCCCGCGCCCCACAGCCTCTTTCCGGGGCCCCCACCAAAATTGATTATTAACAATACTAAAATGAGCTGGTGAAATGAAGTACTGGTTATTTTTGCGTGCATACTTAATTCGCTGTTTCTCTCTTTACGAGTTTTGTTTCTTATTCCAACGTTTTTATGAATGAAATTAGATTATCCACGCGTACTATTTTTGACGGAGAATTTTTTTTTCAACATAGATTGACTATTTTACGAATTCTGAGTCGCTACTCGCTAATGTAAATTTGGCTCCTAATCGCAAAGTAGAGTCTGACACACGAAACATGAACCTGACATTTTTTCAAGTAGCGACACTGATACAATGTCCCCATGTAGTTTAGTTCAACATGGTGATTTTGGTACTTTGTAATAAACAATTTCATAATATTTTTTTCTTAATTTCTGTCGAAATATTACAGATAATATTAAGTAATTTTAACATTCATGAAATCCAAATACAGCGATTTCTTATAAAAGGTTCATTGTTGGAAGTTCATTGAAACTAAACATACTTTTTTAAATTAAATATTAGGTAATAATATTTAATTTAAAAAAGTATAAACTCCTTCTTTTCCTACTATATTCAAGGAAAAAAAGACAATCCTTTCACAAATTTAACATTCTAAATTACTACATAAATAAAAACAAATTAGAATATTTCAAGTATCAAAATGAATTTTACCTTCTGTAGACAGTATTACCAGAGCTAGAATTTTTGAATTTGCCGCTTTTTTCCAAGCTCATGTTTCGTGTGTCGGACTCTAACCCTGTATATATTTTTTACTCGAGTGCGAGTTTTTCAAACGTAACTCGAGTGACTCGAGTAAAAATTAGTTCGGGTCGCATCACTAATTAGTGTCTGTCTGACGTCTGTATTATTTTGTTTTTGTTATTGTTTGTTTGTTTGTACCGGTTTGCTTTGCAACTTTGGTCGTTGGAGGCCAAAGGTTGGAGGTTCAAAATTGATTCTATTGTTCAAAACGTTTTAATTTGTGGTTCAAAAGAAGCAGAAGTTTGTTGAAGTATTTGGTAACAGTAATATAATTTGTGGTGATGCTATTATAAAAATACTTACTTAATTTGTGGTGTTTAGTGTCATACCTTTTTTGCAACGGGGCGTTATTGTGTTATGGTTATGACTCGTTCTGAAAGGGTTGTATTTGTTTTAAAGTTATTGTTGCTTGTATTTCTGTCCACTTTTCCATTTATAACAAGTTTGAGAGGTGATTTCGTTTTTGATGATTCTGAAGCAGTTGTTAAGAATAAAGATGTGTCTTCCAATTCCTGGAAAGATTGCTTTTATAATGACTTTTGGGGATCAAACATAAGGAGCAATTTAAGTCATAAATCATATCGACCTTTGACTGTATTATCGTTTAGGTATAAACAATAGCAATTATTTTGATATTGCAGCTTTATTTACTTTATATCTACACGGACCATAAACACCATTAATATTTTTCAGATATAACTACTTTTGGAATGGTTCTAAGTTATCCGCATTTTCATTCAAAGCAACAAATCTCTTGTGCCACACTTTGTGTTGTATTCTTGTTTGGCTTACATATAGAGAGATAATGAATCATCAGAGTATTGGATTTAAATTATTTGACTTGAGCTACTATAGTGCTCTATTGTTTGCTGTGCATCCTGTTCACGTAGAAGCTGTTAGTGGAATTGTAGGCAGAGCTGATATATTAAGCGCAATATCATTTAATGTAGCATTTTTGTTATACAGCCAATGTATCTGTAGTAAGAAGAAATCATGTCTTTATTTATTTCTAAGTATTTGTTTTTCAATCATTTCTATGCTATTTAAAGAAAATGGAGTTACTGTTTTGGTGAGTTTATTTGATTCTCTAACTTAAATACAAATAATCATTTTATGCCAAAATTAAGTGTATTTGAATATATTATAACAATTAACAAGTAGACAGCTTATAAGCTTCAATTGAAACTGAAGAGTTTAAGGTGGCTTAACATAGATTTTGTATAAGCATCATGTTTCTGTCATTTTATGAGTATAGATAGTCTGAAGCATATTTGTAGCATTTATAAATTTCTGACCATGGTAAACATACATAATGTATTTAAATTCTAGTTATTTGCAAAATCACTATTACAAATGTTAAACATGTACATGTTTGTTCCAGGGGTTTTGCATATGTTATGATTTTGTTAAAAAAATTAATAAAATTAAAAGGCAATACGTATACAATATTTTCTGTGATAAAATGTTGTTGTTAAGAGTAAGCATTCTACTGATATCACTTTTATTTATATTATATGGAAGATGGGTAATAATGGATGGTAAGAAACCAGTATTCAAAGAGATTGACAATCCAGCAGCTTTTCAGGAAAGTTTTTTTGTTAAGGTATATTAAAATAATTTAAATAAAAAATACTATATTTAAAAACCTTCCTGTTATACTTATTCCTACTATATTTAAAATTATTATGCAAATTTCCTGCTTGCAGAATTTCAATTTGAGTCTTTGCTTGCTTGTGTTTTGTAAATATTGCTAACTAGCTGTGCCCGCGAACTACGTTTCGCCATATATTTTTTCCCGTTTTTGCAACATCTTTCATTGATACTCAGCTCCTATTAGATGTAATATGATATTATATAGCCTAAAGCCTTCCTAGATAAATGGACTATCCAACACAAAAAGAACTTTTCAATTTGAATTCGTAGTTCCTGAGATTAGCATGTTCAACCAAACAAACAAACTCTTCAGCTTTATAATATTAGTAAGTATAGACACAGTTTAAAAATGTATACAGTTTGGAAACGCGTTCGAAGTTGGATGACACCGTCAGCAGCGTGGGAACTTATGCACTTTGTCGCAAATGTGGAAGGGTTGTCAAAAAAATAATAATAATGTGATTATAAGGTGATTAACACACTGCCACGCACCACGCTGCATCATGCGTGTCGACACAGCTACTACGCGCGTACTTGCGAGAGTACAGATCCGCATCATCATGCGGGATTTTTACGCATTCACGCGCGTAGTTGCGTTTCCAAAATCAACGTCAAGCCTTTCCAAAATCACGAACGGCACTGCGAGACTCGGTGTGCCATACCTTGCGTCTTGCACGCACCTACGCGCGTGGGTGCGTTTTTCACCGCTTGTAGGCGCGTGATCTGCATGAACGCGCGTGATCTGCATGAACGCGCGTGGATGCGTTTTCTGTGTGTTGGACTGTGCGTGTTTTCTATACAAACGGAGATACTTACAAGCAACGTAAGAACACGCATTCACGCGCTACGCTCCGTGGTGCGTGGCAGTGTGTGAATCGCCTAATGTAGTTTATTCACAAGATGTACCTACGTGGATAAGTATGGTATGCGGCGATCGTTTAGATGTTTATGTATTGGTTGGTTGATTGTTAGCGGCTTATAAGTTTGAATTAGAACACAGTTCGCCTTGTCAGCATTTAGTAGTAGTGTAGTACATGTCTTCTACAGTTTTTTCATAGTTGAGAACTTAGAGCATTTAGTACATTTTATGTACATAATTGCAGTAACCTTCCTTAGTCGTCTCTTGCGACATCCACGGGAAGATCAATTAATGTATTATAGAGTTTATTCTATGAAATATATATTCTCATCATCACACTAAACCCTATAATTAGATTATGATAACTGCTATAAAACGGTTCTCTATTTTGTCTCATAATTTTTTTATCCATAATCTAACGTGTCATAATGTTTTTTGACATAATCATCATATGTCCGAATGATAAGCACTCCTAACTTAATTTCTCATAATATCACTTGCCCGAAAACCGAAATCTCTAAATATAATATGACCTAATTTTTTTTGCTATAAATATCACAATCTATAATATTTAAAATTCCTAAAAACTTTTCTATAATAATCAAGCCCTAACGTAATATCTCATAATATAATGTGCCCTAAAATCGAAATACCACAAATATAAAGTTCTTTCATTATATATATTACCAAATCCTTGCATTCGTTTAAAAACAGTCACTTGATGTAACGCAAGCAAGCATGCAGCATGCAAGCAAGCTCCGGCGGTCCCACGCGACCTTATCGGGCCGCCTCGCCCCTCCGCGCCTACGCGGGTTTAAATAACACTCTAGGGGTAGGGCAGACAAGACTACGTGGTGTCCGTTTTACAGCGATATATTTCTGTCACTGAATTTTAAAACGTAACGGTTGTTAAGGTTCATAAGACAACATTTTTATTCAATTTGTTATTGATAACATAACCAAGATAAATCAACTTTTAAACATGTTTTAGGACTAACAATATTATTATAAACCATCATTCGGGCTAACAATATTATACAATATAACACTTAGGACATGTGACTTTATAGCAAGTAAAATTAGGATATTTTATTATTATAGCACCCGATATTATGACACAAAAGCATTACAACTAAAGACGATTAGGTAATATACAATTTCGTATACCCGAACATTATGGAATGTGATGATTATAGCAAGCGTTTTCGGGATTATGATTTTCGGACGATCGATATTCGGAGAAGAAAGGAACTACCCTATAAAACATAAATCAAATTGAAATCATGTCTTAGTAGTTATCATAAACTCACTATCGTACACAAAACAACAAGTGTGCACCATTATAAATAATGAAATTAACGATTCTCATAAAAACCAATGTAAACTCGCGCGCGAATCACACACAGGCGTTTGCATTCAACCCTCAACGTTCGAGTGCGCAAACTCAGTTAGTTTGGGGGCCACGGACCGCGCCGCCCGCCTCCCCGTGAGTTCCCCGCCGTTGCTCTGCGCAAACGCGTTCGTTTCATAACTGTATACATTGTTAAACTGTGGTATAGATTAGCTTCTTAACAGCCTGCCCTTCTCTGTATTGAGCTAATGATCGACTCATTGTAAGTTATAACAGTTTATTTAAGTAAATATCCATGTTCCAAATTCTAACATGCAAACTAACACATTTACGATAGTAGAAGTCCCTTACTCAAGATTTTGTTCCAGATTACAACTCATAGTTATATATATTTTTTAAATGGATTATTACTTATATGGCCACAGTGGTTGTGCTATGACTGGTCAATGGGATGTGTACCACTAATAAAGGCAGTTACAGATTACAGAATAATATTTCCAGCCTTAATGTATGCCTTTGCCCTGCTGCTAATGTTTTCTTTATGTAAAAAACAAAATAGAAATACTACAAAACGGTAATTAATTTGAATGATGTAGAAATTGAAGAGGTATAAATGCTTAAAACGGACACGCAGAGGCGGAAGCTGTACTGCAGGGGAACTGCATATTATAGCAATTTACTTGTGCTGCGCCGCTTCCGTGGGTGGTTTCTGTGTGTCATGGTCCATAGTAACATGAACTTTACAAAAAATTCTGCTCTGCTACTGTTCCACGTGCCGCCTCTGTGTGTGGAGCGCTTAAGTATGGTATGATGAATGTTCATTTTTGTTTCAGTTTATTGATGCTGGGTAGTTCATTAATAGTTATTCCATTTTTACCAGCTGCAAATTTATTCTATCCTGTTGGATTTGTTATAGCTGAGAGAATACTCTATATTCCATCTATAGGATACTGTCTATTAATATCAGTTGGACTTCATAAATTATTACTAAAAACAAAAAAGTATAATGTAAGTTCATTAACTAAAATTTTGAAGTTTTTAAATTACTTAATAGTTATAAATTTTACAATATTGATGAAATGTAAGAATTTATTATGAATTTTTCAGCTAGTATTTGTTTTAAGTATTCTTCTTATAATAAATTATAGTTTGAGAAGTAAAGAGAAATCGCACCACTGGCAGAATGAATATCAGTTATTTATCAGTGGACTTTCTGTATGCCCATTGAATGCCAAAGTTAATTATAATGCAGCAAAAGTTCTGGATGCTCGGTCTAAGACAATAACTGCGCTGTCTTTGTATTTGGAAGCAATAAGGTATGTGGTTTGCATACAGTTTTTGAATGGAGAATAAACTTTGAAATAAAAGATAACATTACAGTTTGTGTATAACTTCTTTAAAATTCCCCAATATTTTAAACTGATTCTGATTTCTTTTATTAAAACTTTCTTATCCGGTATTTTTAATATACTCTCACTATAAATAGCATCGATCTGGAACGCCATTTATATAAGTAATGGTAAATTAAAAAAAAACCCGACATTTCAGATTATACCCTGAGTATTACCAAGCAATGAATAACGTAGGAAATATATTGAAGGACCAGGGAAAATACACAGAAGCTGAACTATATTTGAGAAAAGCTATAAAAATGAAGTAAGTATTCATGGCATTTTCAGAGAGAGAAATAAAATGATGATTCTATTTTTAGGGTTCCGTAGCCAAATGGCAAAAAACGGAACCCTTATAGATTCGTCATATCTGTCTGTCTGTCTGTCCGTCCGTATGTCACAGCCACTTTTCTCCGAAACTATAAGAACTACACTCTTGAAACTTGGTAAGTAGATGTATTCTGTGAACCGCATTAAGATTTTCACACAAAAATAGAAAAAAGCAATAAATTTTGGGGGTTCCCCATACATAGAACTGAAACTCAATTTTTTTTTCATCTAACCCATACATGTGGCGTATCTATTGATAGGTCTTTAAAAATCATATTGAGGTTTCTAATATATTTTTTTTCTAAACTGAATACGAGAGACATGTCCAAAGTGGTAAAATGTGTGTCCCTCCCTGTAACTTCTAAAATAAGAGAATGATAAAACTAAAAAAAATATATGATGTACATTACCATGCAAACTTCCACCGAAAATTGGTTTGAACGTGATCTAGTAAGTCGTTTTTTTAATACGTCATAAATCGTACGGAACCCTTCATGGGCGAGTCCGACTCGCGCTTGGCCGGTTTTTTATTTATTGTCTGCGAACAGACCTGCCTCTACAGTCGATAATAGTGTTGTTGAATATATTTATCAACTGTTAAATTTTAGTGATAAAAAATACACAATTATATTCGACTATATCGAATAAAAATATTCAATTTAATGCCCTCTTAAATTAAAAAAATGTGTTTAAATAAAAGTATTAACTAATATTTTCAACCATTAAAATTATCTGATATTTTTATTCAACTTTTAACTAATAATTTTTCTCAACCATTAATATCTAGTCGATAACATGGGCTTATTGTAGTTTTTCAAAATCGACTGGGGAAGGAAAGTATTTCCGCCTCGTTGTGGAAGCAGTGAGGGGCGACGACGATATGAATACGTACGTATATACCGGGTATATAATGCGCAAGTGAATGCTTTGGTTTTTAGGGCAAGTCAATACTCTGGTTGCAAGTATGAACTTCGATCTGCGTATAAGCTTCAGACGACAGAAGACTCACTATACTATTGTCATAGGAGACTTCAACGCAAGGCTAGGCAAGCATGGCGATAATTTTTTTTTATAGAAGGCTAAGCAAATGACCCTATTCAACCTTTTTTTCTTTCGGGGGGAAATGCGCAACCGCACCGTACCCGCCGGCTGCTAGACGGCGGGCGTGTGGGGCTGACCCAGAAGAGTGCCAGGCCGACCCACTAAAACCCCCCGGTGTTCTCCTTGCTCTTGTGGGCGCGCATGTTAAGGTCCACACTGCGCCTACTACTACCAGCGCGTCCGGGCAAGCCCGACCAGCTTGGTCGGGCTATCGCCGAGGAGTGATTGCCCGAGAGCACCAGGGCAATCCCCAGACTGAGGGCCTTACGGTGGCGTACAAGGGGCCAACCGTGCACGTAAGCCTCCAAGGCAGGGTCATTAGACGGGCATTGCTTGCGCGAATGACCGCCTTCGCCTACCTATCCGTCTGCGGTGGAGGGGAGCGGCTTGGGGATTTTCCTCCCGCTCCCTTTCCGCAGCCTCCAGCGAGATTACTTCTTTGCAGAAGGAGCTTAGGCGACAACTTTCCATTCCGCCTCGCCGCGGAGCATGGCCACGACCATGCTCGGCAGCGAGACGCCTCCCAGCGCAGCGTTAAGTTCGCTGCGCTGGGGTCGCCAGGTCGGGCCCACCAACAAGGTGTGCTCGGCAGCAGGGCCGTCTTTCACCCATTAGAGGCCCTGGGCACATTAGGATAGGGGCCCCCTATGACCATAATAAAGCACTATTTAACCGACTTTAAAAAGGAGGAGGTTATTAATTCGACACGTATGTTGTTTTGTTTGTGTGTATGTACGCGGATACACCGCAAATTGTGAACCGATTTTCAAAATTCTGTTTGTATTTGATAGAGTATACTCCTGGGGTGGTCCCAAGGTCACCAAAGTCAGGACGTGACGATGGGATCCCATAAAAATCGAGGGAAACCCTTAAAAAGCCCGAACTACGGTAAATCCTAACATTTTCCGGTAGAACCTAAGATTTATCAACTCTGAATGTTTAAAAGTCCGAACTGTTCTGTCATCATTGTTTATTTCGGACTTTTACCATTATTCACCCGGTAAATCCTAGAACTTACCACCAACACCAAGACGCGGTCAATGTTGAAAATATTCTTAAGAGGAAATCATACGGGTTTCCTTCCTCGATAGTGGCAATAGTTGCCCTATTTTTACAAAAAAAAAGCTATGCACATGGTCCTACGTTCTCCTTTTTTTATTACATTAATTAATACAGGCGATTTAATCCTTCAAAAATTTTCTGCTGTTTCAAACATCCAGCAAACAAATTTGACGCAATTATATGAAAAAATATGAAACACAGAAACATAACCAAAACCTTTCCTTAAATTAAAAAAAAAGTAATTAAATCGTTCAAGTTTTAGAGGAGAAAATACAGGACTACGAAACGTCTATTTTGTGTATTTTTCAGTTGTCTCTATCGCACTCGTTTGTTTGGGGGCACAACGCGACAGCAATACTTGCATTTTAAGAGGATTGTGAAGTAATCGTGCGCGGCGCGAGTAGGTATTTTCTAAAATGCTATCTGTTTCACACCGCTCGGCCTCCCGTCTGGCGTTTACACCACAAATACAACACGCGCAAATTCTCACGCACACAACGACAGCAGCGCGCGACTCCTCGGCGCGAGAACTCGAGATCATTATTTATACCGTTTGTAATGTTTTGCGTTGCTTAGGTATTCCTGACTGCCTTTCCGCTCGCAACTTTGCTTTCGTTATTTTCGTTTTTCGTGAGGGAATTTTGTTTTCCCGTATGAAACATTATTTTATAACCTTATATTACTCAGTGATAATGTAGCATTCTATTAGTCAATTTTTTTTTTAAATCAGCCTAGTAGTATTTAAAAATAAAAAATATAATAAATAAAAATAGCTTTATTTCTAAAAATCATTAATAATAAAATTAAATTTAACAATATTTACGCCGAGACTTCCCAGTGAGCTAGTTTTTGAGTTTATTCATTACAAACAAAAATACAAATCTTCTTTCTTTATAATATTTTAGTAGATAAGTTTCGTAAATTATTTCAGTATTCCTTTGAAATTTATAGTGTAGGCACTTACTTGGTATCCCTACCAAGTCCTACTTTATAGGACTGAGCTGTTATTTGTTATGAAAGTACCTATCTATCGTACAATTACCTGTCTAAAGAAAATTACTTTTTGTAAGATGAGTGTTATACTGAATTAAAATGATTTTCATTTGAGATGTGAATCAATAATGGATCCTTTTATGAAAAAAATAAACACTAAACATAGAATGACACAATTGTTTAAACAAGAACAGACCTCTTGTTAACTTAAAAATAAATAACAAAAAATCTATTATTTTAGATAGATAAATTAATACTTTTACATACAAACTAAATAGGAGCAGGGATTTAAAAAATATAAAGTAATAATTATGCATCAAATAAAAAATACCTCTCATTTTTATACACTAATCTTGGGTAGTTATACTAATAGTCTTAGAATTCTAATTTTTACCACCTCCGTGGTCTAGTGATTGAGGCCACCGGATGTTGATCGGGAGGTCCGTCCGGCGGGGTTCGATTCGTCGGGTTCGTCCGGACTACAAAAACACTGAAAAGTTAGAAATAATATAAGAATAGGTACAGACAACATCACACATCATTATTGAAGACGGTGCCAAATTTTAAGACTTTCTAGGAGATCATCGTTTGGCACCGACTTCAATATAGAAATGTAATGTTGACTGTACCTATTTTTACACTATTTTTAACTTTTCAGTGTTTTTGAAGTCAGTTTTAATTTTTTGTAAAATATTTTTTTTGTTTAACTTTTTAGTGAAAGAAACCCTAATTAAATTAGGGTATCCCTCGATTTTCATAGGATCCCATCATCAGAACCTAACTTTGGTGACCTAGGGACCACCCTAGGAGTATACTCTACCGAATACAAAATGAATTTTGAAAATCGGTCCACAATTGGTGGAGTAATCGCGTAACATACAAAACGGTTGACACGGTTAGCACAGAGGTCAAGCGATCGCCTACTGCGCAACAGGTCGCGGGTTCGATTCCCGCACGGGACAGATGTTTTGTATGGCCTACAGAAATTTGTTCCGGTCTGGGCGTATGTGCATGTGATATTCTATGTTTGTAACTGCACCCACGACACAGGAGAAAATCCTAGTGTAGGGCGACGTTTTTATAAAAAAAAAAACACGGACGCACCTAAAAATTTAAGGATTTCCCTCCATTTTTATGGGATCCCATCATCAGATCCTAACTTTGGTAACCGTGGAACCACCATTGGAGTATAATCTTGAGAATACAAAAAGAATTTTGAAAATCGGTCTGCAATTGGCGGCGTAATCGCGTAACATACACAAACAAAACATACGCTTCGAATTGAGAAACTCCTTTTTTGAAGTCGGTTAAAAATACCTATTAGTATATGTAATCAGCTGCTTTAAATTTTATAGTTAAAATGAAAAAAAAAACTTCAAAACCGTACGAAGGGTGCCTTCTTCCCATATATGCCTACCCTGCCTACCCTACATACTCGTATATTATTTAGATACTTTGTCGTTTGTATTTTTTATACAGTCGTAGATTCCATAACGCGAGTAAAACCTTAGAGCCCAGCTTTAGAGGAATAAAGTTCAAATAAAATAATTTTAAAAATAACGCTACTTGCATAGTCTATTACACGTTTTTAGCTGCTCCAACTTCATACATTGCATAACAAATACCTATCACAAGAAACAAAATACGAATTTATTTTTAGTTGGTTTTTTTATGGCACATATTTATTATAACAAACAACTACTTACATACTTACATTTTTTCCTTTTTTGGTTTTGGGAATTTACAGTAAAGTTTACAGGCTACAGGCTGCTAACCCTTAAATAAGGAAATTTGTATTGAAATAAAATCTTTAAAATAAAACACTAAAATCAATAAACGTATTCAAAAAGATATTTACTTTTTCATGTATAAGGTATTTGTGAAGATTAATAGTTCCGACTTGAGTAATAACTTTCACTATTGATCGATATATCGATATTACTTTCTCCTCCCTAGGCGACAATAACTACGATAACATTATGTCACATCACTATCACTACATTGTACCCCTGCCCCCGACCCGTATCGTGCGATAGAGAGAGTTGCAAGAAATGGTCGAAATTGCCTACAATTCCTGTTTGAAATATTGTTTCGGGCGATAACTGTTTTACCCCCCTAAACCTTTATAAAATTAGACGCTTTTGGTGTCATTAGATTCAGTATACCTTAATCTATGTTTGTACGTTTTGCTTTTTTTGTAATTCAGTATAATTTAGTCAAAAAAAGACAAAAATGCTCAAGGTAGTTTTTAGGTCGAAAATATAGATATTTAGATGCTAATAACTTATATTCTGAGCAATATTTCTTCAAAATCAAAACGTACAAACCTAGTTTTTCATTATATCTACAAGATTTCCAAAAATTATGAAAATTGGACTATGTTTAGAGGGAGAAAAGCGTTATCGCTTTTTGTATGAAAATTTACAGCTTCACAATCCTCTTAAAAAATCCTATTTTTGAATTCTCCTGACCTTAGTGTTTTCTCTTGAGACGCATAAAACGTGGGACTTTTTAGATTGGTCAAATATTTTAATTAAGTAAGTTATAAAATACCAAATAATAAGATAAATAATGATTCAGTTACCACAGGCATTTGTAAGAAAATAATTTTCGTTTTTGAATTGTTTTGTTTTTTTAAAGGTGTTTTAAATTTTTTTTTATAAGTTACTATAGCATTCCGCTCGCGACATCGCCCGCGTTATTTTTGTTTTCTCGTGGGAATTTTTTTCCCTTAGGAAAATTACCCTATGTCCTTCCCCTGGTCTCTCAATATATCCCTATACCAACTTTCAACAAAATCGGTTCAGTAGTTTCGAAACCTATTCAATACAAACACACAAACAATCAAACCTTTCCTCTTTATAATATTAGTAGAGATTAAAAAATAAATAAAAATAATTACAATAACAAATGTTTTATCATAACGATAATTATAAATTTTTTATTTAGTATTTAATTTAGACTTTGTTTAGTTTTAATGTGTACAATTACAGGTCGCATGTAACTATGTCGTTTTGTACAGTCTAGGTGGATTCGTAACTTAATTAATTTGTAAGGTGCTGACTCATAGTTAAATTGAAAAGAAAAACGACAGAAATACACATTGTTTTATTCCGAAAACCAATATTTACTAACCGTCATTGGCAAAACCTAGCATACCCCAAAGTCTAAAAGCCCGAAAAATCATCTATTCTTTTTAAAATCCTAACAGTTACCAGCTCATGTAGGATTTACCGGCAAAACCTAAGATTTACTGACATACGGGCTTTTACAGTAACAGATACACTATAAAATCACCTTTATATTAAAATATATTTCATTTCTAGACATCATCAGGTCCAAAGTGGATAATAATGTTCTTTACTGACAAAACCTAAGATTTACCAATATAAGGACTTTTACAGTAACATATATCTATTCAAAAGAAAATAAGAGCCACCTATTACTTTTATTGATTTTCAATAGAATCTTATTGCTTATTTATATTAGGTACGCACTTAATTTATGTGTCGTCAAAAACGTTCGGGACCTTAAAACCAATAAAGAAACACAGAGAAGAAATGAGTACCTAATGTTAGTTTGTTTATCATACAATTTTACAGGTGGCTGTAATTTTGTTTTGAGTAGTATATAATATAGTATGTATAATGAGAAAGTAGAGTAGCTATCGGTTATCGCTTGGTAATCGAGTAGGGACTAGGGGGCCCCAGTCCATCGGGGGCCCTGGGCACGTGCCCATTGTGCCCAATGGGTAAGAGGGGCCTGCTCGGCAGTGTCGTCGGAAGCGTCGCAGTGGTGACACCGCGGAGTTTCCTCCCGACGCGCGACCCGGTGCAGGTAGTGACCGAAGCAGCGATGCCCGGTCAGTACCTGCACCATGCGGAACGTGAGGCTGCCCTGCCGGCGCCCAACCTACTCCTCCAACACCGGACGGATCGTGTCGATCGTCCGGTGGCCGGCAGCTGGGGAGGCGAGTGCCTCACCCCACTGACGCAGAGCTTCCCTCTGCGCCACGGTACAAGGCGGATCGTCCCCCCCGTTCACGGGTAGCAACCCCATGTCGTTACACCTCCGCGAAGATGCGTGCATCGACATGCTACGGCGTTTGGCCCGCAAGAACGCAGGCCGCGCCGTAACTGACTGTGCAATAAGCTCGCACGGCTCGGGTCGTTATGACCCTCTACGGACGTCCCAAGAGGGCTACCATTCGGGGGGAGAGGCACTACGACCATACCGCCCAACTAGCAAAATAATTCTTATAAAAGTTTATAAGTGTAAAAATAACATTCTTATAAAGGTGTAGAAAACGTTTACAAGTGTGGGAAAGGGCCGTAGTTATAAGTGAATTTACTCTTATAGCTGTCTTATTGCACTCTCTTTGTCACCGATTTACCCTTATACGCGTTATATAATCTAATTACATCGCTTCTATACCGCCAATTTACCTTATTATAAAAGTATGTCTGCTTCTATTACATCAATGTTCTTTTCAAATACGTTTACAAGAATATTTTTCACAACTTTTTAGTTTATTTTATAAACAAAATGCCATTTTATGTGTTTTGTCAAAATCATAAACAAGGTAAGTAATTTCCTATTCGAATCATAATACTAGGGCATCATTCAATGTGGCAATCAATTTTTATGGGAAAAGTGGGTATGATTTCGTGTTTAGTGACGACGCCCTTGTAAATTAAGGCAGTTTTATTGAAATCAAGCACAGAATAATTGTAAAATATTATGTTGCGCCTACTATAGCAATACTATAAGTCTTATAACAACTTGATAACCACTATAAGAAGTTGAGCGTGTTACAATGACTCCATATTGTACGATCTTTAGGGTTCCTTCACTAATATTTTGAAACAATTTTTAGGTTTACTTGTTAACTAATTAGGGCTGTGGTGTTTTTATGGGTTTGAAACGTTTTTTAAGTTCTACTTTTGCTGTTTCTACATAAAATAAATGTATGTAACTAATAACTTCTTAGTCTTTTAAATCGAAATTTATCTACGATCACTCTTTTTTGGTGTTTTTATGGGTTTGAAACGTTTTTTAAGAACTAATAACTTCTTAGTCTTTTAAATCGAAATTTATCTACGATCACTCTTTTTCGATAACCATATTAATACTTATTTATTATTTCAGGACAATAATGATTTATGTGAAACCTAAATTTTCGCAGATATTCGAATATATATTCGGTAGTCGAAATCACACAGGAGGAAATTATAAACGGTTCAGAAAGCTTATGGCCGCGAAGATTCAATTACTGTAGAAGTTAGACAAGAAGGAGGTTTAGAAAACAGAAAATAATTAGAGTACTCGGGTAGAGGAGAGAACGTCATTACCAAGATTTGATATAAGATTAACACCCAGAACCGGAAAATAAACAAATAATGTAGAAATAAAAAAATAGAATGTTGAAATAAGAAATTTTATTACACCCAATCAGTTTCGAATTACTCACAGGCGACAATAGAACCCGTTTGGTTCTTAGTAAATTGTTTTATTTTCTACGGAACAACTAGGACTTTTTCAAGTATTTAATTGACATAACATTTAAAGACTTGAGGGGAAATTAATTTTACTAATTATTAAACTGAACTTCTTTTTAACTTTCATTTAAACCAACCAATTTTTAAACCTTTTTATTGATTTAATAATTGACAACAGTTCGATAAAATAATTTAATTAGTTTTTTAGCAGATTCATAAATGAAATTATGAGAGCAATAAACTTTGAATAATCAAATAAGTGACTTAACTAACACCTCATCCCTTATAAAGGCCATCCAAACTCTAAAACATCAATTTAAACTTTAAAAAAGTACTGATTATATTTATAAGGTAATAATCTTTATAACGATCTCAGTTATCTCTTTTAAAAGAATAAATAGCGCCACAGACGCCTTTATAAGATAAGCAGCCAAAATGGAGTCTGCACATCTTTTATAAGCAAATAGATCTTATAGAAACTATATTAATTGACAGTGTAAACGTTTACTCAGTCAAATTATAAGTGTTAAATCTTCTTACGTCTACTCCCTTATAATTTCCTTCTATAAGGTATGTTAGTAAAAGCATTCTCATTATATGACTCTAATAAGGCAAATAACCTTATAGGCTTAGTATTATAAGAATATTTTGCTAGTTGGGCGGGGCTCCGTACAGTGCCATCCACCGTATCAACCCGTGATACAGTCGACGGCACGTCGATCCTGGTCCTCCTCCATGAGGGGGGACCCGTCCGAGTGCGGCTGCGGCGGAGCACAGTCGTGGAACGAGGAGTTGTTAAAATGCTCCTCGAAACTCTATCGGGGGTTCTGAACCAGGCCAAAGTACTTCAAGTGCGCCTCGACCGGTATACGGACCCCCTCCACTCAGACGCGGAGCCCCGATGGGGGCGTGGCTCGTCGAGCAGCACCATCGGCTGATACCCAGTCGGGGAATCCGCGGGGCGACTCTCCTTCCTCAACAGGCAGAGCCTGCCCTCTTTCCACCGACTTGGGAAGCGGCCCGAGGCGATGCACAAGTCAAGCACCGCTTGGAACCTCTTTGGCCCTGCAGATTTCGTTCCGCAGGGCCTTCTTGGCTGCCGCATACACCCGACGAAGTTCAGCTTCCTCGTCGGGTGTAGTTCTGGCGCGCCTACGACACCGCACGTCGGCGCGCCTGGCCCGCATGCTGGTGGTACGGAGGTCCACAATCTCTTGCGTCCACCAGTACACTTGCCCCCTTTCGGGGCAGGCCTGCGCCCTAAGGAGGGTCCCTAGGGCGCAATTCCACCTGGTGGTAGGTGGAAATAGAGTCCACATGCGAAAATGGCTAGTCACCCGCACCTTGCCGACCAGCAAGGTACTTCTTCACGCTTCTTATAATTATAAAGGTCCCGGGATTGTAAGGAGGAAACACATACGCTGGCAGAGAGTTCCATTTCTTAGTCGTGCGACATAGAGAGAACGAGTGAGTTTCCAACAATGCAGGCCAGCACGTGTAGTTCTTAAATGGAAAGGAGAAAGTGGGATTAGTGAAAAAAGCTCCTCAGAACACTCGCCATGGTATAGACGACAGAACGCGCTAAGTAACGCAACATCAAGACGCAACTGCAGTGGTTCAAGGTTGTTAGTAGGTCACCGCTACGTCGCCAATGATGCGTGTTGCGCGCCGCTGCAAACCTATCCAAAGCATCGAGCAAGTACTTGGCGGAGCCATCCCAGAGGTGCGAACAATATTCTACACTAGACATGTGTAGTTCCGGATCGTAATAGTTCTTGGAACTATGTCCGACACTGGAACGACATAGTTCCTTTCCGAGGCGTTGATTTAAACAGGTTCACAGTTCCATTTCTGAGGACCTATTCTGTCGTTTCGCGCATGTCCATGTCCGAACCGAGACATGTCGACGAATCACAGCGGCGAGTCCGAGAGTCGTTATTTGACGCGGGAAAAGCCGCGGGAGGAAGCTTGTGTATTGTACATTAAAAGGAACTGAATCTGATAGATATGGAACTGAACCTGTCTATGGCCATGATAGCTAAAGGAACTAGATAGTTCCGCGGACATGATAACGGACATAGTTCCGAAATGTTAAGTAACCGTTCCAGGTTCAATCCATTACAGGACATGATTTGCGCATTTCTATTCTGCACAGGACCGTACTTGCGTTTTATATAGCGATCACAGTTGATAAGCTGTAAAGAAACGCCGCACCTTGTACAAGGCATCGAGTTTTTGTGAAGCTGTTTTTAGAAGGCTTTCGATGTAATCCTTTGGGTCTAGGTGGGACATGTTAATACTACTTACTCTGCATGTTCAGTCTTGTGCCCTGAAGAGAGGGAAGGGGGAGAAACGATGACGTTTTTGCCGAGAACGCACACACCTGTGTTTTCATGGTATTGAAATCAACCAAGTTCTCTGTGCCCCATTGGGATATGCGGCCCAAGACCCAGTTAAGTTCAATGACAAGGTTATCCCGTCTCTCCGCTCGTTCGGTCGCCGCGTGTCCAAAATATCCCGCATGCACCATACTATCGTCTGCATAACAATGAATGTTCCCAAGTGGAATCATATCATTGAGTTGAAAGTGGGCCAATTTCGACCTGGAATCCGCAATTACAAGAGGTCAAATGCTAGCCGATTACATGTAGAGAGAGAGGGATTAAACACTTTCTTCAAAAAATGTCTGCATTGAAAGTGGATCTGGAAAAGTCCGCATGGTGTGACAAAAAATGAGATTGACTTCATCATGTCGACTAAGACTCGGATATTCAATGAAGTCTCACTGATCAATTCGTTTAACACGGGGGGCGGTCACCGGAGGGTAAGAGGCGCATTGTTTCCTAACATGAAAGCCGAAAGGTATCGGCTGGTGAAGTGTACGCTCCATCCCGAAGCAATCCAGATCCAAAACCCCGAGTACTTTTAACTCGAATTGCAAAATCGCTTCGATTGCATGGAGGACTGCACGAATGCACCCGTAATGACAGGGTTGTGGAAACTGTCCTTATGGTGGGTGCAAAGTTTATTAAACACAGCCGTACTAAGCAAATAAGTAAGATCTTGGAGCCGATAGTTAAGCTGATGGAGGAAAGGCGTGGAATGCAGCTGCAGTCTTCTGAAAATGCTCGTCGACGACTCAACGTCCAATCGCAAGTCTGTAAACATTATTTGCAGTACCATCGGTACAGTCGCTGGACTGCACTTATTTTTTATTTATTTATTGATTATGATTTACCAACATTTGTATATACTGTTACATCAATGGGTGTTGTAAAAATTTATAAGTTCGTTTATATCTAAGTGTTAACTAACAATTACAGGTAAATTCTACATGCTAGACATCTTATTTATACATTATAATACATTCAAAATGACATTTTAGGCACGGAATACATAAAATCAACATAGAACCAAAACACAAATTTTATTTTCCCTTACTTCGGAATGCCACGACTACGAGCAAGATGGCCGTCGAGGATGGTTTAGTTGGTAGTCATGGGACTCTTCCCCAGACTGTGTGTGACTTATGCCTGTCAATTGGTAATCTTAACTCCGAATCGCCGCGATGTGAACTTCAACGCAGACATTTTCTCGCATCGAGCCCAGGTGTAGCGTCTTTCTTTCAAGGTTTGAATGATCATTCTTCCTACTGTTGCGAAACGTGTTAAATGTATTGTCGACTAAGGGTCAAAACACAAAATGGCGGTGCAACATTGCATCCGTACACGTGTTTCAGAATTTCTTCAGAATATGCCTAGGGTAACATATAAGGGTTGACAATTATTCAGTTTTTTTCTACGTATTTATTACAGAAACCGGTAAATTTTCTACTACAATATAAAAATGTACATGTACAATATAAATAAACCTATAATATAGGTTACACTTATACAGGGGCGGCTCTAGCTAAATTATAAGGTGGTGCGAGATCTCATGCTGGCGCCCCTCCTCTCCTAACTAAAAACAGAGCTCTTTCTATTAGTCCAGTCAATAAAAGCTAAAATATTCCAAAACCTCCGAATTTTTGAATATGCACCGATTTGCATGAGAATTAGAAATTAAGCTCCAATGTAGCTTTAGCTGTAGCTTTTGAAATAGAGGGTAAGTACTCTCTACTTGATGTCAGAGCAATCTTTAGATTCGGCTGTAAGTTGGATATCTTATCTTCTGTCAAAGACTTGGTGGCATGGTATCGATTGGTGCATCGAGAAGAGGTATTTCTTTCGTACTCTAATCTAAGATTATCGTGTGTGTTTTTCCTATGTTGCATTTCCATAGTCCCTGCGATCTTAGGCTTAGGGCTGCTGCTTTCGCCTCCTCTTGTATGGCTAGATCTAGAGGTCTCAGTTGTAAGAGGTATTCTAGGGAAGCTGATAGAGTGATTCTCATACATCCACTGGTCAATGTTGCTGCTAAGCGTTGCAGCTACTGGAGCTTAGCTTTTGCTGTGATCAGTTGGGTTCTAGACCACCAAACCACTGATCCGTAGGTAAGAGAGGGTCTGATAACTGCAGTGAATAACCATAGTGTGATTTTTGGATGAGACCTCATTTCTTACCAAAGAGTCTCCTACATTAGTTAAACGCTAAGCATGCCTTCTTTGTTTTTGTTTCCATGTGACTCGCCCAGTTTAATTTGTTGTTGAAGAATTTGGCCAGATATTTCGCTTGTGTTGATAATGCCCAAATATTTCACTTCAGTTTGGTGTAATTATCGGTAAGTTATATTTTGACGTTATGTTTTGAACAATCTCTTATTTTCATGAAAAAGAATTATGAAAACGTTACGAATTTCGAGGATGTCAAAAAGTAGTAGGTATTAGAGGACCCATCTAAAAGCCTGGGTAATTGATGCTAATTTTCACCGCCATCAAACACAAAAGAAGATGTGTAGCAAATCTTTTCGTGACAAAAAAGTTTACACTATAAGCATGGCTGGTTCAAAAACTTAAAAACTGACAAGCAGGTTAATAGACTACCTGAACCGGCAATAAATAAACCTGAAAGTGAAGAGGAAGATTTTTAATAAGCAGAAGATAGTAAAGTTGATGTAGAGCCAAAGTGGTAAAACCTAAGTATTAAGAGAAATGAATGAAGAAGTTTATTAAGAGGCAGAAGAATATAGAGTGGAAACGAAGAAGGATTTATAGAGAGATCACCTTAAGAAATAGGATCCGAGGATTTTCCGTACAAAATGTATGGGAAATGTTTTTGGCGATTTCTGTCGTTTCTAGTACTCATACCTTAAATGGTCCCATAGAGTCTTTTGATCCCTACATGAAATAGGATCGATAGGCATAAAAATTTTTTTTTTTGCTATCAGCATTTTTTTTGTTGACTGTAACTTTTTTCCAAAATCTGTGAATGCAGATCAGAATATCTTAAAAAGTTATGGATGGTTTCCTAACAATGTTTTCTTGTAACTTTAACGGTTAATGTACCTGCCCTTTAAATCCCATCTCAAAAATCCATCCTGTATATATAGATTGTGGAACCCCTTAAAATATTTTTTTTTCATGAAATATCCTAGATTTCAATCGCGAATAACTCGAATGTGTATGTTTTTTTAAAAAAACATAATGTTCTTGATTAAATTAACCACTCTATCGATTCCGATTATAGCCCAGAAAAATTTACAACCCAAGAACGAAAAATTTACATCAGAAATGGGTAGCTTTTATTTCTCTTTCACCTGTCAAAATATCAAGTAAATCCATTAATGTTTGAAGAATTCGAAAGTTGTTTGCTTCATTGACTGGACTACATGCAGCTAGGCAACATAGTTATGATGACACGAAAAAGAACGTTAATATTTTTAACCCCGCACCGCCTACGTTCCCATGTTCGCCTATACGATTTGCGCGCACGATTGATAGTCGATCGGTGGTCGAGTGTTTTCGGCGCCCCCCTTATGACGGCGCAGGGTGCGGTCGCACCGCTCGCACCGCTCGCACCGCCCTAGGACCGGCGCTGCACTTATACACTTATGCCATATATTATATGGCATAAGTGTTCCTCAAGCGGATAAAAACGGCTTTGGCGGTCAGATATCGAATAGTCGAATCGATATTGAATATCGAAAAATACTCTTTCCGAGATGGGGAGATGAAAAATATATTTCACGAAAATACATCATTTGGAAAGAAACTAACTCTCACGTGAATTTGGTTTCAGGGAAGACAGCGCTGTCGCTTGGATGAATCTAGGTATTGTGCTGGCTAAAACAGGCCGCTATAAAGAATCTGAAGATGCTTACCTCACCGCCATACGGTACAGAAACAAATATCCTCATTGCTATTACAATTTAGGGAATTTGGTAAGTTTGTTTTCGAAGGCGCAAGATACTAAGGCTCAATACAGATGAACTATTTAAATGGCATTCAAACTGCTATAAGTTAAAGTGCCAACGAAATGCAATGTACTACTAGTGTAGGTGATTACCAGTCGCCTGAACTTCACGCTTAATGCACGCGGACTGCAATCGGGCTCTTTGGTTGGTTGGCAGTTTAAATTTTAAATAAAATAACTAATTGTGTCTCATTACTTTTTTGCCTAACCTCATTCAGATATTTTAATGGGGTACATATTAGTAGGTTATTATCATATACTAATATGATAATAACCTACTAATATTCCTACTCCGACGACACGGTTAGCGCAGAGGTCGAGTGATCGCCTACTGCGCAACGGGTCGCGGGTTCGATTCCCGCTCGGGACAGATATTTTGTATGGCCTACAGAAATTTGTTCCGGTCTGGGCGTATGTGCATGTGATATTCTATGTTTGTAACTGCACCCACGACACAGGAGAAAATCCTAGTGTGGGGCGACGTTTTTTTAAAAAAAAAAAAAAAAAAAAAATCCGATGACGATAGTCAAGATGTCTGAAAAACACAAGTAAAAGAAAAACTAATTGTGTGGTTTTATGAAATCACAATGCAAGTGAAACTTTTTTTGGATCGTAGGCATTTAATTGAAAATTTGTTAAGGCCATATTGGCTTTGGCTGCTTTGTCGAGCACCTTTCACTTGTCTTTCTTTACCCCTACTCCGTGGTCAGCTCTAATGCGACATGCGATAGATTAGTGGTTCTTAACCGGTGGTCAACGGACCTCTGGTGGTCCCTCGAAGCAGTTAGTGGTCCATGGCTAGACGGATTCGCGATTAACCGAACTACCAACCCTAAATATTTATTTTCAAAAATAACTTTATGCATTCAAGTAGAATCCATGCATGCACGGAGATCTCCGAAAGCAATTAATTTCTTTCGGATATCTCTTCTATGCTTAACTCTGGTTACCATAAAGGATCAAAGTACTCGTCAATACGAATCGAACGAGACCAAACTCGACGGGGCTGTGTCGTTTTATTGCGAAGTTCCTATGGCCACCTTCCAGCTCCAGCATCAGACCCTGGTTACCAAATAGGATCAAAGTGCTCTCCAATACGAGTCAAACGAGCCCAAACTCTATGGGGCTGCGTCGTTTTATTGCGGAGTTCCTATGGCCACCTTCCAACTCCAGCATCACACCCTGGTTACCATATAGGATCAAAGTAGTAGACAAAACGAATCAAACCAGCCCAAACTCGATGGGGTTGTGTCGCTTTATTGCGGGGATTTTATGGCCACATTCTAGCTCCAGCATTAGACCCTGGTTACCATATAGGATCAAAGTACTCGTCAATACGAATCAAACGAGCTCAAACTCGATGGGATTGTGTTGTTTTATTGCGGAGTTCCTATGGCCACCTTCCAGCCCCAGCATTAGACCCTGGACCCAGACCATAAAGGATCAAAGTACTCCTCAATACGAATCACCACTCGATTTAAAGTTAAAGCTCTGACGCACATGGCATGACCAATCCTGTCCAATATGGAATCGTGAAATTGTAGACCTTATGTTTTTTTGTAATGGGGCCGTCCATATATTACGTCATTTTAAATTGGGGGGGGGGGGGGGAGGTTGGTCTGCGGATGACGGTAAATGATGGATGGGGGGGCGTTTCGAAATTGACGTCATTCTTGTGATACCAGTTACTCTAAAATGTACAAAATATTTTGCAAGTACCTACTAATGGTATTAATTATTGAACTCATTATTCATTTATTTATTACATAAGGTTTGTCTACATTATATTCTTGAACTTGTATGTAAGAATGGGTGAAAACTCCGGGGGAGCTATCCAAAGAAAACTAAAGAATAGATAATATTATTATATTAATGAACATTGCCAAAGTACAAAATAATAAAAGATGATTCTATAACAAAATGTTTTAATGTCACCCTATTTTTGTCAAATCCGCAAATGTTTTAATTTTGTCAAACTGGTAATGACGTCAGTTTTTTTTGTAGGGGGGGGGGGGGGGGGGGGTAGAAAATCAGCAAAAATCAATGACGTAATATATGGACGGTCCCAATGCGACATGCGATAGATGGATGTAAATTTTTTTTATTATTATACACGGTTATTTTTTTATCACCCTGGAAAATTTAAGGGACGCTTCAGGGAAGACATGGTATTAGAATGATTTAAATATGAATAAAAAAAATAACTCACTTACCTACTTAATTTTATATTAATTTTCAAAAAAATACAAAAAATGCTGCACTAGTTGAGAGCTAGTTGAGAGTTATTAGAGTTTTTGAAATTTTTTTTAAATTTTTTGTTTCATTTTGTTTATTTTTTTTTTATAATAATTGATGTGTCCTGAAGCGTCCCTAAAATTTTCCAGGGTGATAAAAAAATAACCGTGTATACTTTATTGTGCACAAAATCTAAATATAAACATAGTTATAAATTGCGTTACATAGGCGGACTTACCTCTATTAGAGATTTCTTCCTGTCAACCTGTAAGTGTGTTGGAAATTATATAAATAGAAGGAAACATCAAAGTACACAAGTGAGATATTAGATTATTAGAAATACATTTGTATAACTACAATAAACACAACATACATGTACATATAAACATACAAACATACATATACACGGTGTTTCATAATAACCAATAAATAATCTTTCTTTCTTTTATGCTTATGGCAATTGGTCGTTTTGAGTGCTTACAACCATTACTGCCAATATCAAGTGCCAGGATAGACAGTCTTGTGATTCTTCGCGTATATAGTAGAATGTTACGTCGTATTATTACCTGTAAAGACAATCACAACACAGACATAAACCACCAGTCAAGTTAGTATGGTAAAATAAGTTATAATTTAATTTGGTTAGAACATATATATTTACACAGCAATTTTAGGACATGGATATCATTAAAAATGAGTAAACTCTTAATATTAGTTGGTCTAGGAATATAGCTAGAGAGAAGTTCATACAACGACACAGGATATTGAGGACAGTTAAACAATATATGATCTGTTGAACCTTCCTCCAGACCGCAATCACAAATGGGCGAGTCTCGAGTATGTAATTTATTTAGATGCAGCGGAGTACATGCATGACCAAATCTAAGTCTGCATAGTATCGAAGAACAGTGCTTTTCAATGCGTTATCTAAAACCAATTATTAAAATGTGTTTACACGTAATGTCATTCAACCCAAAATTTTCATTTGCTAAGGCGGATTTAATACTTGCGAGTGAAAGTGCTGCCTCAGCCTGTATTTTCGGACTCTGTTGAACTACAGAGGGCAGGTGGTTTCACATTTGGGCGGCACGAAAGCTGAATGAGTGTAGCAAGAAGTTTGTATTAGGTTTGGGGAGGTCTAGCGTTTCAGAGTAGCATGGGCGTAGGGAACGAGAGGGGGGAGGCAGTATTTGAAACCGCGAACGGAGATACTGTGGAGATCTAGGATCTCTAAGGATTTTGAACACTGTTGTTAAAATGTGCATATTACGACGTTCACGCATCGGAAGCCATTTCAGTTCGGAACGATAGTAGGAAATATGATCGAATTTGCGAAGACCAAAAATAAATCTTATAGTCAGATTTTGAAGTCGCTCAAGCTTGTCAAGAAGTACTAGGTTTAAATCTAGAAAAAAGACGTCGGGATAGTCTAAAATAGGAAGTAAAAGAGCTTGCGCAAGGGCATAATTCTAGTGTTGAATGGGAGAAAGTATTGGAGTCGCTTGAGAGAGTGAGTTGCGAAGTGCATTCGTTTACTGATGTCAGTAGTTTTCGGCGATGTAAAAAGAGTTTCACTTTAAAAATAAGTGAAAAAAGGAAAACAATCTGCCAAAAATGTGGTTTACCACCCTATGTTTGAAATTCAGTTTTACGTCGTCGAACAACACAGTTGACATTGCTTTGCAATAACAGTCACTAACTGACGGTAACTTTAACGATATTTTGTTCATACGCGAAGTTTTGTTAAAACTGGTACACTCTCTCTTGGCCTGCCGTATCAGCCCTGCGAGCATGGACTTGTCGATCTACATATATTGATCGACAAAAGCAAATGTCCTTTTCACTCCTTAGGAATATCTGTCAAATTTATCGATTTTTGTCGAGTATGTCGATCTTAGCTGTCAAATTTAGTTTACAAGTAACGATCGCAGGGCTGGCTGTTATTAAGATTAAACCGAAACCTGTGATTAAGCTTAAAAATATATATATATTTATCGGAAATGTAGTACAGTAAGCTCCTTATCAAGTTATACTGTTTGACCTTTGGACCGTTCTTATGTCGCTCGTAATAGCGGCGGTTTTCGTAGTGTAAATGTATAGCTTGAATGGGAGCTTACTGTACCTACTGATTATACGAGTATGTAGCATTATTGATTCACACATTTCTTGCTTTTAATAATGTCTATTTTGAGTAAGATCATTTATTGTACGATTATTTAAATTTTAGTACTTGGAATTGAACAAAACCGACGAGTCACTGAAAAGTTGGTTACAAGCAGTAAAATTAAACCCAAAACATTTTCTGGCGTGGACGAATCTAATTGCTTTGCTTGACAATACAGGTTAGTTGCAGATTTATTTTAATAATAATAATGTTATTTCATAATTTTATCGTCATTTTAACCTTTACACATGGCACGGGTGTTTCCTTTGACTAGAAGATGACCTTCTACACCATGCTGGGCAGTAGGGTTGGTGGACGGTTTTGTTTCGGTTTTTCCATCCTTCATAGAGGTGTAATTGTGTTTCACTCCTCATCCATAATAATCAATCCAAAAACATCTTAAATCCAAAATAATTACTTAATTTATAAAAAAAAAATACTCGTTAATCTGTTTATTTACTATTATTACTTCATATTAATATTTTTAGGTTTTCATTAAGATTTTCCCTATAATTTTTCTTTTTAAACCACCCCTGTAGATATTCAAAGCGGTCAAGCCCTTTTTGGGTTTTTGCGAGACTAACGAACGGCGATTCATTCTTTATATTTAAGAAAATATGATTGTATTTTTAAAACTTATTAAATATTTTTTAAAGTATTTTTTTGTCAACTTACGTGGCAAACATGCTGTAGGCTTTGATTATAGAATAATCAAAGGCTGTAGATTAGACGCTAGCGACTAAAGAATGTCATTTGCATGTAGTTTGATTTATGTTGAAGTAATGAAATATCAAAAATTGGTTTTTCTTTTTTGATTAGTTATTTTAGCCTTATGAAAAATTTAAAAATTAAATCAAGGTAACATAGAATAATAACACCTTTATTATAATATTTGCTTCTTAAGTAAAACTGTGACCCTGGACTATTTATTTAATGAAAGGTGATTTTTTCAGACCAGTTAGACCAAGCCGTAGATCTGATACCGAATGCTTTGGCGGAGGTACCTGACGCGCCGTCGGTCAACTTTGCAGTGGCGAATATTTTCGGCAAATTGGACCGTTTTAAAGAATCTGAGAAGTATTTTCTTAAAGCGATTAACTCTTTTGGGAGGAATGTTCAGGCAATTCACTACGCTAATTTGGGTAGGTTGATTGAGTTTTATGACTAAGTTACTATGTACCGGGTGTTACAGAACGCTGACATAATATTTAAGGGACATATAGCTTATAGTAGCTTACATATAAGTTGGTCGCTAGGTGCTAGTCTTAGATCTGAAAATTTAATTCCTTCCGTTTTATTTGATTTTAAACTGAAACCACAAACTTTCAAGTCACAACCATAGAGAACTGTTGACACAAAAGAATGTAAACAATGATAAAACAGGGTACAGAAATTTCACCACATGCATAGCATAACAATTTAATGCCTAATATCAACCACTTCTGAGTAGTAAAATCAATTTGTCAACAAGAAACTGGAGAGTAAATATGATGTACCAGACAGCAGTGTTGGGCGTATCCCAATTATTTTTTGTTATCAATTATTGTCGGCTCCAAACTATCGTCCAAGTCCAACAGACTTCAAACTTGTCCCAACTCACGATCGATCTAAACATATGGCCGGATCGCACGCCAACACGGTTCAACATCGTCCAACATGCATGAACTGTCGCTCTACACGTGGAAGGTTGGACGAACAGTTGGAATGTTGGACTATAGTTTGGAGCCGGCATATGGATATGACTTTGAGCCTGGTCGTCAGACTTTTTCTCTTCAGTCAGTCAACTTTCTGCTGTGAACAACGTGTCGCGATCTCGGCTCCTGCTTTAACATAGGCATGGAATCGAATATAAAAGGGACTGCCAATCGCACATATTAAAAAACAAAATATAAACTCGTGCTATGGAAAATATTTTAATCCCAAACCAGACTAACAAAAGGAACTTCATTCTTCAGATCAATCAGTATTTAAATAAATGATTTAAGTTATGTGTTACCTATAAATTGTTTCGTCAGTCATCTTTCAACAATCCATTCTACATGTTCAAACCGTTTTAAACAACAAAGTAGTTTATTTTTTATGTTTTCAGGAGTCCTGTACCATCGATGGAAAAAATATAGCACAGCGGAAATGATGTACAAGAATGCTTTAAATATCGATCCCAATTTTGAAAGTGCACGAAGAAATTTGAGAAGCTTGCAAAGATTGACTAGAATCTAATGAATTTTGATTTCAATAAAACATGATAGTTTTGATGAAGCTTTTTATTTATCATAAACATTCCCTGCTTCAAGTGCTCTTATAATGATTTCGCAAAGGTTCACAGATTAATAACTCAATTTGAACACGATTAATCATGATCATAAAAAGATGTGGGGGAGTACAGTTACAGATTGTAATATCTTAGTTATTGATCAATCAATCAAAATACTACACAAAAAATATACTGACTTTCTTCTAGTCTAATAAAAGGATTGTAATTATACAGTGTGATAAGAACTATTATTTTCAAATGCAACAGTTAATATTATACTTGGTTGTATGTACACGACAAGTAACACATTTTGTAACATAATAAATCCAAACCCCGAAAGTACCAAGTCGATTCAAAATTCAGATGGTGGAATATCTAAGGATCGACGCACAATATCACGTTCGCAGAATGTCACGTCACTACGTAAAAAGCAGAACGGTTCGTTCAACAGAGGTACTCAATATCTCAATGACTTCAGTTCCATGTTGTAGCACTTATAACCAAATGCATAAATAAAAAAAAGGAAACCACAGAATACAAACCTCTGATTGATTGCCTTTAAAAAAAATCAGCCAAGGAATTCGGCGAAATCGTAAAGAATAGCGCCATCAACCATAGCTCAACTAATAACAGTTCGGGGTTTGCGTTTATTATGTTACACGTTGTATCAGTGGGACATGGAAGTCACTGTAAAGTTTGACGCCAGGGGTTGCAGGGTGTGTTTGATGTCGAAGGCAGTCCTAGGATCTCTGAGGGCGGCGGCCGCGTGGGCCAGTTGCAGCGCACACTCCGGCGGGGAGTTGTTCGGCAAAGCGGCGCATTCACGTTCCAAAGCACCGCCTACGCAGGTGAGCAGCTCTGAAAAGCCGAGCGAGATGGCAGCGCGCCTGAGGCGGTTCAATTCCTGGATAAAGAAACGTCATCTTCTTACACACGAATAGTTCAATACGCGGCACTTAGTTTAGTAATCTGCGAACCACATACAACTTGTTAATAAAATAACGCAACACACCCCGATTTATGTATAAAAATCCGCGTCACAATGTTTGTCCTTTATTTCGGCTGATGGTAAGTGACAATAAGGCCACGGTAATAGTATATACAGTAGACCGACTTCATAGAAACGGTCTAAACACGCGCTATGCCTACGCGCCTCGATCTGGGATCGCACTCGGATCGCATAGTTACGAGGGCAGTGGGGCTAGCACGCAGGAGAATCGAAAATCGAATCGAAATCCGAATCGAGGAGTTTGTATGGCAATTTTATTAGTTCTGCTACTCACCGCCGTGGCGATAATAAAATTGCCATACAAACTCCTCGATTCGGATTTCGATTCGATTTTCGATTCTCCTGCGTGCTAGCCCCACCGGTCAAAAAGTTCGCGGAATGAGGGGCATGGAGGGGGGAAAGGTGACTTTTTACTACCTGCACTAGTTGTGACACTCATTAAGAGTATAAATACTAAGTTTAAAAAAAATAGGTCATAATTACCTGAGCTACACATCAATCAATAAGTCAATCCGGAAGAAAATTTGCAACATGGAGAAAATTGAGTTTCGCGCAGTCATCAAGTTCCTTACCAAACAAGGAAAACCTTCCCAGGCTATTTTGGAAGAGATGTCTTCTGTTTACGGGAACTTTTGCCCTGGTAAAACCATGGTTTACAAGTGGCACAACCTGTTTAAGCAAGGCAGGGATTCGATTGAAGATGATCCGAGGCCAGGGCGGCCTGTCGAGGCAACCACGGCAGAAAACGTCGAAAAACTTGAAAAAATCATATTGGAAGATGCCCGTTTAAAGAAGAAACAGCTTGCAGAAATGATTGGAGTATCAGCTACAACCATTTTGAACATCCTACACGACCATCTTGGCATGTCAAAGGTGTGTGCAAGATGGGTGCCGAGAATGCTCACGCCACACCAGAAGCAGAGTTGAGTGTTGTTGCGAGTTTTTAGCGCTCTGTGGTGAACAAAAGGATGAAGTTTTGAACCGAATTGTGACAGTAGATGAAACTTGGGTTCATCATTATGAGCCTGAGGCCAAACAAGACTCCTTGCAGTGGCACAAAAAGGGCACACCACCTCCGAAGAAATTCAAAGTGTCTCCGTCGGCTGGAAAACTCATGGCTACTGTTTTCTGGGATTCAGAGGGAATCCTCCTTATTTATTATAAAGAAAAGGGTGTCTCTATCACTGGAGAGTACTACGCTGCACTATTAAAACGTCTGCGAGATGCTGTGAGAGAAAAAAGACGGGGAAAATTGACTAAAGGTGTGCTCCTTTTGCACGACAATGCACCCGTGCACAAGGCGCAAGTTGCGATGGCTGCTGTTCAAAGAGTGGACTTCGAAATCTTGGAACAGCCTCCCTATAGCCCAGATTTAGCCCCAAGTGATTATTATTTGTTCCCAAAAATGAAAAAAGAGCTTCGAGGGAAGAAATTTTCCAGCGATGAAGAAGTGAAGAGCGCAATTTCGGCCTATTTTGACGACAAAGAGAAATCATTTTTTTTCGAAGGTATTAATAAATTAATTGATAGGTCTAATAAATGTATTAGAGTTAAGGGGGAATACATTGAGAAGGAAAAATCATTTTGTGTTTTATTTCTTACTTTTTACCCTCCATTCCGCGAACTTTTTGACCCACCCTCGTACGCAAGGGCTGTCAAGTCACGAATGCAGTTCGCCGCAGGGCATACGCACGAGTCAAACGGAGCGCACGGTCGGTAAGCGAGCAGCCCTATCGCGGGCCACGCACGAAGCGATGCCGAGCAGCCGTAGGTATAAAGTTTCAGAGGGGCCGAGTCGACATACTGTATATACTATTACCGTGATAAGATGGACGCGAGCTTCATCTGAATTCCGCAACAACTGAGGAACTGGCTATCTTAACTCTAACTATCCGAACGCAATAATGTTAACATTGTTATTATGTCGACAAATCTAGGTAAGACTGTGATAGGTGCCAGGCGTGTCGGAATCCCTACCACTACTGAATTTTGCCCCCATGTGGAATCGAACCCCGGTCCTCCAGGCCAATACCGGGTGGTCGGTCTTAACTACTAGACCTCGGAGTCAGTTGATGACCACGGTTATAAGTATATCGTACATAAAAATATAAACGAATACAAAATAAAGAGAGAATATGAAAGATAATTCTCAATTCCACCAATAATAAAACGATCTTAAAGGAGGAACAAAATAATACTATTGTTATTATGGCGACAAACCTAGGTAAAACGGTGGTAGCTAGCCAGGCGGGCTCAGAAGCCCTATTAATATCCAAACCGAGCATAAAAACTGCTCCCATGGGGAATCGAACCTCTCGATCAACACCGGGTGGTCTCTGCCACTAGACCACTGAGGTGGTTAAAGTGGTGGTATTCAAGTGAACCACAGCGCCACGGACGCTTCGGCCTTCTAATTGGCATGTTCGTGGCTCGATCCTATCATGTACCAATGTGTTTTTCAAATTTCATATGTACATTTATCCGACGCTTTTACGGCAAAAGAAAACATCGCGAGGCAACCTTTGCACATTTGCGAAGAAATTCAAAGGTGTATGGGAAGTCGACCAATCTACACTGGGCCAGCGTGGTTGACTATGGTGATGACGATGATGATTCGAGTGAAAACACGTATTTAGCGAGTCCACAAGGCGTGAGAATAGTACCTTATAAAGGTGTTGCGTCTTGTCAGGCAGCTTTCTAGCGTGGCGCAGGACCTTCTGAACGTCGGCCAGCAGCGCGTGCGGCCGCGCCCACGCGCAGTTCGATCCGCCGCCGCTGTACGACCGCCACGCGCGTACTGGAAATGTTTCTGGAACAAAACCTTGCCGTCAATACTCATATTATCGACGTATGCGTAACCGCAGCAAAATGTTGTGCTTTGTAGAAGTAAGAGTATAACAGGAGGTCGCCAAAATCGGCCCAATCGATGTACCGAGGTACACTATTATGGAAATAAATTCTCTATAGGTAATATGCTGAATAATTATAACAACCACATATCTTTCTGGTTATTTGGAAACGATTAAAAATCCTTTTTTATTTGTAAGAAAACGCCGTTTTAGACCCTATACTTAACTACAGATTACATATGCCTTATTTATAACAATATAAATAGGCTAGATGAATGAAAAAATATTATTGCTTTAATACAAGCTTATTCATATAATAAACAGAATGAAAAAATCGGTTTTCGAATAACTATAAAAACAACCAAGATATAAGGTATTAAAGATTTTTCTCCATCTCTTTCTAGCAAAACGGCAATTGACATGGAGTTTATATGGTCGTACTAAACAATGACGTCACGGTTCATATCGGATCTCACTGTCTAATCGCTTTCAAATTAACAGCTTAAAATGCTTGTATCTAATGTATTTCTAAGCCGATTTTAATTCTTATTTCACATGATTGCATCTTTTTTTACGGTATTTTAATATTTTATGACGAGACGTGAACATTTGAATTCAGTCATCATCCCAATTGCTTCGAGACAGTTGATTTGCAAGTTAAAATATTATAATTTTTTACTTTTGATTGTTGTAATCCGATTAAGATATGTTTTTTTTTGTATAAGTGCACGATACATTACAACTTAAGCAAAAATTAACTAATAATAAAAATATTTCGTAAACACTACTGGCCTTATTCATAAAAATATTTAAGCAATGATTAAGATAAGTAATGTTGCTGTCTCTTTTGATGTCCTTTCTTTTGTTATGAGATTGAAAGTGACAGCGACATTATTTAACTTAAACATTGCTTAAATATTTTTATGAATAATGCCATACAGGTTTTGCAGAAGACGAAACTAAATGCAATTCAGCACTTTTATTTATTGTTTACATAGTTTTATCTATAATATATAAAGCTCGATTAATAATATATTTTTCGGAATCCTCGAATTTTTCTCTATATTTTGGTACACATATACCTCAAGGTACACACATGGGCAAAAATGTATGGACTATTGGCGACCTCCTTTAGTCCATCATGAGGAGTAATTAGTCCACAAATAGCAAAATTTGTTTGAATTGTAGTTTTAAAGTTATTCGGGAAAAAACAGATTTTGCTGGAGTAATGTCTGATACTCAAATTTTATTTTCATAAAATCGTTTCTATCCGGAACTATTCCAAGTATCAATATACACTAGGCAAATTAAAGTTTTAATCTGGAGCCCCTCCCCCCATCGAAAAGTTATACCTACGCCTATGTCCGGAACCAAATACAAATGAATACGTAACCGTATATGTCAATCGTATAATTATGAAAGCGATTATATAATCCTACTTAAATAAAGTATATTGACTTTGACTTTGAATGGAAGAAATTGGTAAATAGCAATAAAGCTGCCTATTGCTCTTTATAATTGTGATGTTGATGATAAGTATGTAACTATAAAAATGTTAAGTGATGTGTTTATCTGCACTGTGCTCTAACAGTACAGTACAGCAGTAGTATACACGGTGTTTCATAATAACCAATAAATAATCAATTCTTTATCGAAAACTAATTATTAAATTGTGTTTACCCGTAATGTCATTCAACCCAAAATTGTCATGTGAATCATAGACATGATGATTATACTATGATATACATGAAAATTTTGGGTTGAATGACATTACGTGTAAACCAGTGGTGGGTCGGTACGCGTTTTTGCAATACCGAAACTATGTATTGGTTTAGTTTGTGATAACGGTTTTTGAAACTATTTATTTTAATAACTAGTTATTGAATGGGTATCGGGTATCGCAAGTGTCGACTGAGGGCTCGGTTTCGGTTCGAAGGAAAATCATGTTTTATTGAATAAATGATTTTATTCGGCAACTATCTATTGACGTGACTGAGTATTAGGTGTTCGATAGTAACCACCAGTATTATTTTGGTAAATGAAAATGAACTTTCCTTCATACTTTGACCAGGCTTAGGACTGGCTGCTAGGTGGCAGGCGTATTTAAATTAAAAGTTCATTTGATTTTATGTACATTGTTATTCTGTACATATCCACAATATTTACCCCTTACTATAAACCTATTTTATATTTTACACGTTTTTATTTACACTATGTTACGAAGTTTTGTATTTACAATTCCTATTTTACAATTTGGCGCGAATCGTTTGCCGTCGGTTCCGTCAGCCTGGCACCTAGTATCGGCTCTCGCTCGGGTACCACGAAACCGTGAACCGTCCGTTCCACACAATAAATAGTTACTCCCGATAAATAGTTTCTGAAGAAGTCAATACATAGTTTTCGGTATTGCTGCTAATAAATAGTTTCAATAACTGTTTACGGTTTATAACGCCCATAACTAGTGTAAACACATTTTAATGATTGATTTTATTTATTGGTTATTATGAAACACCGTACAATAGTACAATAGTACACAACAATAGTACCACGGGTACAGATGGGATTCGAAATGGGCTAATGTTTTTTCTTGTTCAATGTGAACGCTCACCGCTCGGCCCGCCCTCCTCGGCCGGCCCCAGTTGGTCGAGCGGCCCCAGCCACGGCGCCGCGGACACGCCGGGCCGCATGACGCTGAGCAGCAGGCACGAGCGGCGCGTGCGCGACGGCTCGCACCACGCGGACACCGTGCCCCACCACTCGGCGCCCAGCTGCACTATGGCCGACATGCCTTCCACCTGTACCAACGTTTTTTGTGTGCAGGGTCACTATTTTATCACCCACGAAAATTTAAGGGACACGGCTCGCACCACGCGGACACCGTGCCCCACCACTCCGCGCCCAGCTGCACTATGGCCGACATGCCTTCCACCTGTACCAACGTTTTTTGAACATACAGCGTCACTTTTTTATCACCCACGAAAATTTAAGTGACACGGCTCGCACCACGCGGACACCGTGCCCCTCCAGTCAGCGCCCAGCCGGACTATGGCCGACATGCCTTCCACCTGTACCAACGTTTTTTGTACATACAGCGTCACTTTTTTATCACCCAGGAAAATTTAAGGGACACGGCTCGCACCACGCGGAGACCGTGCCCCACCAGTCAGCGCCCAGCTGGACTATGGCCGACATGCCTTCCACCTGTACCAACGTTTTTTGTGTGCAGGGTCACTTTTTTTATCACCCACGAAAATTTAAGGGACACGGCTCGCACCACGCGGACACCGTGCCCCACCAGTCAGCGCCCAGCTGGACTATGGCCGACATGCCTTCCACCTGTACCAACGTTTTTTGTGTGCAGGGTCACTTTTTTATCACCCACGAAAATTTAAGGGACACGGCTCGCACCACGCCGACACCGTGCCCCACCACTCCGCGCCCAGCTGCACTATGGCCGACATGCCTTCCACCTGTACCAACGTTTTTTGTGTGCAGGGTCACTTTTTTATCACCCACGAAAATTTAAGGGACACGGCTCGCACCACGCGGACACCGTGCCCCACCACTCCGCGCCCAGCTGCACTATGGCCGACATGCCTTCCACCTGTACCAACGTTTTTTGAACATACAGCGTCACTTTTTTATCACCCACGAAAATTTAAGTGACACGGCTCGCACCACGCGGACACCGTGCCCCACCAGTCAGCGCCCAGCTGGACTATGGCCGACATGCCTTCCACCTGTACCAACGTTTTTTGTACATACAGCGTCACTTTTTTATCACCCAGGAAAATTTAAGGGACACGGCTCGCACCACGCGGAGACCGTGCCCCACCAGTCAGCGCCCAGCTGGACTATGGCCGACATGCCTTCCACCTGTACCAACGTTTTTTGTGTGCAGGGTCACTATTTTATCACCCACGAAAATTTAAGGGACACGGCTCGCACCACGCGGACACCGTGCCCCACCACTCCGCGCCCAGCTGCACTATGGCCGACATGCCTTCCACCTGTACCAACGTTTTTTGTACATACAGCGTCACTTTTTTATCACCCAGGAAAATTTAAGGGACACGGCTCGCACCACGCGGACACCGTGTCCCACCACTCAGCGCCCAGCTGGACTATGGCCGACATGCCTTCCACCTGTACCAACGTTTTTTGTACATACAGCGTCACTTTTTTATTACCCAGGAAAATTTAAGGGACACGGCTCGCACCACGCGGAGACCGTGCCCCACCAGTCAGCGCCCAGCTGGACTATGGCCGACATGCCTTCCACCTGTACCAACGTTTTTTGTGTGCAGGGTCACTTTTTCATCACCCAGGAAAATATAAGGGACGCTTCACGACATGGTAGTAGGAAGCATGAATTGAATTTAAAAAAAATAAATTACTCGCCTACTTAATTTTATATTCATTTTCTAAAATAGGTAAGTATCCAAAAAATACTGCACTGGCTGAGAGCAATACTTTTAGAGATTTCTATTATTAAAAAATTCATTTTTTATATTTTTTGTATAATAATGGATGTGTTCTGAAGCGTCCTTAAATTTTCCGGGATGATAAAAAATAATCCTGTATACAGGGTGTCCCAGAAGCCGACGTCAAGCCGAAAGCAGGCGGTAGACTAACTCATATATGTTATCAGAAAAATATAAAAAAAATCTAAGTCACCTATTAAAAAAAAAATCTAACATTTAAAAAAATCGATATAATTTACACCCTGTGACGGTTTTTTCACTCTTGTTGCTACAAATCTTGTCTTTTCTAAACATTTTCTTTTGTTTTGTAATCCTGAATAATGTTTCTGTATACTCTAATCTAAAATTTAAAGCCAGCTGCTCCAAATTAGAAGAATATGCCATTTTTATCTAAATTAAATATTCAAAATTAATTTTTCGCATAGCTTTAACAAGCTGTACTGAAAAAAAAAATGTACTATGCGAGTTTGGCAAGTAACTGCAAAAGTTGGCGCATTCAATAAGGATTCCAAAATGGTATGATACTTGGTAGATAATTTCTACGATTGCAGACAATATTTTTTTTTCCCAAAAACAGGCAGTTTTGAACAAATTTTTCTTACGTACTTAATTTTTTTTCTAATGTACTCATGGTTTGCTTTAAGGCTGTAACTTTAACATTCTAGTTTGAGTGAGACCGGGAGAGTCATTTTACGAAGTGTGAGAGAGACAGATAGTGACGCTAACGTGACAGAGACGGCGACGACGACGGAAAAATGACTATTTTACGAAGTGGAAGTGAGACAGATAGTGACGCCAATTATTCGCTAACGCACAAACAATACACATCAGTACGTTTCGCTCCTTCGCTTACTGCGCAACTTTTTGTATTCGTTCGTGTTGATTTCGTGCTGACCACTTTCTGCTTCGTTTATTGGACTTGATTGCTTGTGATTTGGATTCGGACTGTTTAGTTTCTCTACCGACGACCTTTGCTTTGCTCCGGACTACTTATCGTTGATTGTGTAATTGTGTAGTGCCACCATGTCTGCGTACACGACACAAGAATACGCCAACATGCATTTAATTTATGGGGAATGTAGATGCAATGCCAACGCTGCAGCTAGACTTTATCGTGAGAGGTACCCAAATGCAGCTCGTTTTCCGGATCATCGAGTCTTTACAAATGTGCACCGATAACTCTTCTCAGAGGGCCGACTGCCGAACCAAGTACATAGTGAAAGAAGATTTCGTCCCCCTTACGAGGACGTTGTACTAGACATTGTCGAAGAAGATCGGAGTATTTCTGTACTTGGAATAGAGAGAAGCACAAGAGTACCCAAAAGTACAGCCCATCGGATTTTGCAAAGAAATCAGCTACACCCGTACCACGTACAGCGAGTACAAACTCTACTACCCCGGGACCATCGACCCCGTGTTGCTTTTTGTCAAACAATGCTACAAAAACACAGAGAAGATTCGCGATTCTTCGAAAAAATTTTGTGGTCAGATGAGTCGACATTTAAAAAAGATGGTTACATGAACCTACACAATTTACACGAGTGGCATATCGAAAATCCTCATTTGATGAGGCAAGATAGATCACAATATCGATTTAAAGTGAATATGTGGACCGGAATTTTAAATTGACAAATAATAGGTCCTTTTGAGCTGCCAGACGCCTTGACTGGTGAAGTTTATTTACATTTTTTACAAAATGATTTACCAAATCTACTGGAAGATGTGCCACTTAACATTCTAAGAGATATGTAGTTTCAACAAGATGGTTGCCCAGCTCACTATGCCAGCTCAGTAAGAGAATATCTCGATGAGGAATACCCAGGCAGATGGATAGGACGATCTGGTACTATCTCGTGGCCAGCCCGTTCCTCAGATTTAAATCCATTAGATTTCTTTTACTGGGGAGCGGTGAAAGAAAAAGTTTACGCAAAGCCAATCGAAACTGTGACTGACCTACGGCAAAGAATAATAGAAGCAAATGATTTTGTTAATAATGGAAGATTCGCCCGCTTGATAGCCCGATCTTTTTTAAGAAGATGTCGAGCCTGCATTAGAGCTGAAGGAAGACAGTTTGAACACCTGTTGTAAATCTTGACATTTAAATAAATTATGTTAAACAATTATTGTGTATTTATTTTACTATCTGTCTCTCTCACACTTCGTAAATGACTCTCCCGGTCTCACTCAAACTAGAATGTTAAAGTTACAGCCTTAAAGCAAATCATGGGTACATTAGAATAAATTTTAAGTACGTAAGAAAAAATTGTTCAAAACTGCCTGTTTTTGGAAAAAAAAAAATATTGTCTGCAATCGTAGAAATTATCTACCAAGTATCATACCATTTTGGAATCCTTATTGAATGCGCCAACTGTTGCAGTTACTTGCCAAACTCGCATAGTACATTTTTTTTTCAGTACAGCTTGTTAAAGCTATGCGAAAAATTAATTTTGAATATTTAATTTAGATAAAAATGGCATATTCTTCTAATTTGGAGCAGCTGGCTTTAAATTTTAGATTAGAGTATACAGAAACAATATTCAGGATTACAAAACAAAAAAAAATGTTTAGAAAAGTCAAGAATTGTAGCAACAACAGTGAAAAAACCGTCACAGGATGTAAATTTTATCCATTTTTTTAATGCAAGATTTTTTTTAAATAGGTGAGTTAGATTTTTTTATATTTTTCTGATAACATATATGAGTTAGTCTATCACCTGCTTTCGGCTTGACGTCGGCTTCTGGGACAACCTGTATACAAGTTTATTTTTTAGTTATGACAAAAATTTTGTGTACTTGTTCAGACAAGCAAACTGAACAACTTTCACTATGGGACCAACTTCGAAATCGCAAAAAAAAAATCAGCTGTTCCATACAAATGTTCAACATTCACTGAACCTAAATGTATGAAACAGGCGACTTTTTTTTGCGATTTCGAAGTTGGTCCCATAGTGAAAGTTGTTCAGTTTGCTTGTCTGAACAAGCACACAAAATTTTTGTCATAACTTAAAAATAGCGGTGTATATACAATATTATACAACGTGTTAATGAAATGGCGCATAACCTGAAATTAGTATGTTAGAATCGCACGTATAACAAATTATACATTCCACTAATAAATAAAAATATGGATCACAGTGTATCCAAAACAATTTTTCAAACTTGCCGCTTTTCAGATTAAAGGTGAACACACATGTCAGCACGCGCCGTACGCGCCGTATTATATGACGCATGCTGATGACGTCATATAATGCGGCGCGTACGGCACGTGCGGCGCGTGCGATGCTGACAAATCTGCCCAATCGATGTACCGAGGTACACTATATGGAAGTAAATTCTCTATAATACGCTGAATAATATAACAACCCTATTTTTTTCTGATTATTTGGAAACGATTAAAAATCCTTTGTTATTTGTAAGAAAATACGCCGTCTTAGAACCATAACAACCATGTTTTTTGAGGGACCTATGCTGTTAGCCGCAGATGGCTGTTACAGCTTCACCTTGATTATTTTTAAGAAGGCGAGAACAATGGTGGGTCCTCAAGCCTCGTTTGGCAAACCAACCTGATGGATTTGTAGCACAGAGGCATCACCTCGGGGGTGTCCCGCTCTCTGAGTAGAGTCACCAGGTGGTTATCGCCGATGCGGGGAGCGGCTGCAACTCGAGCGCGCCTCAAGGCTCGGAAGCTCAAGTTCGCCGTATAGTGGAGAGAAGCGACCGGGTACATATCTGTACCAGGTGTATCGCAGACTGTGTATACCGGGCTTTCGTACTCTTGTTCTACGAGTGCGGTGTGTGAGACTAGTGCGTAGGTGTGTAGTGTTATTTGATGTTTGGTTGGAAGCGGAGAAGGTCGTTCGCTTTTGGCCGCTTTACTACTCAAAGGGGAGTAGGCGGCCGCCTGTCTGATTAATGCGTTGGGGTGGACGGTGGCGCTAGCGAAGTAGCGTTGGGACAGATGGCGAATGTGAGCCTCAACTGATGGGAGGTCGACGTCGTAAAGGTCGACACCGCGCTTGTAAAGAGGAGCGCCAGTGGCGCGGCGCAGGAATTGGTTTTGGAAACTATAACCACAGATTACATATGCTTTATACACGGTGTTTCAAAATAACCAATGAATAATCAATTCTTTATCGAAAACTCATTATTAAAATGACCCCAATTCAACCCAAAATTTTCATGTATATCATAGTATCATCTTCATGTCTATGATTTACATGAAAATTTTGGGTTGAATTACATTACGTGTAACCACATTTTAATAATGAGCTTTCGATAAAGAATTGATTATTTATTGGTTATTTTGAAACACCGTGTATATAGCAAAATAAATTGCTGCCATCTATTGTCGGATTTTTGAATTTTTATGACGAGGTCAACTAATAAGCACTGTGTGCGGAGTGCGAGTTTTATCGAGCTTTACTCGATCGTACGCATCGAACGCGTTAACGCGAATTTGTCTGGAATTAGGGCAGCGCCATCTAGTAGCTGCTATGGAATGAGACAGCTTCATCTAGTGCCGAGCTAGATCGAGTCGAGCTCGATAAAACTCGCACTAGGCACACTAGATGTGCCTTTGGCAGCAGACTGGATTTTGAATTCCATTATTTAATTTTAAAAAGTTATCGAATTTAGTTCGAAACCAATATTTTATATTAAACTAAAGCATTGATTAGTAATTAATTACTTACGATTTAATTTCTACAAAATGAGTCAATAATTTATTACATCCTCGTTTAACAAAATGTACGCCATTTATGCAGTTTTGGATGGAACTATTATTGTAGATTGTTCCTGTGTCGTTATACCGTGAGCAATGAGCATAGATCATATTTTAACATTTTATGGCGTTTTGTTACTTGCGCAGAGACAGTTGATTTGCAAGATATTTTTTTTTTACTTTTGATTGTTGTAATCCCATTATATGTTTTTTTTTGCAATAAAATATTTCGTAAACACTACAGGTTTTGCAGAAGTCGAAACTAAACGCAATTGAGCACTTTTATTTATTGTTTACGTGGGTTTATCTAAATAAATAAAGGAAATAATATATTTTTTGGAATCCTTGAATTTTTCTCTATATTTTGGTACACGTACCTCAACCTCATGTACCTCAAGATTAATATTGATTGGCGACCTCATTTTTAACCTATACAGAAACCCCGAGGGTTCAAATAAGGACTCAAAAATACGTATTCCTCTAGAAGTTAACTTTCAGTGATAATGTGTTTTTGTTATATTCAGCTAATGAGAGTTGTATTGATTTTGGCACCGACCTTAAGAGCACCGTGAAGCAAAACACAAAAGTTGGGTACTTTGCTTGGATCTGACATGTCTTCTTCTGTAGTTGCACCATCAGTTCCGGAGCTATCCTGAAAATTAATTATATTAATATCAATAATGATATTAAAACATCCGTTGTATTTTTGAAACTTATCCTATATTAGTTAACGAAAAACATGTGTTAGTTTCACGAAATGACCTATAGGTTTTCGAAGGAATACCCATTATGATTTTTTCATCAAAAAATTAAATTATAAAGTAGAAAGCACGACTTCTAGACATGAAGCATGAGTAAATGTCTGTGCAATCAAAAAAAAACTGATGATATAATTGATCTTTTTTTAGGGTTCCATACCACAAAAGAAAAAAAGGAACCCTTATAGGATCACTACGTTTTCCGTATGACTGTCAAGGCCCTTTTCTCGGAAACTCATAGAGATATCAAACTGTTTATATCAAATACTCAGATTTACGGACTTCCGCTTTGTCAAGGAAATCTAAACCTTAGGGTACTTTTCGTTGACCTAGACAAGGACAGGTTTGTACAGAACCCTCGGTGAGTCCAACTCGCACTTAGAATTAGGAAGTAATCTTATTAGGTGAGCTCTTCTGTTTGTGGTCTTATTACTATACACGAGGGTTAGGAGTGTAAAGCTTTTTAGTGTGAGGCCAAACGGACGTAATTTTTTGAGTTCACGTGAGTCACGTAATTTCGGTCGCGCAATATGCGTTGCATTCGGTTTCATACATAGGTGCCGATTGTGCCACACGACGACGCAAACTGAGTTGTCTGCCGACTCATGCGCCTAAACTGGACCGATTTTCGGTCGGGTTGAGGGAGGAGTGAGAGAGGGGAGCGCTGGAGAGCAGGGAAGCAACAATTCGTTACAGGATTGTTATTATTCTTTCGTCAGTCTTTCCTCTGGACTGATGGCTAGTCTCATGTTCGTGTCTGATTTAGTAATAAAAGGTTTTACGAGGTGTAATAATTAATTCTTGAAAAATATGTAATGACATATGGTAGTACTTTTCAAATATATCTGGATTCGCACATGATCGTTCATATGAAGCATAGAACAGTTGACATATCAATCTTTCACTATTGAGTGGATTTACTCAAGTTCGTTTTTGACATCATCTTCTGAATGCTTCGTAAATACACAATATTTTTAATGAATCCATCGCACTCGATGACACAAACCTCATTGTTCTGAGATACAGCCTATTCTACCTCTCAAAAGCAACTGAATAAAATACGTCCGTCTGGCAGCTCAACAGAATTTCAGTTGAACGTAAATTGCGCCACCGAAAATACGCGACTCACTACTCATAAAAATACGCTCGTCTGGCCTCACCCGTGAAACATCTTCTGTTTAACTTATAATAAACTATACATAGGTATAATACCTTTGTTCTTGTTATAATAATATTTTCTTCGAACTATGCTTTAATTTCATCATAATCACACTAAAAACTGAGCACAAAGCGAGTCTTTAGTGCTCTAAAGCAATAAAAATGTATGAAATTTCATTATTGCAGTTTTGTTTTTTTTTAAATCGCACAAAGAAGTTACCAATCTCAATGGAATAGTTATCGATTCAGCCAGCGGATATCGATACTTTCTTAGTTTATATACGTATTATTCGTTTCTATCCTAAAATTCAACTCCGATTTAAAAATGTAAATTAGCGGGAACTTTAATAATTTTGCGTGACAATATTTTTAGAATCGTTAAAGTGTGATACTGTCTTAGTTTGAGTGCTTCGTATTAAGAATAGGGTATTACACCCTTTTTTGGAAACTATTTTAAATCAATCTTGAGGTCGTAATGAACCTGTAAAAATTTCATTTTAATTTTATAAAACCGAAAAATGGCTTAAAAACAATGTTTTATTTATGATTTTGAATTTTCGCGCGAAAACGCTAGCCGCTATGCTATTTCGATTCGTGACGTCCCCCCGTTAGTAAACAAACAATAGGTACGACCAACATAGGTCTTTCTGTGAGAACGACTCTGCGGAAGACCATGTTAAAAGATTTAAAAAAATGGCTTATTTATAATCTATATCATTGTGTCTTGTAACTGAATGCAAGAATTTGAGTTTAAAAACGCCACAAAAATTGTGGGTTCATATGCCAAATGATATCAAAATGAGAAACACTTGATTGAAACTGGCCAGAAGAGATTCATTGTTCACGAAGACAAGACTGTGTTTCTGCGAAGACCACTTTGTTGTATCCCTTATAAATGAAAAACTAACTATAGAATAATTAAAAGAAAACTTTATGTTAATATCACAAAACAAATGGCGTATTTTGTAATGTATTTATAGCTATGCTATGTACCTATGATATATATTAACTTACCGTCCTCCATTACGTAATTTTAATAAAATTAAGTATAAGTCCCACAAACGTGATAATAACTTAGGTTTCAAATAACACAGAGCACGACAAAACATTATCAAGTTTGTTTACTATCCGAGTGACGTCACGTCGGCACCCAATATGTCGAATGGCGTTTTTGACATTTGAAGAACAGATTAAAAAATAAGATAAAATAATTTAAAATTGAATTATTTAATTTATATAGCATTTTTATGAATAAATATCGGCGTTTCTCGCTTAATTTTTACGAAATCTATCATAAACATGCATATTTATACTTCTTCTTACATGGTGAGAAATACCCTATTAAAATGGAATCATCTAGCGACTCATTAACTCCGGAAAACATTTTAAATGAAGCCGACAGTGTTATAGAAAATCTTTTACCCTTAAAATCACGAGTACAATACGTAAAATCTTAAACTTCTATTTTTATTTTTTGACGTGAGTTTTTTTATCTACTATTCTATTCCTATAGGTAATAGTTGAAAGAAAAGCAGATTATGCACCTCGCCTGAAGTAATTTATTATTGCACCGAGTGCTTGATTTGGATTTCTAACAGGCACGAGCACTTTGTGCTCGGTGCAATAATCTACTATTAGGTGCAGTACACTCTTTTTTTCTACATTGATAAGTATTGCACTTACTTTTGAGGGAGTTTTGGAACCATAACTCTCCCGGTTGTTATTATTATTTCCCGATTGAGCTTGCGGTATGATCAGATGTTTACCTATTGCAATAGGAGTACCTGTAAACCAACATTTGGTATAAAATTGGAAGCAGACGAATACAAGCAGGTAGCTGCAATGGAAGCCGTGCAGGTTTTAAGCCGAACAGCACAATAGAATGACCAAGGTGCAGCCACAAAGTCATAAAAAGTATTGATATAGTACTCGTAAAAATAAGTGAATTACCCATATCCTGTTGCGTGATAAAGCCGACGACATGTATTTGATGAGCTAGGGTGTATGTGGCTGTTATGCCCTCGTGGGACACTGTCTGCGGAGCCGGGAACAACTGTACGCGGGTCTCCAGTTGCCCACACTTCAAAGTGCACCAAAACTCTTGATAGTGCTGTTCGCAAATCCTATTCATTGCCGATAAAACCTGCGCAGTAAAATTTAAACAATGAATTATTTTTATTATATTATTTTACGCTCTTTGTCAACTAATTAATTAATAACTTCTGGAAAATACATTTATAATGACTGTGTAAAAATAAAGAGAAACAAATATTGTTAAATTATTGTAGTTATATAGATTGTAGAGTTATCTAGATGTTTTAACAGGGTTGTTTTTTACTGAGCAAAACTGTAAAATCGTAGAATAATTTTAATTCTGTAAATCAAACACCACTTTTGTCGCTTAACACCAGGTGAGATGGCGCTCTTCTAGTAAATCATAAAAAAAAATTGTTTGCAAACGTGTTTTAGTGGTCGTTTTAACTGAGAAATGCCCAATATTGGACAATGGTCTCCTAAATATCCCTGAAATGATCGGTTTTATACTGCCCGCATTCATAGGCTTCCTGCGACTTTCACTAAATTATCAGCTCACCCCGTGAAGCAAGCGACAATGCTGCGCCGCCCCGAACGTGGCAGTCATTTGAGAATCTTTCCAACTATAGTCAGTTCTGTGAGCTCTATAATTTTAGTCATATTTGGTGACCTAGTTCTTTGGATCTATTCATGTAATAAACTTTTATCAAAAAATGTGTAAAATGAGACAAAGAAATCAATAGAAGGCTAGAAGCAAACGGTATGCCAATCTATTGTTTCGAACGTTATGGATTGTTACTTATTTCTAGGTTCTTAGTTGATACATTTTGGAATACTGATAATCCTCAGTTTTTATAGTTGCAGGGGTGGAAGCGGTATCAAGGTATAAAATTACTGACTTTACTGACCAAAACCTAATGAAATACTAACCAAATACTGACTGTTTTACTGACCAAATTTCACCCCTCGCTGGACTGTTTCATTCATGTGTGCAGAGTTTATGTGCTCAGTCATAGTACCTTATTGGTAAAGCACATACCTACTTACTAACAACGTAAGTACACTAAGTAGCTATATATGTATATGTTAATGGAAAATGTTGAAAAAAAAAATTTTTTTTGGTCTCCATCATCCCCATAGCCAACATACACCACTCTTTTATTAAAAGTTATTTAGTTAACGTTAACTAAGTAATCACCGTGCCGGGTGCCGCCATGGAGTTTCATTTTTGTTGTAGCTGAAAAAGGATGAGATTTGCTCAGGAAGGAATGGGATGAAGCAAAATCGCAGCTCGCGGTATCCGGGATCGCATACCCGTGCACTCAAAAGTCAATTTGCCGGACAAGCAAATTGAACAAGAGTACCCTCTGGAGGAAGTAAAAATACAACACGGAAATTTATCGAAATGTCTCATCAGATTACCTAATAAAAACGAAATCACTTTAAAATAAGAATGAGACACATTTTTCAAGAATACTTAATCCTGGTCCTGAAAATACTGACTTTACTGACCAAATTTTGAAAAAACTGACTTTTACTGACCATCTTCAAAAAAACTGACTTTACTGACTTGTTTCCACCCCTGTAGTTGTTTATTAGACATTTAGTTAATCTATGTTACAAATATAATAAATGACATACGGCTGCCAATGTCAAATGTTCTGGACAGTAGACAGCACCGCGAGATATTGTCCCGTTGGAATTATTTGAGGCGTTTGCAGAAAGATCAATAATTTTTTGATACAGTGGCATAGCTGTAATGAAACAAAGGATTAGATATATCTATTCAATTCAATTCAATTCAATTCAAAATCTTTATTGCATACCATAATGTGTAAAATAGGTGGTTCACAAAAAATAAGATCATTATGGACGAAGCTTATTATTATTAGGTACGAGAACTACTAATTGTCTTATTTACAGATTATAAAGCTTAATTATACGAAGATCACGGCAATTATAAATATTTGAATAAATAGACAACATTAAACAATATTTTAATATGAAAGGTTTTTATTTAATATGGTATTATTATTGTATTTCATAATGAATTTTAAAATTCAGTATAGTTTAAATTTATATTTTTTAATATTTTACATTGATTTGGTTAAATTCATTAGGAAATTAAACAGAAAGATTAGATTGAATGTCAATTTCATCGATTACTTTCGAGTCGTTCAAAATATTACTTACTTAATTAAAAATATTTGTAAATAAATTATTTGTAAAAAATATTATTTAAATGTCATGCATGTAAATATTATGATTATTTATTGTCAATCATCATTATCATCAAATTAAAAATCATGTTTTTTTCTTGTCGTCAAACATTTATTTTAGTAGATAAAGTTTTATGTACTTATTTATTTGTGTAGACCGATTATTTTTAATGTTATTTATTAAGTAATTTTGTGTCATTCAAGTATTCGTTAATAGTGTAATAGCATTTGTCAACTAACAACTTTTTAAGTTATTAAAAAATGTATTATCGTTTTTTTCTTGTATAAATTTATTAGGTAGTCTATTGTATATTTTTATAGAGAGCATATAAGTACTCGAAGAGGTTAATTTCAAACGGGAGTTTGGTAATATTAATTTATGTCTCTTTCGTAAGCAATATTTTGTCCGCATATTATTATCATCACGCAGTTCGTAGAAATCTTTATGATTACGCACAAATTTGCAAATTTCAAAAATGTACAAGGAGGGCAAAGTCAGGATTTTATACTTGAGGAAAAATGGCTTACAACTATCAGTTTGTTCTATGTTTGCAATAATTCGTATTAACTTCTTTTGAAAAGTGAATAATGAGGAGAAATCTGTACTATTTCCCCACAGCACTATACCATAATTAAGCCACGCATGCGCATATGCATAATATGTTACTATTGCCGCCTCTACACTGGTTGTCTTTTTTATTTCGCGTAATGCATATGAAAAACTAGATAACTTGTTTTTTATTTTGTTTATATGTGCTTTCCAGTTAATATTTGTGTCAATAACTATGCCGAGTAAAGTAAATTCCTTCACACATTCCAAATTTATGCCTTTGTAATTGTATGTATAATTAAGAGCAGTTTTTTGATAAGGGTGAAAATACATTAATTTAGTTTTTTCAAAATTTATTTTTAGGTTATGGTCAGACATCCAATGTGTTATTTTTGTAAGTAGCAAATTTAGATTTTCCTCAATATGATTAATATCTTGGCACGAAGTTAACAAAGATATATCATCAGCAAACATTACGCATGGTTCCTCCATGATTTTTGGTAGGTCATTAATATAGATTAAGAATAATAGACATCCTAACACACTCCCCTGGGGTATTGTTGCGTTTATTATTTTACATTCCGACCTTATCCATGAAATCTTTTTAGTGTTGGCATCGGGGTATTCGACTTCAACAAACTGTTGCCTATCCTTCAGATATGATGCCACCCACTTATGTGCGGTACCGCGTATACCTATGCCATACAATTTTCTAAGCAGTATATCATGTCTAACTCTATCGTACGCCTTTGTCATGTCCAATAATATACCCACGCCGTACTGTTTGTTCTCTAGTATATTGAGAATTTCTTTAATATATTTATAAACAGCCAAAACTGTCGAACGATTTTTTCGAAAGCCGTTCTGACAGTCGTCAAATATTTTATATTTTTCACAAAAGTTATTGACACGATTATAAATGGCTTTTTCAAAAATTTTTGAAGCTGTGGGCAGAAGAGCTATTGGACGATAGGTACCTAGTTATTTGGATCACTTTTTTTATTTTTCTTATGAATTGGCTTCACAATTGTCTGTTTAAGAGTAGATGGAAAAATGCCCTCACGAAAGGATTGATTAATTAATTCGCAAAATGGTAAAGCTAGTTCATTAGCACATTCTTTAATTAAGTTTGGTGGTAACTCATCAATTCCGTGGTTTTTTTTGTTTTTTAAATTTTTAATAATTTTTAGAACTTCTGGGGTGTCTACTGGACTAAGGTAAAAAGTGTTTTCGGTCGGGTGAAGTACTGAACGACCACAAACATTACTTGTACAATCTACCTCACCGACTGACGCAAAAAAGTTATTGAAAGTATTGGCTATTTCTTTAGGATTTGAGATTTGTTTATTATTAAGTTGTAACTTCATTTTGAATTTCCTTTAGTATTAATTTTTTTCGTCTTTTCTTTAATTATACTCCACATTGTTTTAACCTTATTGTCTGATAATGTTAATTTATTTATATAGTGTAGTTTTTTTGAGCAGATTATTGCCCTTTTCAATATTTTTTCATAACTTTTATAATGTTTTTTTAATACTGTATTTTTAGATGTATTTGTAAATTTTTTTAATAATCTTTTGTTTCTGCATGATTTTTTTAAACCTTTGGTTAGCCAAATCGTTTTGGGATTCTGTTTTATAATTTTTTTAATTTTTTTGGGTATTGTTTGGTTTAAAATATTGAGTAAAATTTCATTAAAAGCGTCGTAATTTTCATTTGTATTCTTATATGAATGGATTACATCATGCCAGTCTATTAATTGTAATTTTGATTTGAAGTCGGAAATTGTTTTTCTATTAAAAAGTCTTTTTTCTGTGTACCAATTTGTTTGTTTAATTTTTTGAGACATTTTGAATTGTATTATTGTTCCTGCGTGATCTGAAAAGCCCATTTCCTCCACTTTACTGTGTAAATCATCGTTTTGGAAGTTTGTAAATATATGGTCTAAGCAAGACGATCTATTGCTTGATACATGAGTTGGAGTTTTAATATGTTGGTAAAAATTATATTCAAGCATTAAATTTAAAAAATCTACCGCTTTTTTGTTTTGTTCTAAAATATTTATATTAAAATCTCCGCCTATGATTATATTATATTTTTTATATTTTGTATTTATATAATTTAATATTAAATTTAATTGTCTATAGAAAATTTCTTCCTCTCTTCTGTTCCAGTACATAACTATTATTATACTATCTTTTTTGCATAATTCAATCGCGGTTACTTCTAAAATATATTCAATAGACATGTTCGTAATATCGTGCAATTCTTTGAATTCTATATCTTCTTGTAAAAGGATACAAACTCCCCCTCCCACATGGTGTTTCCTGCATAACGATGCTGCGACTGTATATCCAGTGAATTGCACTAATTTCAGCTTTTCCTCTGTCAACCATGTTTCGGAGATGCATATAGCTTGGTACGCAGAGTTTTCGTTAAGAAATGCCTCGATTATGTCCACTTTATTATAGATACTCTGCATATTCTGGTATAATATTCTAAAATGTTGGTCTGTATCTTCGAAAGGAATGATTTAGCGCGGCACCACGCGGTTGATATGTTAATCGGGTTTTGTTTATTTCCATATTGGACTGGTTTTTCTTGTCATTTGTAGGGGTTGAGTAAATAGCTTCATTGTCGCCAACGTCGATAGTTTTTCCTTCGATATACAATTTATTGTCTCTAATTACTGCGTGTAGTCCTTTCTGCCGAGCTGACATCATTTCGCTTCGCATTTTTTTCATTTTTAGTTGTGTAGGTCTGTCTAAAAATTTTGAAACTGACAACCCAGTTCCTGAGAGACAATGATTGCAATCAGTTAGGTATTTAGCCATTCTTTTGCTTAAAAGTTCAATCACAAGAGGCCGGTGTCCATTTTTGCTGTATCTGCCGACTCTATAAATGTCCTCAATGTAGCCCGTTATATCTACGTGTAATAGTTCCCAAAAATAGCTACACAGTCGATCTAAAATTTTATTTTGAGGTTCGTTATAATACTCTTGAAGACCATACAAAACGATTTTTTTGCGGTCGGTATCCGGGTTACTAATTTCGTTTGTGTAAGTTATTTTTTTCTGTATGTTTTGCAATTCTTTTCTTATATTTTCATTTTCATTATTTAATTAATCTATTTTAGTATTGAGCTGTTTTATTTCTATTATTCTATTGTTGTTTTGTTCAGTTAAGTGTTTTGTGTCTTGCTTTAGTTCTTCTCTCAATGTGTTAATTGCTTTTTGTATCTCTGTTTGGATTGTAGTTTGCATCTGTGCTATAATGTATGTATTATTTTCCTGTAGTCTTTGAATTATAATGTCGCTAATACTTTGCAGGGTCAGTAGTGTGTGCGCGCTAGATTCATCCTTATCCTTATCAAGCGTGCAATCCGGGTTCACAGTATCGCCCAAAATACTAATGTCTTCGGATGTTAACGTGTCATTAATTTTAGTGATTGTATTTTTTCTGAGTGTAACATTATCAGCTAGTGATTTTATCGGCGTGTCTATGTTGCATGTCTTTGGAGTTTTGCACTTACAGGATTGACATTTCCATGATTTTTTGTGCTCCGGCGTCATCGTGTTATAAAAACGCTTGCTCGACACATTAGCACATTCCAAATCATACCGGCAACTACAATACGCACATGTGAGGTATTCCCTATTTGGGATATCGCTATGGCATCCAGCACACACTAAAGACATGTTAAGATACTTAAGATAATCTATTTAGCGATTCTTATGTTTACTATAGAAGCACCCTCTAGTGTCGGTAGACAAGACCACAGTTATCGGTTTCGCTATTCGATCACAGATGTCAGTTTATTAATACTTTATGTTATTTTCCACATATTAATTTGAAATTGCTCATTAAAAACACTTTGACGGTATTTTTGGAATTAGCTTGGAACACTAGTCGTAAAACTGTTGTATCGTTTTTAGATTATAACAAGACTTAATTTTATTTTTTGCAGTTAATAACACTTGCACGAATCAATTGTCACTTTATTAACACTTTTTACTCATTTACTGCTCAAATTAATACAAATAACTATTATTCTCAGAATTTAAATACGGATCTAAGAAAAGTAATGACATTAAAATCTATTGGTTATTCAAGATTGTAAATAAAAATATTACAGATACATTATTCAAATAGCTGGAGGTTATTTTACACCAAAATATTAATTTTTGAATATAATTACATGCAATTACCATGCTGTAGACATGAGTCATGAGGTGACACAATTGGTAAGATGTGTATTTTTGCCGGATAAGGTGGAGGCAAGGGAAGTGCCTGTATAATACGATTTCTGCCAATAGGGCCCACTCCACAGCTTCCATCAGTTACCTGCATCAACAAATAATATAGTTTAGTATTTATTTACCACATGCTGTTGTCTGCGATTTTGTCTGTGTGGAATTAAGTTATATGACTAGTTCGGTTCGTAAATAGCTGTACAAATTTGAATTTGGAATTCATAACCATAGAGGAAATATTTGAGATCAAAGTGGCACGTACGGCAAAACGCCAATTTCATATGTAATAAGGACCTAATATAAACGGAACAAAGAATTTTTATAATATGAAATGAATGTCACAAACTGTGGTATGTCCGGAAAAGTTTAGATACCTATCGCTACTATTTTTTTATCTCAAACTATGAACAAACAATTTAATTATAATAATTAACTTAGTTTTTGGTATTTTTAAGGTAGGGCATTGTGATTTCAAGGTAGGGCATTGCCCCACAATGCCCCCCCCTAGCTACGGCCTTGCCTCCAACACCGGACGAATCACCTCGATCGTCTGGTGGCCGGCAGCTGGGGAGGCGAGTGCCTCACCCCACTGGCGCAAAGCCTCTCACTGCGCCAGGGTACGAATCCGCTCCACTTCCTGTGGATCGTCCCCTCCGTTCTCGAACAGCAACCCAATGCCGATACACCTTCGAATGGACGCGTGCATCGACATCCCACAGCGTTTGGCCCGCAAGAACGCAGGCCGCGCCGTGGTTGACCGTGCGATAAAGCTCCGCCGAAGCTCGCACGGCCCGGGTTGCTATGACCCTCGGCGGACGTCGCAGCAGGGCCACCATACGGAGGGAGAGGCGCTCCGCCCATACCGGAGCTTCGTATAGTGCCATCGACCTTATTACCCTATGACAGACCCAACGATCCGACGATCCTGGGCCTCCCATATTAGGGAGGACCCACCCAAGTGCGGCTGCGGCGGCACACAGCCGTGGAGCGAGGAGCTTAAAATGCTCCTCGAAACTCCATCGAGGGTCCAGAACCAAGCCGAGGTATTTGAGATGCGCCTCGACCGGTATACGAACCCCATCCACTCGGACTCGGAGCCCTCATGGCCCTCGTTGTTTCAAGGGCCACATCCAAACCCAGGAGGCGGATGCGTCGGACAACCAAAGAGGTGCCGACTGACGCAAGGTGGGCTGCCTCCTCCCCCGTTTTAGATCTCGCCGCGACGAGCATGTCGTCGGCGAAGCAGACGACCTTCATTCGTGGAAGAAGGTCGCCTCGCAGGACCCAATTGTACCCGAGGTTCCATAGTAGAGGACCTAGTACAGAACCCTGGGGTACACCTGCCACCATTGCCCACGTATATTCGCGCCCATAGTATTAGTTGAATTAATTGGTACAAAATTTTATTCTGCAACCACTTAACTATGGCAATGTGTGTTACTCAGAGCTAGGAAGCAACCTCCAAAATGAATAAATTGAATAGGTTTATAGTTGTAAATATGATCTATTTATAGCTGTGAATATTTCAGGTGACCAGTACAACTCAAATGGCTTCCCATCAAGTATCGAAGGATAGTTAGTATTTTATGCACACTTTCAGTAATTATTTTTGATCCTCACTCTCCTGCTTACTTAAAAATTAAATTAATTAATTAATTTGTAAAGTTCTTCAAGATATTTCAGTATTATTGTATGTATATATTGTTAGGAATAAAGAACAGATCTTAGCAGCTAGACTATAAAAGGCGACGCCTGTTGCTCTTTTGGAGCATTCTACAGTCGAACACCGTTGCGGTAACATCCCTCCATATTTGCTATTAATTTTTCGTTTGCATTGTGCTTAAGTTATTCTTGTTCAAATTTGTGAGTTTGCCTATCAAATTATCAATGGAATGACATCTGTAGGTTGTAGGTACCACTTTGTAGGTTTACTGGTTCCCATTGTTACTTGGCTAAGGCGGCCAATGGTTTGCTCAATTATATATTTTAAGAAAAAAGTAAGTAAATTTGACAATATTATCATTATAAATCAATAGTGTTTTATGTAGCAAGTTATTCTATAAAAGGATTAAAACAACTTAAATATTAAACTGTGTGATTCTAAATAGAAGGAAAAAAGAGAAAGGCAACAATACCAATATGATCTGCACAGGAGTCTGATAGCCCCATTCACCCAATATGAGTTGATTAACGCCAAGAAGTGCTGTTTCAATACAAGTTTTATCCCCTTCATCAAGTTGTGTTAATTTGCTTTTAATGCTCTCAAAATCCCGGGTAAATGGCACAGACACTGAAAGTTTAATCGCGTTGCATTATTCTACAGGAAACTATAAAAATATAGGTTATGCGCTAAGTTTAAGCTTCAGTGTTTGAATGTAGAGTGTACATACCTTCATACCCGGATGAAAAACACACAAGAGACACGTATTCCAGTTTAGCATGAATGCCAAGATAATCTAAAAATGTATTAATAGCTGCTGTAGCTATAGAGAGCCGAGTGTGATTCTCTGCAGCATCCGAAGAAGGTAGAGGTCGTAACATAGACAGAGATATGTCTAATAATATTACTGTAGGCATTTTATTGATTTATTCTGAAATTATTTATAAATACTGCCGTAAGAAAGATTCAAATTTACATTGTTTGTAAACACAAAAATTGCAATTCTTGACTGTCAGCTGTCAGTCAGCAGTGTGACCATCTCAAAAACGGTAAATCTGCCCGACAATATGCCAAAATCTGCCAAACGTGACACAAAAAAAAATCAAAAATATGCCGTCATAATATTGCGTCAATAGATACGAGATTTCGGGATTATAGAAATATCTAAGTTACCTAAAGTTAAAGAGCGTCGGTGGCGCAGTGGACTCGGCACTTGCCTTCCAATCGGGGGGCCGGGGTTCGAGACCCGCCATGTACCAATGTGTTTTTCGTTTCGAATTTCATATGTACATTTGTCTGAGGCTCCTACGGTGAAGGAAAACATTGTGAGGCAACCTGCATACATCTGCGAAGAAATTCAATGATGTATGTGAAGTCGACCAATCCGCACTGGGCCAGCGTGGTTGACTAAGGCCTAATCACCCTAATATAGGGTAGGCTCGAGCCCCTCGGTGGGGACGTATATGGGCTGTGATGATGAAGTTACCTACTGATGATTGGCCGCTATATCCAAACATAAATGTTTCATGTTTTTGGGAGTTTCTTTTTTTTTTAGATTAAGATACTCCTTAAACTAATTTAAAACTGCATATTTTTCAAAATGCAACATCAGGATCGCAAATTGTATAAACATCAGCAGGCTACTCTTGAGGTCTGCAGCCAATCCCGATCGATCGAGATTGGAATAGAGATTTTTCATACGCTCGAGTAGCAACACTAGCGCCAAATAGGATTCGTATTTTAAGAAAATTAAATAACACCGAGTTTATTTCACTCAAAATCCGCGAAATGTGGTTCGAATTTGGCGCAAATGTGGCAAATTCGAGCGTACTAAAAATCACAATCAATTTTTTTTTTAAGAGTAAGCCCACAGGAATCTCGATGGATCTAGTAACCCAAGAAGAAAGCAAAAGTTACCAAATCAGTTAAATAATTACATAAATATTTTTTGTTTCTATAATAATAATTGGTATTCATGAAATCTGCCAAATTTTACCACTTGTTGGAATCGTCTGCTTATTCCGCCAGAGTTATAAACTAGCCAAATCTGCCAAAATGGCAGATCTGCCACAAATGGTCACACTGATTGTCAGTACATTTTTTAGTTGATTTTCCCATTCTGGGAAGGCAAAGGGTACTGTGCCCATACAGCCAATTTTACGGTCATTCTTTTTCTTGAATCTTCCGGGAGTATTTTTCAGTCTTTATTTTTCTTTCTTCCATATGTTTTCTTCAATTATTATAATTGGTTCAAAGCAGCATGTACACTTTTTATTTTATGTTTTTTTTCTTCTCTTTACGGTAAGGTAAAGGAAAGCACTTATTTAGTGCAGTATTTTTTATTATTTTTTTATTTTAATTATTTTATTTTTTATTAAGACGACACTGTTAGCGCAGAGGTCAAGTGATCGCCTACTGCGCAACAGGTCGCGGGTTCGATTCCCGTACGGGACAAATATTTTGTATGGCCTACAGAAATTTGTTCCGGTCTGGGCGTATGTGCATGTGAAATTGTGTTTGTAAATTTAACTAAAATGGCTGCCATCTACGGAGGCGCAATAGTAAAAAAAAAATATGTGAATATTTGCATACGAAATTTAAAATGCTATTTATAAATCTGCCTCATAGATTTTTAGATCTCAAATGAAGTGCGACCCGCGAGGGCTTACAATTACTCCTGCGCAGACGGCAGCCATTGTAGTTCAACTTATGTGCCGCGTCCTGTATGTTGTTTTAACCGCTTCCGTCGTCTAGTGGTTGCGTTGCGATCACCGTCTTTCGATCAGGAGGTCCGGGGTTCGATTCCCAGTGGGGGCAGAAGTTTTTCTGCCTGGTTTGGTTGGTGCTAGGGCTTTTTAGCCCGCCTGGCTAGCTACCACCGTCACCGTCTAAGTTTGTCCCCATATATAACTATGTTTATAACTAGCATTGTTGTGTTCCGGTAATAAGAGGTAAGAGCCAGTTCCTCAGTTGCTGAGGAGTCTAGGTGAAGCTCGCTTCCATCTTTGGCCTTATCGTCACTTACCATCAGGTGAGATGAAGGCCAGGAGTTTTCCTGTCATCATTAAAAAATGTTTTAATCATTCTACTACCGTGTACTGAAGCGTCCCTTAAATTATCCAGGGTGATAATAAAGTAACCGTGTATACATTGCTTTTCTTTTTTACAAGCTTTTATTTACTCCCTCAGGTAATTGCCATCTCGTTATTGTCATAATTTGACATGTTTTAAATGTCATTTGTTCATAATTCGCCACTTTTAACAATGGATTGGTAACTTCTATGTATAATGAATAAATGAAAGATAGATAGGTATGCCATGTGGCCGGCCTTTAATGTCGAACTAACTGAATTAAAGGTTGTACAAAATATTACCACCACTGCCAACTAGATATTCTGTTGTTACGTCACTAGTTCGTTGGCACCAACCTTAATTCAGCTCAACTGTAGTTAACCAATAAGTACCTACAATAAACTATAGTGGTTATCCACAGCCGTTATGGATGATCAAAATAACACAGCAGTGGAAAGTTCTAAAGAAGAATACGAGTTTCATTATAATTTCATTAATACTCCTTGGGACGATCGGTCCTTTAAAAACAAAGTAGGTATAGTTGGTCTTTTAGTTTCAATATTTGTGGCGATTGCGGCATGTCTGATTTTCAATTTTACACTGCATTTCAAAGAAAGACGTTATAAAAGGGACAATACCAGTGCAGAAATCAAATGTCATTTGGTGAAAACGAGTGATCATCGTTATGTCGCCAGAATACATTCTGTAGATACTCAAGAGCTTCTTTGTGTCGGTGCTGTAGTAAGCGCAACTTCTGTGCTGGCAAATGAAATCTGCGTTAAGTCTGGATCGGTTGTAATACGAATAGGCAGCCCTTCAGAGTAAGTACTTACGTTTACACCAGCGCTACAATATTTAGTTCGCTGTGGCCAGATTTTGGATTGGGTAGATTCGTAATTCTCTAGGTTTTCTATAAGTGTGCTCTATAGGCAAAGTCCTAGCTTGTTTGAACTGCTGAACTTGTCTCCAGCTAGAGGGCAAGTTCAGTAAATAAGCACTTTTTGATACCGAATGTGACCTACATCAGGGCGGAGAGATTCCGGAGGGAGAATTAGCTGAGTATGGGGACATGGGAACGGCCGCCGAAGGACCATAGTCTTAAAGCATACCCAAGTGGAGACTGTACAGTCAATTTAGTCCCTAGGGTATCGTTCGTTATAGATTTTCCCTCCTTAAAAAAACTATTTGACAAAGGCGAGGATAAGACAAATTCTTTTACTTTACAGGCCCCGTAGTTATTATATACCTAGTGAGTTTTGTTAATAGTGAATGCTTTTCACCTGATGCCTTTTTTTTTTTTTTTTTTTTCGATGGGAATGCGTGACCGCACCGTACTCGCCGTTGGCTAGACGACGAGCGTGTGTGGGGCTCTCCCGGCAGAGTGCCAGGCCTACCCACTAAACCCCTCGGTGTTCTTCCTGCCCTTTTGGACGCGCGTGGTAGGGTCCACACTGCGACTACCACTACCAACGCGCCCGGGCTAGCCCGACCTAGCTGGTCGGGCTATCGCCAAGGGGGGATTGCCCGAGAACACCTGGGCAATCCCCAGACGGAGAGCCTTACGGCGGCGTACACGGGGCCAACCGTGCACGCAGGCCCCCACGGCAGGGTCATAAGACGGGCATTGCTTGCGCGAATGCCCGCCTTCGCCTGCCTGTCCGTCTGCGGCGGATGGGAGCGGCTTGAGGATCATTCTCCCGCTCCCTCTCCGCGGCCTCCTTCTGCGAGATGACGTCCTTGCAGAAGGAGGCGACACGACCATGCTCGGCAGCGAGAGGTCTCCGCCTCCCAGCGCAGCGTTGAGTTCGCTGCGCTGGCGTCGCCAGGTCGGGCACACCAATAGAGTGTGCTCGGCAGTATCGTCGGGAGCGTCGCAGTGATGACACTGCGGCGTTTCCTCCCGACGCGCGACCCGGTGCAAGTAGTGACCGAAACAGCCATGTCCGGTCAATACCTGCACCATGCGGAACGAGAGACTGCCCTGCCGGCGCCCTACCCACTCCTCCAACACCGGACGTATCGCTTCGATCGTCCGGTGGCCAGCAGCTGGGAAGGCGAGTGCCTCACCCCATTGACGCAGAGCCTCCCTCTGCGCTTGGGTACGAACCCGCTCCACTTCCTCGGGAGCGGATCGTCCCCCCCGTTCTCTAACGGCAACCCGATGTCGATACACCTCTGCATGTACGCGTGCATCGACATCCCACGGCGTTTGGCCCGCAAGAACGCAGGCTGCGCCGTGGCTGACCGTGCGATAAGCTCGCACGGCCCGGGTTGCTATGACCCTCTGCGGCCGTCGCAAGAGGGCCATCGTTCGGAGGGAGAGGCACTCCGCTCATACCGGGGCTCCGTAGAGTGCCATCGACCGTATCACCCCGTGATACAGTCGACGGCACGCCGATCCTTCGCCTGATGCCTGCCTTTTAGCAAATAACTTGTTCATTTGTATGTACATATTCGGTGCTATAAAGATTTCAAGAATAATATAAAACACCGGACGAGCATAGATAATTAATTGGTTTGCCAACAAAAATATCACATAGGTTAGGTTCTCGCTTGTGAGAATAAACTATACAAACAGGAAAAAGGTAAATAAACAGGAGTCTGGCCAATGAAGGCTGTTCCTTGGATATGGCACCAATTTTAAAGAATCTCTGGTTGTCGACACCGACTACATACTTAACATACTGAATCAACTCAGTTGACAGAAAAACAATTTGTATTCTTGGATATGTTTGGTAAAAAAGTATTAACTGCCTCAAAACAGCGTCGACAGCTTAAGATGTTTATAAAAGTGGCGCCAATCCTAGGCACTGCTTTCGTTGACTACAGTCTATCACAAGTATCCGTTGTTACGAAAACAATGTACGAATCAAAATAAAACGCAGATTATTCACAATAGATGTCGTATATACAAACCATTTATTTACCACAGCCTGTGCTGTTCAACTTCTTTTCTCTATTAAAATATCGTTTCCAGACCTCGATGCAAGAAAGGTTTGCCTGTAGATGGTGTCGAATCGATATATCATGGAGTGGCACCCAGCGGGTTGGTTCTTCTAACTACAAACGCGAACATGGCACAGTGCAGCAAAGTGATGCCTATTGGCGATACGTTGGAATCGAATATCGCAATTTACATAATGGGTCGGCCGCTGCCCAACGGTAGGCTACTGCCACGGCAGCCGGCAAAGTTGATAGTAGTTGACAAGAAACGACCAAGCTTGGAAAATACAATTTGCGTCAGTAGCCACAGGGGCTGTCCAGTGAGAGTTGGAGACTTGCTCATCCAAAGAAGCAAGCTCTTTGGACTGGCAATCACGAGCACTCGAAAGACGGCTCCGAATAAAGTGGCCTGTTTCATTGACGTAAGAACTGCGTACAAGGAAAATAAAGGTGATGGAAAGTAAAGTTGTTACATATTGATCAATAATATAATTATTTATTAATATGTGATCTTTATTAATATGTTATTGCAAAACTTTATGTATGTGTGTATATCAATACGACGCTTTAAAAAATAAATGTCGACATCAAGAATATTATTAACCGAATTCATTTTTCAACCGACTTCGAAAAAAGGAGGTTATTCAATTCGACCGTATACAGGGTGACAGGAAAAGTCGACGTATTCCTTGAAAGGGGTTATAGTACGGGTCATAAGCAACAAAAAAAGCTCAATTAACCAGGGGTCAAAAACAGTTGGTTATCGAGCTACGACGGTTTTAAAATTTTTGAGATTTTTTCCGACTTGTTACAAAAATGCATATGCTGTATATGCTTTTTTTATGTTTGTTCGCTGATAACTTCGTCGTTTATGAACCGATTTTGATGATTCTTTTTGTATTCGATAGAGGATACTCCAAGGGTGGTCCCATGGTCACCAAAGTTAGGATCTGATAATGGAATCCCATAAAAATCGAGAAAAACCATTAAATTTTTACGTGTGTCCGTGTTTTTAACCGACTTCAAAAAAGGAGGAGGTTATCAATTCGGTTGTATTTTTTTTAATGATTGTTACCTCATAACTCCGTCATTTTTAAACCGATTTCCAAAATTCTTTTTGTATTTGATAGAGCCTGCATACATCTGCGAAGAAATTCAATGATGTATGTGAAGTCGACCAATCCGCACTGGGCCAGCGTGGTTGACTAAGGCCTAATCACCCTAATATAGGGTAGGCTCGAGCCCCTCGGTGGGGACGTATATGGGCTGTGATGATGATTTGATAGAGTATACTGCAAGGGTGGTCCCATGGTCACCAAAGTCAGTCAGATCGGATGATGGGATCCCATAGAAAATCGAGGAAAACACAAATTTAATACCAGCTGCTGGTGGAGCTGGTATTAAATTCGGGTTTTCTTTCACTAAAAAGATTTCATTCACTAAAAAGTTAAAAATATTTTTTTTTTACAAAAAATAGAACCGACTTCAAAAACACTGAAAACTTAAAAATAATCTTCTTCTATATTCAAGTCGGTGACAAATTTTAACACTTTCTAGGAGATCATCGTTTGGCGCCGACTTGAATATAGAAGATTATTTTTAAGTTTTCAGTGTTTTTGAAGTCGGTTCTATTTTTTGTAAAAATTTTGTGTATATGTTATGCGATTACTCCGCCAATTGTTGACCGATTTTCAAAATTCTTTTTGTATTCGATAGAGTATACTCCTGGAATGGTCTCAAGGCCAAAGTCAGGATCTGAAGATGGGATCCCATAAAAATCGAGGGAAACCCTAATTTACACCTTCGGTGAGCTGGTATTATATTAGGGTTTCTTTCACTAAAAAGACTTCATTCACTAAAAAGTTAAAACTAAAAAATATTTTACAAAAAATAAAAACCGACTTCAAAACCACTGAAAAGTTAAAAATAATATAAAAACAACATCACACTTCTATATTGAAGTCGGTGACAAATTTTAAGACTTTCTAGGAGATCATCGTTTGGCACCGACTTCAATATAGAAGTGTGATGTTGTCTGTACCTATTCTTATATTATTTTTAACTTTTCAGTGTCTTGAAGTCGGTTTTAATTTTTTGTAAAATATTTTTTTCTTTTACTTTTTTCGATTTTTCACTACTCCCCATTAGATATTCGCTTGACGCCGAATTCAATAAAAAGGTGTGATGGTTGCTCACACTTGCTCGTAAAGTGGGTCTTATTACCTTGCATTTAGACCCGTTATTCAGTATATTAAACACGAGTGTGTACGGATGGCGTTCGGGAGAGATAGTGAAACGACGAAGTTGTGATTAAGACTGTCTTTATTTAGAAGAATACTCTATTTAAATAGGGTTACATATTAATACATACATACCCTTACATCTCCTTGGAAGGCAAAAAACAAAACAAAATGTATCGATATTTTAGTTTTGTTTTCTTATATTTAAATTCAAAAATAACATTAATATATATATATTATTATAAGATTACAGGTATTATAGATATCAGTGTCATATATCTTAATTATAATAAAATGCTGATCTACTTATATAGCGTAGTGAATAACATACAATTATGATGTAGAAACTAAAATAAAACTAGTTACAATTACATACATTGTTTATGAATTTGGTATATACAATTTCGTTCTGTTTTTATGAACTACATCTACTTTACCCTTTTTCAAAATTTCCACGTTTGGAGACAAATCTCTTATTACCGAGTATGGTCCCGACTATAAGCTTTGCAATTTATTTCCTGTTTCATTTTTAACTAAAATTAAATCATTATACTTAATTGGATTTATTTTACAATCATATTTGTCTCTTCGCAATAATTTGCTGTTAAGTAAGTTTTTACGAGCTTCTTTTTGCGTCGTTTGAATTCTATACCTTAACTCTAAAGGATATGAGTCATAATTATACAATGGATCTATTTGATCTTGCGATAAATTAGATGGTAAAACACACCTTTTTCCGAACACTAATTCGTATGGTGTGAATCCCGTTTCAGTGTGAACAGAGGTATTAAAAGAAAAGTTCCAAAAAGGTAGCCATGTGCTCCATGTTTCTGAGTGGTTATCTGTATGTATTCTTAAATAATTACCTTATGCGTATTTTCAAGTGCTCCAATCGATTGATGGTGGTAGGCGGTTGACAATAATTTGGTAATATTTAAAAGTTTACATACCTCTGTGAATACTGCTGATGTAAACTCCGTCCCGCGGTCTGTCGCGATGACCTTCGGTAAGCCATATACTAAAATGCATTTCTCTACAAATTGCCTTGCAATCTCTTCTGGAGTTTTTGTTAGTAAAGGACAAGTTATAACATATTTACTCAATTCGCATTGTATTGTTAGTATATAGCAAAAGTTATTTACATCTCTATCTAAAGGTCCCACTATGTCAATGAACACTTTCTCAAAGGCTGTATTTGCCGTTGTTGTAATTTCCATAGGCTCTTTTATATATTTAGACGTATGCTTCTGTTTTTGGCATTTATCACACCGTTTTACAAAATTTCTTACATCATTAATTAAGTTCGGCCAGAAGTAATATTTCCTTATATTATTATACATTCGTCTAATGCCTGCGTGGCCACTAGTAGGCAAGAGATGAAAGTCATTTAAAATTACCCTTCTATCATCTTTTTGATCTATCCGGGTAACATTCTTTAATATACATAACCGGGGTCCGGACCAATTATTTTTCCTAGTTATTTCCTTCGCTAATTTTTCTATGAATATATTATTAGTTTCATTTTTTAAGAAGTAAACCTCTTCGATATTTATCTCTTTACACATATTACAGAGTTCTCTCACAAAAGCGCTTGGCGTCGGTTGCGATTGAGATACTGGTTTTATATAAATCGTATTTTTCGAAGGAACATAGCATAACATAGAGCTCTCTTTTTTATTATTATTTGAATTTATCAACTGCCTAAAATTGAAATTGTCAATAAATCTTAATTCTATAGAATCACTTGTTTTGTTATATGTTTCTACGATTTTTGGTTGATCAGACCGATTTTCTTTAGAAACAATAACATCACGTGGATTCTGGTTTAGCCTTTTAGCCTGTGCTCGCGTCATCACATTCATAACCCGTTCATTTAATTCTTTTAACTCTTCAGACGTTACACTCACTCTAGACAATGCGTCTGCAGCCGCGTTGTCTTTGCCTTTCACGTACTGAACTGTAAAGTCATACTCCTCTAATATCATTCGAAATTTCATTAAACGGCTAGATGGGTCCTTCATACCAAAAAGATAAACAAGGGGTTTGTGATCCGTCAAAATTGTAAATTTTTGTCCATAAAGATACGGCCTAAAATGCTTAACCGCCCAAACAATCGCAAGCAATTCTTTTTCTACGATGGAATAATTTTTCTCCGCTTGGTTCAAACCCCGGCTTGCATAAGCTATTGGCTTACCATTTTCGTTAGATAATATGGCACCAAGGGCATAATTTGACGCGTCCGTTTGTACTATAAATTTATTTTGCTTCGTAAAATCGGGGTACTGTAGTACAGGATGTGTGATAAGGTTTTTTTTTAATATGTTAAATGAATTTTGACACTCTTGGTCCCACTTAAATTTGCTGTTTTTCTTACAAAGTAAATTTAATGGATAGGCTTTAGCGGCAAAGTTGGGAATGAATTTTCTATAAAAATTGACAAAAGCTACGAACCTTTTCACTTCGTCTGTACTTTTTGGGGTGGGGTAATTTTTTACAGCACTTATTTTTGCCGGATCGGGGGAAATTCCCGATGCAGATACAACATGGCCTAGGTATAGTACCTCTTTTCTCAAAAAATCGCACTTTGATGGATTCAATTTTAAATTGACTTCCCTCAATCTTTGAAAAATATCTTGCAAATTCCTATTATGGTCATATATGTTTTTACCAAAACAAACTAAATCATCCAGATAAACTAAGCATTTTTCATGTGTCAGACCCGTTAAAGCTAAATTTATCATTCTCGAGAATGAATTTGGACTTGTCTTCAAGCCCATTGGACATCTTGTCATTTGAAATCTCCCGGAACAGAAAGCTGTGTACTTGCGACTGTTTGGTTCTAGTTCGACGTTATAAAAACCCTAATAAAGATCAAGAAGTGAAAAATAAACACTACCTGATAATGCGTCTAAAATTTCGGTCACGTTGGGAATAGGAAATTTATCATTTTCTATACACTCATTTATTTTCCTATAGTCCACTACCAGTCTCCACTTTTTGTTTCCACTTGCGTCTAATTTTTTCGGAACTAAAAGAATCGGACTAGACCATTCGCTTTGGCTATGTTCGATAATCCCCTCATTTAACATTTTATCAATTTGTCTATTAATTTCCTCTTTTTGAGAATAAGGCAACCTATACGGCTTTACATATATAGGATCTATGTTGGGTTTCATACAACTGGAATGTTTATAAATAGGAGTAGTGTTTAGTTTGTCTCCCGGTAAATAAAATATATCAGAATATTTCACGGTTAAGTTTTCTATAGATGTTTTTTCCTCTATATTCAAATGTTCCAAATGTAAAGTGTTGAATAATTGTTTCGCCCGTTCTGAATTCAAATCAGTTTTGCCAAAATTGCAAATATTGTAATCACAAATACTTTGTATTTGCGCTTGTATTTCACTTAAGGTCAAGTCTTCTTCAGTAGTATTTAAAATTTGAACAAATAATTTTCCATCTTTAGGAGTGCTTAATGTGCTCGCAATATAAACTCCCTCTCGAATCTCGCTTGCACACACTAAACATTCATCTGTCCTATTCGTATTTATACGATGTACTGATTCTGACCTGGCAGGTATAAAGTACGTACTTGTAGATGTTGAGCATAATATTAGTGGTAATTCTAATTCTTTATTTGTATTAAACCAAAGTGTTAAAGTCTTATTATTGAAATTCAAGACTGACCCGTGTTTGCTAAGAAAGTCTTGTCCGAGAATTCCATGTGCCTTACACGGCAAGGAATCAAAAACAAAGAATTTATGAGTCAAAGTATTATCTCCTAACTGCAAGTCGATGTTTACATATCCCATTACGGTAACCTTTCCACCTAACCTATTATCATCGTCTTCCCTGTATGGATTGGAATATTTTGTTCTACAACGTGTGAGTACTTAATAGCCGATATGGATGCGCCTGTATCTACTAACCAATAATAACCTAAGTTATGGAAAACTGGTAACTTAACATAACACACATTATTGCAAGCTAGAATATGTTCGTTAGTCACGAAAAAACTGGTTTTCAGGTACTTCAGCTGAAGAGGTGCTAGGCCTGGGTTCCGATTCTGCCGCACGCACATATTCGGAATTTCGGTTACGGTAATTTACCTTTCGCCCCCTGATGGAACGCGTCGCTGACTGACCACGCCATCCTCCTGTGGTTCCTTGAAAAGGTCTTTGTTGAGTTGGGTATCTGTTTTGGGTTTGGCCTCTGTATTTATTATTATTGTAACCCCGTACCTCGATGATGATTTCCACTCTGTCGTTGATTTGGGTACCTGCCCCGAAAATAATGAGGTCTGTTCGGCCTTATCGTTAGGACCTCCCCACTGGTACAGGGATCCGAGGGCATCTCGCCATCTACTGCTGCCTGCACTGCATCCTTTAAATGTTCATAATTTCTAGACATTATAACAGTGCCCAACCTACGATTTCGCAACCCTTCTGCGAATTGTTTTATCGCTTGTTCTTCATTGACGCTTTTTAAAACCTTATATTTATTTTCGTCGTTTTGTGATTGCGAAATCGTAAGATTGACAAATAAGTCAGACATCATTTTACCATAATTTTCAGTTGCCATGTTATTTTGCCTTAAAGACAACATTTTCCTCTGAAGGGCGGTAGCAGATTGTATTGGTAATAATCTTTTTCTCATGTCAGTTAATAACTCTGTTACACTTGAATATGATTTTTCTAATTTTAGTTTCCCGCTTTGAGACAATCGATTTTTAATAACAAATTCAATCAAATCTTTTTTACCTTCCCCATTTAATTTTGACTCGTAGTATTGTATTCCATCAATTAATTGCATGGTAATCGATACATCGTCTGTCATAAGCGGACATAAATGAAATGCAGTTTTAAAATCGAAATCCATTTTTAACTGTCTCTTTTCTACCTGATTACACAATATACTTATTTCTTTAAATAAACTTTCGAACCTATTAGATAAATTTTTAAATTTTTATTATTTCTAAGTTATCGTTTAAATAAACTAAACTTTTATTAAATTCATTAATTAACTTATTATATTTTTCTTTTATTGCATTAGCCTCTCTAAATTTTCTTATTACAATATCTCATCTTCTTTTTGGACCAATCTTAATTAAATACGTACTGATTTGTAATAATTCATTGATTATTGATTCTAATGTAATATCCATAACATGATTAAATTGAACGCAAGGAGCTTACCCTTAAATATACAGTTTATTTTCACTTATCTAAACACAGTTCTCGTATTTCTTGTAACGCGCTGGAGATTACTCACGACAAGATTAATAAAGACGTATTCACTTTTTTTTTGTTCACTCTTTTTTTTTGACACTTTTAGACACACAACGTAATTTTTTTTTTTGCTACTGCGGTGTAGTTGTTTCTGCTCCAATTCTGCTCATACGCATAGTTTGCACCTGGGCTCTTCTTTCAATGCGCTTGTTCAGACACTTATTTAAGTAGCGGGCGAGCAGGAACAGTACTCCAAATCCCATCATCAGGACCAGAATTCCCAAGAAGTAATCACCCATTAAAAATATGGTATCTCGATGTTGTTCAACATTGTTTTTAAACCCAATCTGGGACACTTCATTTGCATCCTGTGGCACAGGTTTATTGGCACCTGAATTACACATTTTTTGTAAAGAAAATGCTTTTTTTTCTTAATTTTTGGGACGAAGAACACACTCCCGCAACGGCGACAAAGTAAAGTTTCGATACATATTATTCAATCACGAAACTATGCGCGTAACTTGTGGCCCGTGGTCGGCCAAAAATGGCAGGGTCGCCATGTACGGATGGCGTTCGGGAGAGATAGTGAAACGACGAAGTTGTGATTAAGACTGTCTTTATTTAGAAGAATACTTTATTTAAATAGGGTTACATATTAATACATACATACCCTTACAAGTGCTTTTCACTTTACATAATCGCATGTGTCGTAATCATAACACGACAAATTCTAATTTGTTCAAGATTGCAAAGTAAATGTATGTCCAGTACGCATTCTTAAATTAGTCGCTTAATACTTTTTTTTTAACACGACTTTACGCGGCTGCTAATTGGAAACAAATGAACAGCCTACTACTGGTTTCTTAAATATTAAATTAACAACGACATTTAAACACAAACATTTAAAAACAATAATTAATAACTATAACTAAAATAAATTATTAAAAATTCACACAAATTTGTTTTAAAAAAAATAAAATATTTGATTTATTTAGTTTCGAATTTTGGCTGTTTGGCCCTTTTTTGTTGGCTGTATGAAGAGTTGAGCCCGGGCAGCGTGCGAAAAAAAATTTTCCCGCTATTGAAATTTTTTGCCTTTGTTGTAATTGATAATTGGTTATCTACAAATATGTCGAGTCCAAGTGAAGAAGAATCCATATTATTAACTCCGCCGGAAATAATTATGGAAGCGCAAAGCGTGAGTAATAGTTTGTTGCCGCCAAAGTCAAAGGATAAATACTTGGCGCGGCATACGATACTTTCATGCAGTAGAAGATTGATAAAAAAGCGCAGTCATTTCAGAAAAATATTAATACCTCAAGATCTTTTATTTTCCTCACAAGTGTGTTGAAAAACGTCGTATGATACACGCGCGCATTGGTCATTACGTACTCGCCTCGTACGCAATGACCGACATAGCGCGCTCGTATCATAATGTACTATTGTGACATTTTTGTTTTTTTTCATCTTTGTAAAATATTTTCATATCAATCTTTTGAGTGAAATAAATTTGATCCGATTGAAATAGCAGAATAACTCAAAATGATACGATAAGCGCAATTAATGGTACTCAAAAATATTCTTAAACTCCTTAATGTTAACTACTTATACTTTCTATATCAACTCACCTAAATTAACTTAAGATCAGTACATGCCTATAATATTTGAGGCACTTACTCCTAATCCTCAAGTTACCTTACAGCATATGGAATGATGACTACTAGACGATTTGCGTCTTCCTGAATAGCTTTAGAAAAACATGTACGTGCTTATAAAGTTTGAAAATCTTGACTTGGTGACTATGCGACAACGTCTGAAGTATACTGTTTCAAATAAAAAAGGAATTTTCAGTCGGTCCATAATTGAGATGATGACTGAATTCTATTTTTTACGTCTTGTCATTAAATATTAAAATACCGTGGAAAAAGATGCAGTTAGCTGTGAAATTAGAATTAAAATCAGCTTAGAAATACATTAGATACAAGCATTTTAAGTTGTTAATTTGAAGGCGATTAGATAGAGATTCGACATCAACCGTGACGTCATTGTTGAGTACGACCATAGTAAACTCCTTGTAAATTGCCGTTTTGCTAGAAAAATATGGAGAAAAATCTTTAATACGTAAGGTATTAAATCTTAGTTGTTTTTATAGTTATTCGAAAACCGATTTTTTTCTTTCTGTTTATTATATGAATGAGCTTCTACTAAAGCAAAAAAAAATTTAGTCATCTAGCCTATTGACGGATAAATCAATGAATACACAAAAACAGATGGTTATTGTCAAACATAAAACCTCCTCCTTTTTTGAACTCCGTCAAATTGCGAAGAGGTAAATAAAGTTAATGGGACCTGGCAAAAATCTTCGCTATTGGATACTAGTGGGTTAATTTTGGTTTAATTTGGCAAAAAAGAACCATTCAAATTCTATTGAAACGTTAAAATTCCAAACCATTGTTCTAATGCTTAATTTTATGTAAGAAGTAAAACAATGTTTCTATTGTGTAGAGTCAAGTTTTTTTTTCATTTCTACTTGTACTTGCAGACATCTTGAGTATATTCAGGATGTATGCACATACAAGGTTAATATGTTTCCTTTAAATTAGAATGTTTTGCTTTGTGTTGATGTCAATAAGTGCCTGTAAAGGCCAATGTTGAATAAAGATTTTTAAATTTGAATTTGTTGCGTTTGCTTTATGTATTTAACGTACATATTATAGATATATACAAAGATAAAAAAATAGCGCCAACTTCGGTTAGCGATCTCAATAAACAAATTCTTTCTTTGCAAAAATAATAAATTAAATTATTCCTTACACTTTAGAGGTTGGATTATAGAAAGGTTTGTTTCTTATTATTGATCAGCATCATAAGAATACACCAAGCTTGTTTGATGAATAATGAATTGTAAATAAAGAGGGTTATAAATACGTTATTTAAAAACGTTATCTTATAACGTGTAGAGTTTGCCTGATAGCGGTATAAAATATTAGCCGTGAGCTAAAAGAGGCGTAAAGCTTAGGTTTACTTACATTCTTACATTACGTCTAAAATGCACAAAGAAAGCCTTACTAAGTTTGCGTTGTAGTGGGCGCGGTTTCAGACGCTCTTTACTCTTATGCAAACTGTTTGCTCATGACCTAGCCTAGAGCCCACCTGTGCGTAATGATTTGTACACAATACAATAGTAGTCCTGAACGGTCGTTCTTTATTCTCCTGTGGGTATGTATTGAAATGACAAAGCTGTGACAAAAATTTAAGGTAACGCAAATTACACGTTATTTCACGCAAATAAAAGGGTTGTAAGGTTTTATATTTAATCGAGAATTCACTATGATATTGTTACAATAATTAATGTAATATTCTCATAATTTCAGTTCTATCTTCTACAACATTATGTAGAATGAGGCAAACCTGAAGCTAGCAAAGGAAACATACCTATATTTTTAGAAATAAATATAATCGCATATCAAGATTACTCAAATTCTCTTGCCAGAGCAACCCGTATTTCAAATAAACCTTCTATATTTTATATGATACTGATCGATAAAACCAACAAACATACATATTTTATGTAGGTAATAATGGGAGAAGACGAAACACATAGCTTTTGGAAACATTAAGGATTATATTTTTTATTATGTTGCAGAGAAAAACTAGTCGACTTCTATTAATTACTGTCTTCAATTTATTTGGTTCTAACTTAAAATATTTTTTTAAAGATTATGAAGTCCTACTTTACGTGAGCATTGACTCGATGAGATTCATGAAAAGCTACGAAAGCTACTAAAGTTAATACAGGATAAGATTCCCGTGACAAGTCGAAGTTTTCCATTTCATGCATACTAGTTTTCATAATTAAAAATATTAGTACGTTTTAATTTTTTTTATTTAACTGGACTGAAATTCTTGTTTCCATTTAACGTGGAACTAATTATTGCATTTTTGATAAAAATAACCCAAAGAGATAAGTTATATTTTTAAAACATAATGTTTTTAATCATGGAAACTACATAGTATGCGAAACAAAAAACTTCTACCTGTCACAGAAATCTTCTTTTTCTGAATATTCTATAATTTGAAATAGAAATGCCTATTATTTAGTTCTGTGACTGAATTTGCATTTAGAACAATAAATTCGGGTTTGTTATACTAAAACTACAGCGACTAATAACAAAGTATATATGGAGAATATTAAAAAAGATTTAGTCTGGTCAGAGTTGGGAGACAAGACGGAGTCCTATGTATGAGTATAGGAGCGTGCAGAAGAAGCGCGTAGTAGAGACGGCGATGTAGTAGTCCCGCGTTGGGCGCCAAACTTCAGTCACAAAATCACCAATTATCCATCAATTGAACTAGGCAAGTCCAGTACCAGGGTCGTCTGCTTAGGTACCTCCGTCTTACCTATTTCTGCCGCAAAGCAGCAGTGCTTGCATTGCTGTGTTCCGGTTTGAAGGGTAAGATATGGCAGTAAAATTACTAGGTACTGTGATTTTACATCTTGTGTCACAAGTTACACTGTGGTTCTTGTGGGGGTTGCAGTTTTGATGCGAATCTCACAAGAGCCACATGTATTATAGGTGACTGGTACCACTTACCATCAGGTGGGCAGTTTGCTTGTTTGCCAACTTTCTGCAATAAAAAAAAAGTCCTGTATTTTGACTGAATACCAAACATGGTGATATTTGCAAACAAAAACATCAAAATGTTTACTTGTAAGTATAATATTGTCGATATTCTATCTTAGAAACTTAATCCTATAAAGACGGTATATACAGTAACTCCCAAATAATGATTGAACAGGTCTATTGGGAATTTGGGTAATAGAATAATATAAGGAACATTTAAATAAATAAAACTAATACAATGTACGACTAACTACCGCCATATACTATAATTTTTATATCATTAATTTGCTTGCTTACAAACATGTTTGCGTAGATATTTGCAATTAATATTACTTATTGCATTTCAATAAAATTATTGTGTATTGATTTCCTTTTTTTTATTTAGACTTGAAAATGAAGTTTGAAAAGATTTACCACCGAATGATAAAAAAGAACGACTGAAGAATTTGCTGTATGAGCACAGTATTCATTGCTTTCCTAGAATGGGGAATTCAACTAAAAAAAGTTGAAGGGGAAAAACAAATTAAAAACAAAAACAGATCGGGACTTTTGGGACCGACATGAAGTCTTATTCTTGAAGCCAATTAAGATCGGTCGACAGTGATTGTGAGTTTCTGTACTCTTGAGTTGCAACACAACATCAAATTGGATCCATATTGGCGAATCTTGGGCGAAACAAACTTGACATAATTTAATTTTCAGGTCCGCGCATACGAATACCTACTGAATTTGGCATTATCATCGACAGCTCATATACGTCCCCACCGAGGGGCTCGGGCATATCCTAATCTAGGGCAATTAGGCCTTAGTCAACCACGTTGGCCAAGTTGGGTTTGGTTGACTTCACACACAGCCTGTAAAGAAATTCTTTCTTCACCGGTGTGTGATGGTTTTCTCACGATGTATTTCTTCACCGAAAAAGCGTCGTATAAACGTAAAATATGAATTCAAAATTTGAAAACACATTGGTACGCGGCGGGGTTCGAACCGCTACCTCCCGATTGGAAGGCGACGACCTTACGGACTACCACACCCCGGACACCATACAACGTTGGCAAATCAATTCCTATTACTACTACTTAAGCAAATTACGTTTGTACACGCGCAAATGTGTGCGTGGAATTTAGTAGGGCTGAGTGTGTCATTAATTCATTATCAATAGGAATGACGCGAGAAGTGCATTATCGACCAGCGTTCGCGGCTATTCGGTGAACGTGAAACGTCACCATGCCCGAACAAACGCGCGCGCCCTTCTTTAGTCGTTTTTTAAATTTATATACCGAGATTTTTTTTATAAAAAGTAGCAAATAGGTATTCTGAGTTAATAAAAGTTTATTGAAACTTAAAACGAATACCTATTTAATTAAAAAGGATGAACTCCATTTCTTCCTACTACCATAGACGAAGAATAATAATTCTTTATATCATCTTTGCTACTACTTGGGTAGGGGGTACTTGGGTAGGTAAGGGTGTTTATTTAGGAGGTTAGTCCGGTGGTTAGTAGCGTGGCATTCCAACAGCCGAGGTCTACGCCATCGACTTGCGTCCTGCATAACTATGTTTATCATTATAGTCTATACATCATATCATTGTTCTAAATCATGTCAAATAATTTTTCACTAATTTTAAAAACAAAGTGTACAATATTTTGATCCTTTTCAGCCCTGAAACCTAATCCAATCTGAAAAGTGCCATTGTATTTGAGCTTTAACACGAATTACCATTTTAATTGCAGGCGCCATGTCAATTTTCGGTGTGTCAAACAAGGGCGACGGCTAGGCTGGGTATATTGGTGGTTCCGTTTTTAGGATGTTACTCAGTTATTAACAGTTTTAAGTTGTTTTTGCACGAAAATAAATTACTAAAAAGTAATTATATGTTAATAAGAATTGCTTATTGGAAGGGTACAAGCCCGCCTATATTATGAAGTATCGCTGTAATTTTTGGGGAGGCTCGGTTAAATATCAACCAAAGGCACTGTACTCGATCCAAGCAAGGAGCACGGAGACTGATTGGACCTGTGAGCGACCAATTGCAAGATCTCGAATACAGGCGTAAAGTTGCTCGACTGTCGGCGTTCTACAGTATACATTTTGGAGAGTGCGTGAATAAGTTAAATCAATTTGTTTCTCCAACCCTCTTCTATCACCGGGGAACCAGGCGCAGACTGCCGTTACACATTTTTGCTGTCGATCTTCCAAGGTTCCGCAGAACGCGCTTTGCGCCTTTCTGATGAGAATAGCGAAGGAGTGGGATTAATTTCCAGCCAACGAGTTCCTCGAGCAATATTTACAACTTATGTTTATTCTAGGCGAGGGTGACCTGGGATCTTACCATGATCGTAAGGTAAAAATAACATTGAAACAGAAACACCGCTCTTGCTGCGTATATCGCCTATATTGTTATGAGCGATCATGGTTAGGGGCAGGTACCTAATGAGTAAGCATGTACCATCTTAGACCATGTCTTAGCTCACATTTGGACTAGATTATGGTCAAATGTTGTTGTTGTAACTAAGCCACCCTAGAGGACTTCCTTGGGGTTCCTCCACGTCGTTCTATCTGCTGTGACTTTCTTGCTCAGTCTCACGCTACGTAGCTCACAGTCCATGCTCCGGCGCCAGCCGGCTCGACTACTGTTCGGTGGTTGCCACTCGAAAGCGATGCTGGCGTTGCTTGTCAACTTGTCATCCCTCTTCCAAGTGTGTGGCCGATCTATCTCCATTTCCGCAGCGCGATATCTTCGCCGATAGGTAATTGCTGGCAAACTTTCCACAGGTCTTTGTTTCGTATTGTCTTCGGCCTGAAAAAGCGAAGGATCGACCTTTAGGGACTTATTGACGAAAACTTGCAACATGGCCGTCAGCCCTTTCTGTATCTAGTCTCTACGAAGAGAAAAATTAAAGTCGGGGGTTTTAAATTTATTTTTACATTTTTGGATTGCAATACATCTGACGTCGTATGTTTTTTCAAAATTTTCAATTCTGCATTTTATTTGAAGCTTTTTAGATTTTTTTTCTATGATAAATATAAGGCAATTTAGACCAAAGGGAAATATTCAATAATCCACATAAAAATATAGCGTTGAAAGAGAAAGAGTGGTTGAGAAGCAACGTAATGCCAAGCAAACCACGCAGCTTAAAAACAACCCCCTCTTAAAAATAAATGAAATTTAAACTCAGGTAATTTTTTCTACTTTGTTCTTCCCCACGGGAATAATAATTTTGCTCCATCATCAGATGCTTAGCAGTTCATGTACATATGCTCACCTAGCTCTATCTAAAAAGCTCATGCACGGTCTACTAGCTTTGTACCTTTGCATAGTTCTCTACGGTGTTATTCTGCTCCATCATCACACCTTCGGCTGTTTATGTACACATTTTACTCACCTAGCTCAATCAGTTGAACCCAAACAAACACGGTTCAATAGCTAATGTGCCTTCGCGGAGCTCTCCAAGGCGTAATTTCTGATTCAAAGGTAATCCTGGAGAGTTATGATCATACCATCTATCTATGAACAACCGCCGATGCATTATAAACACTATGCAGAAAGTTGTTGATTAATCGTTCAAGCTGTTTTGGAAATAGGTGGCAACATGACACAAAAAAAAGTTACTGCAGGCAAGTTAAAAGTAGTTAAAACAATTAGTAATGTCCTGTAATCAAATATTATTATGATAATTAAACATTGAACAATAAAATTCACTGATGAGTAACAAATCCTTATCAGAAAACCGCATCGAAATCTATCAACCTGTTCTCAAGATATATGGGAATACATTTGATTGCGAGCACACAAACAAACACACAAACAAACACAGAAACAAACAAACCCTAAACCTATGCTCTGTTCCACAGACTAAGAAGAAGATACCTACTGTTCTGGTCTGTCGTGGGTAGGAACAAAAGCTTTAATAACAGAACAAAATACATGTTTGAATGTTAAATTCTTTAAAAAACCAGTGTCGTATGTTTTTTGTACCTATAGAAAAACAGATTTTTATGTTAGCGTCATCTTTAGTAGCTTAAGCCTGGAAACCCTATATGTATATTGATGTGGAAAATTTCCTTTAGGCTCACATGACTCGTGACACCCAATCGAGCATGTGACGAGATTTTAATGGGTTCTCATAATTTTCGTAGTCATAACAATCAATGCGTTAAATTAACGAATCACTCAATAGTACCCTCATAGTACCTATGTTACGAGTGGGTACTTTGACAACTAACCATTTAGACTTTATCTATGCATAGACATATAGTTTCTTAATTTATTTTAATATCATAATAATATTTGATTACAGGACATTATCCGATAAAGTAAATAGAACAGATTAAGTTGTCTATGCAATTATGTTATCTATTTGTCAAGCAATAAAAGCAAATACACATGTACTGCATACAAATCTCTTATTTCTTCACCTTTTACCGCGAAGAAGATTAACCACTATACTATACTTTTTTTTTGGATAGGGGGAAAATGCATTTACGCATCCCTCGTGATCGAGCCAAACCATTAGGGTATGTGGAACTCCCCAGATCATAACGGCCCAGACCTACCCACTTAAACTTCTAACTTCTCCATCCGTCATGAGACAAGGGGAAGGGGACAACAGCAAGGCCTTGTTCCCGCTGACCCCTTTTCTTTTCCCAACATTAAATGGCGTGGGGGGGGGGTCTATTTCTCTCGCGGGGAACTTCCCCTCCCGCAGCGCCTCCTGAATGATGGGGGCCCCAACGATATCCTCGGTTACCTCCATCGCTGTCCCGCCTGAGGTCTCGGGTGGCTGGCTTGGCGCTGCCTTCCTCCTTTTCCTGCCTATGGGTGTCTTGGGGGCAGAACAAGTCTTAACTATACTATACTCTAGTACAGGGGTTTTTAAACTTTTCCAAGTCGTGTCACACTTAAAAAATTTGAATTTTCTTACGGCACCCTATTCATTTGTCTTCTATTTCTTTTTATTATTTTTGTTGTATCTTTTTGGAATTTATCTTTTTAGCACAGATATCAGGGGTGCCGCGAGGCGCCCCTGATCTCCCCCAGGGTGTCGGGGCACCCTTTTTTTTCGAGGGGAATGCGTGTCCACACCGTACTCGCCGTTGGCTAGACGACGAGCGTGCGTGGGGCTCTCCCGGCAGGTGCCAGGCCTACCCACTAAACCCCCCGGTGTTCTCCCTGCCCTTATGGGCGCGCGTGATAGGGTCCACACTGCGACTACCACTACCAATGCGCCCGAATAACGGCAGATCGCTTCACCCAAGCCATGCGCAAAGTAGGCACACAGCTCGAGGGGACAACCTGTACCCAGCAAAAATACGGTCGCCCTGTACAGGACATTGCCAAGAGTTACCAAGGCTCAATAATTTCCTAACTCATTAGTATGAGGCGCCGTCGCGGCATCCACTTTGGGAACCTCTGCTCTAGTGGTTTAAACCACATAGGTAAGATCGGATCAACACACATAAATGTACTAATTTACCTCATAGGCAGCTATGTAGTAAATTAGTACATTTATTATGCGATGAAACCAATAATGTCATTATTTAAACTAGCAAAAAAAAAATCACAAATATAATCGCAAATATAATTTGCGGTAGAGTCTGACACATCAAACATGAACCTGACATTTTTTTCAAGTAGCAACACTGATACAATATCCCCATTAAGTTTAATTCAACATGGTGATTTTGATACTTTGTAATAAACAATTTCATAATATTTTTTCCTTGATTTCTGTCGAAATATTAAAGATATTAAGTAATTTTAACATTCATGAAATCCAAATACAGCAATTTCTTATAAAAGCTTCATTGTTGGAAGTTCATTGAAACTAAACATTACCTAATATTTAATTTAAAAAAGTATAAACTCCTTTTTTTTCTACTATATTCAAGGAAAAGAAGACAATCCTTTCACAAATTTAACATTCTGAATTACTACATAAATAAAAAAATATTAGAATATTTCAAGTATCAAAATGTATTTTACCTTCTGTAGTATTACCAGAGCTAGAATTTTTTAATTTGCCGCTTTTTTCCAAGCTCATGTTTCGTGTGTCAGTACCATTGATGGTACTAAGGAAAATATTTTTTTCCATGGTACTATTGATGGTACTATGGCGAATAAAATTTTCCGTAGTACCATTGATGGTACTATCTAATGGTACCACGGAAAACAAACGGTAAAATCTTACACAAAGTGAATGTTTAACTAAACTTATAACTTAATTAAACGATGGTTTGGCAATGTTGACTTAAAGTTGAAGTTTTGAAATGTTGTTGTAAGGGAAAAAAGGCAAAAGAATAAAAAGATATTATCGAATTATGTTTATGTATCGTAACGGTTGTCACGCACGTCAAGCTGAACGCACATAATTATGTCCGCGCCGCACGCGCCGAACGCGCCGCATTTTTAGAATTCGTTATATGAAATTATATTGAAACCTCGCACACTTGGCCGCACCGTACGCGTCGAATTGTCGTCGAAAATGCGGGAGGTGTCCGGCTATATAAAAACGGATAATTATGTATATGCGATCAGCTTTATAGAGACAATCGCCTATGTCGATACGGCCGCCTTTTTGCTGTTTATGTATGTAAAAGTATGTGTTGTCATAGTTTGCGTTATTTATTAAGCAAGATAAAGTGTTCTATCTCTATTTTTATGTAAATATTTACATTGGTGTGACTAAAATTCCCCTGAATTGAATACCTACATTCACAACTTAAAATCGCTTTGAGAATTTTCAACAATTTTTGATAGCGGAACAAAAAATACGCAGGTGTGAATTGTGTGTGAATTTGAGTGTGAATTGTGGAAAATGCTAATAGAGACCGGATTGGCATTAGCATACTAAATCTGCAGTTGCGCGCCGGAAGATTTATCTTGGCTCAGAAAATAATGTTAAAATTACCTGTTCCAAGGTTTAAGGTCAATAAAAATGTCGCAACTTCCTTATCATATCAAAGTTCCAGCTTTAGGGGATTTATGTGTTCGTCTGTTTTTGAAGGCGTTCAACAGAAGGAAACTTTTCAGACTTTATTTTCTTTTAAGAGAAGTGCTTTAAAGCAAGCTTTTACAAACATTTATCTTACTTTTTGACTTAACCTACTTTTTATTAATTTAGACGTGAAAGTAATTTTGTTCATAATAATTATTTGTTTATTTCCTCATCACGGAATAATAACAATTAAGGGAGAGTCCATCAACAGCTCATATAAGCTCATATAAGAAGCGTCGATGGCGTAGTGCGTAAGGCTGTCGCCTTCCAATCGGGAGGTGGCGGTTCAAACCCCGCCACGTACCAATGTGTTTCCAAATTTTGAATTCATATGTACGTTTATTCGACGCTTTTACGGTGAAGGAAAACATCGTGAGGAAACCTGCACACACCTGTGAAGAAAGAATTTCTTTACAGGTTGTGTGTGAAGTCGACCAACCCGCACTTGGCCAGCGTGGTTGACTAAGGCCTAATCGCCCTAGTTTAGGGTAGGCTCGAGCCCCTCGGTGGGGACGTATATGAGCTGTTGATGGATAAGGGAGAGTATCCAGAAGGAACTTGTAGTACAGGTAGCCAGGCCGCTACGGACATGGCGATATCCACTAAGATTCATTGATGGTTTGAATGCTAATATTAAGTATTCCTCATCGATTATAAAGTCCACCGTAGGACATCTAAAAGGAAACCGTAAGCATTCATAATAAAATTGAGCTCTCTCAAGTATCACAATATGTTTATGTTCACATAACACCCATGTCCAATAACCATCCAGTTGCAGAGCACCCTTAGGGATGCAACCAGAATTTAGATTCGAACCCACGCGACTCAGATCCATAAGTGTTTATAACCCATATCATTGTATGAGTTACATGCCACTGAACTGCTGGGAACGGATCTCTCCTTACACAAGAAGGGACTGGTTTACTAACAACATTGGCCAGATGGGTCTGTTAAGGGTTTTGTTTTGCGCTTTTTATCTCTTGGCAGTGGACAGTGGTGTATTGCCGTAAACTCATTAAGTCGGCTCTTACGACATCCAGGCTGTTAGTAAAATACAAACAACTTATTAATGATATCTGCAGTTAAAAGAGCGAACGGCTAAGAACCTTTTACCTCGAAATACGAAAAATGTGCAGACTAAAAATAGATAAGGTGACGGCTTGGTTTGCGGGACAAATGGCGATTCCTTCCCCGCGGTGCTCTTTGGCCCGCTAAGACCTCTTTTGTCACGATCGTAGCTAAAACTATCTTAAGCCCAAAGAGGTTTTCGTGTGACGATGGGGAATATACATCATTACCGCTATCAATTTAGTGGATAGGTTACGAAGCTATTGAAAAAGAAAAGGAGGACCGGCAAAAATGTATGGAGGCTGGTCCAAGAACCAATAACGACGTGACATATGTCATTAGAAAGGTATTTCAATATACTACAATATTTACTATGGGAGCTCTTTCAAATCACCGTGTGAAAAAAGTTATGGTGATATGTAAAAAACTTATTTTCATAGACGATTTTAAGTAATTATTTCGTATTCTATGACGTAATAGTGCAAGTTGAAACATGGTTATGAGTATTTTTGGGGGGTGCGAAGTGCAGGGTGAGGGTCACTCTCTACCAGAAAGTCCTTTAAGAATAAAGATACCTAGTTTATTGTTCTATTTTACATATTGTCGTCTATAATAACATCAAAAAGATTGCCTGCAAGTGCCCTGAAGGGCTGATGACGGCGAAAACCTAAATACTACCTATCGATGTCCAAACGAAGTCCAATATCAAAGCCGGGTCAAAAATAGTCACGGGAGTCGAGAACGCAAAGACATTCACTTTTAACGTACCTACTCACAAAGCGAATGCAAACCACTGCAACTAGGAGTGGGCGATACAAATCGTATACAGATTAGGAGTGGGCGATACAAATCGTATACAGATACAATATCTATGTACCGGCACAATATCTAATATCTATATATCGCTCGGCGAACAAACTATATATTGGATATCGCACGACTTCACCGACCGGCCATAACCAAGTAATAAACAATACGCATATACCCAAAAAATCTATGATATTCGGAAATCTGACTAAAAACATAGATACGACTGAGCCACAGTTTAACAATATATACATGAGCGAGCGAGAAATATTGTTGTTGGCAGAACGAATGAGCGTATCGTTTTAGTTTAACAAAATAAGGTTTAATCTAAAGTTAGTTATTTGCAAAAAAGTATGGTATTACTTTGACTCGTGTTCTGAAACTATTTATTTATTACCTTTATCTTTCAATGAATGTCAAATTAGTTTTAGACCTTATGTTTTGCAACGTAAATTCTCAGTGTCGACGGTCGAATTTCATAGATATCATTCAAATTTTATTCACAAAACCGAAATATTTAAAAATATGTGTACGATGTGACATTGTGTGGTATATCTAGGTTTCAGAGTACCGTAGATTCCGACCAATATATAGATATTGAAATATATAGTTTCAATATCTGATATTCAAAACCGATATATAGATACGATACAATACAGCGAAAATCCGATATTACCCATGCCTACTGCAAACCAATGATTGCGCGGTCACGTCGTTATTGGTATCAAGAACCATTTTGTCCGGTCCTCCTTTACGATTAAAACTAAAAATATAGTTTTAACATTTTTCTGTTAATAAACACTGTAGGTATTAAACTTAAACTGTATTAATTATGTTACATCATTGAGCTGAAAAGTATATTTAATATCAATTTCTTTATTTTTTTTTGTACCAAAATCGCTTAGTGATAGGTCAACGAGAAGTTTCTACTTAAATATATTAAATATAAATATGCTATGCAATGCAATAATCAACCCCCGTGAAATCAATTTCGTGAACTGACCTTACCTCTTAACAGTTTCTTGAACCAAGGTCAGTTCACGATATGATGGAGCCTCGGAGAATAGGCTAGATGACTAAAAATTTTTTTAATAAATAGAAGCTCATTCATATAATAAACAGAAAGAAAAAACGGTTTTCGAATAACTATAAAAATAACCAAGATATAATGTATTAAAGATTTTTCTCTATCTCTTTCTAGCAAAACGACAATTTACAAGGAGTTTATATGGCCGTACTCAACAATGACGTCACGGTTGATGTCGGATCTCTCTGTCTAATCGCCTTCAAATTGACAACTTAAAATGCTTGTATCTAATGTATTTTTAAGCCGATTTTAATTCTGATTTCACAGGACTGCATCTTTTTCCACAGTATTTTAATATTTAATGACGAGACGTAAAAATTAGAATTCAGTCATCATCCCCATTCTTTGTACGAAAATTTAGGCTTAATTTCAGGTTGAATTAGACGTGAAAGAAAGTTTGTGTGGTGTGCTTATTTGTTAATTAGTTTTTTCAACGAATTGTAAGTAAAACAATATTTTTGTAATGCTTCAAGAAATAATTGCATCGGGCAGTTTATTTAATCAATATTCATCGAACGTTATATTTTAATACAAAATAATGGGTAAAGGTGGTCTTTTATAACAAGTTTGAGCTTAGGTGACACGTATGCTTTGAAAACCGAGTTGAGGATCATCAGTCTGGAAGGAAATTAAGCGTAAAATGAGACCCTTTGATGTAGAAAAATGAATAAAGGGACTGTGAGAGCTATTAACTGTATAGTTATCTGTTGAGCCTGTATGATGTTAGGTTTTTAATAAAGTTCTCTTAGAGGTGATTCTGTTTTCTCGGGAAAGTCTATGCCCTGTTGAAGGCGTATTGTAGGTAGGTGATGATATAGTGGTCAAAATAAAAAAAGGTTGACTTTCTACGAGTATCTTTAACTTTACATGCTGAAGTCATGTAGGCAAAGAACATGGTCACACAGCAAGATCACACATTTTTGACGTCTCGTGGGTCACTCTCGATGTCAGTGCTTCTTATAATACCAACGCTCGTGTAGCATAGTAGACCACAGAAGCAATAGCTGAGCGCTGTTCGACCATATTTATTAATAATTAAGTTTGTTTTGTTTTTTAGGGTTCCGTACGTCGAAAGGAAAAAACGGAACCCTTATAGGATCACTTTGTTGTCTCAAGAACGCGTGGAGGTATCAAGCTGAAATTTATATCAAATACTCAGGTCTACTGAACCTTGGAGCTGTGAAAAAATCTAACTTCTAAGCCAACGCAATCAAAAGATACAGTCGTTTACTCGTATGCCGCAAATTTCCGCAAATTTTCGACACTCGCAAGGGAATCAAAACCTACAGTACAGGGTACTTCCCGTGAACTCAGAATCTTGAAATTTGGTACGAAGTAACGTCTTATAGCACAGCTAAAGGAAAAATTGCGAAAACCGTAAATTTTTAGTTACATCATATAATAAAAATATATGGGTGAACTTTTACTTATATACCTAGAGGTTTGTACGAAACCCTCGGTGCGCGAGTCCGACTCGCAATTGGCCGGTTTTATTCTTCTTTACTAATATTATGTGTATTTCTTATTGTTTTTATTGTATAGTTAAATAAAACAATTGATTGATTCAATCATGTTGTTATTTACTAGCTGCACAGAATACTACGGTCTTGTTATTAATCCAAACAAAACACAGCCACTCATTATCGGCAGTTCCTATTTCATTTCACGTATTGATTACAGTTTGCTGCCGGCAGTTATCTTGGATGGAACAGTTATTCCATTCAGCAAATCTGTAAAAAATCGAGGTATAGTTTTTGATCAGTGTCTATCATGGCGACTTTAGCCACAGAATACACAATAGTACTAAAGTACTTCAGCTTGAGGCTGTTCGCAAGAAGCTGTTTGCCGCATATTATTCTATCAACAGATTTCGTAACTTTCTTCCAATGGCTACAAAAACAGTGTTAGCTCAATCACTCCTAGGTACTCTCCTTAATTGATTACGCTGACTCCACCTGGGCGGGTTTGTCGGAGGAGTTGCTAGATAATTTGGATCGTCTACAAAATGTGGCCATTAGGTTTATTTTTAATCTGCGTAAATTTGACTATGTTTCTTACTATTGTTCTCAACTTAAATGGCTTCCGATTCGCCAGCGGAGAGATTTACATGTTTTATCCCTACTTTACAATGTTTTGTTTCTTCCAACTTCCCCATCATATCTAAAGTCACAGTTTTCTTTTCGGTCCGCCTCTTCGAGTCGTATTTTACGATTTAATTTAACTCTTGATATTCCACCCTACAGTACTGATTTTCTTTCATACTCTTTTCCCGCATATGCCGTTCGGCAAGGGAATCTCTCCCTGAGAGTATTAAGAGAACTCGTACGCTAGAGTCCTTTAAGAACCAAGTCCGAAATCACTTCCTATACTTAAATCCTTAGTTAAATTAGTCCTTCATTGTCCATATTTAGCTACTACTGCACCCATCCACGATTTGAATTTCCTTTACGTATTTCCCTTTATGTATTTCCCTGGTCCAAGGTTGCCTGGAAGAGATTGCTCATTAGCAATAAGGCTACCTGTGTTGTACATCTGTGCTGTTTTTGAAAATTGTCTATTTCAATATCTTTGTCTATACTAATACTAATAATATTATAAAGAGGAAAGATTTGATTGTTTGTTTGTATTGAATAGGCTTCGAAACTACTGAACCGCTTTTGATGAAAGTCGGTATAGTTATAGTTCCAGACCAGGGGTAGGACATAGCGTAATTTTCCTACGGGAAAATATAAAATTCCCACGGGAAAATAAAAATAACGCGGACGAAGTCGCGAGCGGAAAGCTAGTGTGCAATAAAGTATTTATTATATTTTATTATCCATTTATTCCAAAAAATTCTTAAATTTAAGTTTTTTACAATATATATATATATAAAACAAAATATTATAAATAACTTAAACCTAGTATGCCGCCAAAAGCGAGGCAAGGCCCAAGCTGCCGGTGGTTAGGACTGCAGAAAGAGGAATCTCCGAACAATACGTGCCGTGTCGAGAATCACTGCTTTCTTTCTGTATCCGACCCTTGATCCATTCCTAAAGCGAGAGCCTCTTAAGATGTCGGTCGAGACTCTTCGCTATCAAGCCATTCGCCGAAACAGCTATCGGAATAATGATCGTCGAATCAACATCCCACATGGCGGTTACCTCGTGAGCCAAGTCAAGGTACTTGCTGACTTTATCCTTCTCAGCTTTCACGAGATTCTCGTCATGAGGAATAGTGATATCGACTAGCACTGCTCGGCGTTGGGACCGGTCGATCACCACGATATCAGGCTTATTGCAAACAATAGTCCTGTCCGTGATGATAGAGCGGTCCCAGTAGAGCAACGCACGACCATTTTCAAGAACTGGCACTGGTACGTACTTACAGTACGGCGTCTCAGATTTGACAAGGCCGTATCGAATGGCAAGTTGCTGGTGGATGATCCTGGCCACTTGGTTGTGCCTGTGCAAATACAAATTATTATTATTATTATTAAAGATTGCTAACGACTCGAGAGTTCCATACAAACTTGTTTAATAAGTTAATTTAAGTACATACTCGTATAAGTTCCTAATAATAATAATATAATAATCTGGCCTCCTCTGCCGAGGGGTGTTCTCCCCTTCCTCGATTAGTCGTCGAGGAACCGGGAAGATAAATAAAATGTATATAAATAATAATATTTTATTTCAGGCATAGTACCCATAGTTAAAACAATACAATACAGACATTTACAGCTAGAATAAAATTAAAAATAATAAAAACAATAAAAAAACCTATCGACACTGTATAGGGGTGCCCAGTACCAAAATAATTCATAATATTATTAAGTAAAAACTTTACTTGCGTCATTTCTTATTCTGGTTCATTTGGACAGAGACCCACCGTTTGTACATTGGATTACAATAGTAGTCGTCAGAGATAGCCACGAGTATTTTGTTGGTGGAACGGCGCAGTCTATGCCAAAACGAGGCTACTCGGGATCTTATGACAGCAAAAAAGTCTGGGACCCCCGCTTCCGCGAACATAGCCGACGCACTGCAGCATCGCGGAAGCCGCATAAGAGCCCGGTATGCATCATTATACTGAACCCTTATTCGACTCATCTGCGTGAACGTTATCCACAGCTGACAGGTGTACATGCCTAAGCAATATGCCTTGAACAGTGTGGTCTTTACATCCGCACTGCAGTTAGCGAACCGGCGAGCGAGCATGTTGCCTCTGACGGCGAGGGCCCTGCGCTCGCGCTCGATGTCGCTGTCATCCTGTAGCCGTTCCGTCAACAAATATCCCAAGTACCTGAACTGCTTAACAACACTAATCTGCGAGCCATTTAAATATACATTGGGTACCACCTTCGCATTGGCGCATCATCAATCTTAATGTTTTTAAGCAGCTCAGGCTGGAGAAGGCGCTCTAAAATGACAACAGCCACTTTGTATGGAGCTCTGGTACCAATGTCAAAGTAATTGTACAACTATTAAATGTATATCATTTTATAGCTTATTACAATAGAAAAAAAGTGGCGTTAATTTAACTTCATTAACAAGTGGGGTTCATTTCGATCGCAGACACAACAATTGTTAATAGGGTAGATGATTTTTTTTTTGGTTACTTTACTTTATATAAAAAAATAGTAGCTGTACGCATTTACTTAATGTTACAGTAATATAGTAGAATAGTTTTCGTTATTAGCATTCATTTGTAATAAATAGTTCCATATTGTTTGAGTTTTTATGACACAGAGTGGATGTCACGGCTCTGTGGAGTGGCTGTATAATATATGGATGTATGGATAAAAGGTATGATGTCTCTGTATTTGTGTGCGTATGGATTGAGGAGCCACATCACGAAATCAATCGAAATCCCGCCCAGATTTAGTAGCAAATTAGATAATTTTGTAGGCGAAATCCTGGAATTTGTAGCAACACACATCAAGAGTTACATCAATTTAAAGGTGGCTCCTCAATTCAAACATCTGGATTGAGGAGCCACCTAGAACTCGGAAACTATTGTATGTACATTTTTGAAAATTTAGTATCATTTAGTAGTAATTTTGTCTGGAACCTACAAAAAATTTGGTTCGGATACTGCTGAAACTCGAGAAGATACAATACAAAATGTGTGGCTCCTCAGTCCATACATGTACAAAACTTGTCAACGTGAATTTCCACGAAACTAATTGAGCAATTTTATTTTGGAGTGCATGATCATTTAGTAGTAATTTTGCTAGAATTTGTAGTATAGAAATAATGTTGGAGGACTTAGTGAAATTAAAAATATAAAGCAATATAGGTGGCTCCTCAATCCAGACGTTTTGCATATAAATGATTGACTGTATCTTCGCGAAATCACAATGGAATCAAAAGCTTGGGGCGCCAACATTTAGTAGAAATTTCTACTAAATAACTACGTACAATTTATCAGTGTACATATTAAGGATCTGAAGAAAAACACACTTTCCGATATTCCATAGGAAATTGCTGTTAAGGGTGACCATAATATTAATGAAATCAGGATAACTGTTTCATGTTTATTTCTTTTAACATCAGTCATATAAAAATAACATTGATTTCGCTATAATTAATTAGTGACATTATAGCACTTTTCTTAATATTCTGAAATGAAAGTATTCAACATTGAGCTCATCAAAAACTCAGAAGAATTTTAGTTATCATTGTTATGACAGCGCTGACATCTGTTGTAGTTTTTTTTTGCAACTTTCTCATTCTTTGTGAGCAAAGGTTCACCGCCATACAGCCTACCCTTTGCTCCGAGTTGATATAATCATGTAAACATTTTAAGTGAACTAAAATAGATTGTATCCGGTTTTTATGTATAGAATAGAACAGAATATTCACTTAGTTAATTATAATGAAACAACGTGTTCGGTGTCCAACAAAAAGTGAAAGTTTTATTTTTTTAAGTTGTCTATGCAGTGCATCAAGCTTACGTTGGCATCACAATAGATGGCGTTACTAGTAACTAAAACTATTACTATTTTAGATATAACAATTTAACACCCACACTATATCTAAAATAATAAAAAAAATATTAAAACTTACATTATTGCAAAGCATTTAAACCCAACAAGTTCATACAATTATAATGTTTCTTAGAGCATAAAGCCTTAGTGAGCATGTCAGCTGCCAATTCGGATGTTGACATGTACAGAAACTTTACAATATTATTTGAAACACTCTCTACAAAAATGATATTTCACATCTATATGTTTAGAGTTTTAATGAAACAGAGGATTTTCTGACAATTTCTGTGCACTCTGGTTATCATTAAACAAGTAAATAGTGTACATTTTATGAGTTATTTCAAATTGTAAATTCCTTAAATATATAGCCTCCTTACAGGCTTCGGTCATTCCCATGTACTCAGCTTCAGTGCTAGACGAAGCTATAGTTTTCTGCTTTTTACATTCCCATGAAATTATACTATTAGATAACACAAAACAAAATCCAGTAAATGATCGTCTATCCAATTTATTATTAGCCCAATCAGCATCTACAAAACCTTTAATTTCTGAATTACCATTTTTTGAATATTTGATACCATAAGATTTTGTTTTCTTTAGATATCTTAGAACCCTCTTTGCATATTCCCAATGTTCATGAGTATGACAGTTATTAAATTGGCTCAGATAATTGACAGAAAAAGTTATATCTGGTCTAGTCAAGACTGACAAATACATTAAACCACCAATCAGTTGCTGATAAGGTAGGTTATCGGCATTAATACCTTTGCTTACATTTAATTTACTGTCCATTGGAGTATCAGTGGTTTTACAGTTAATCATATGAAACCTTTTCAGCAACTGTTCAATATAACATTCTTTACTTAAAGTGACAGAACCATCTTTATCACAAAAATTTACATTCATTCCTAAACAATTTTTTACTTTACCCAAATCTTTGATCTTAAATTGACTTGCCAAAAGGTCTTTAAGTCTTTTTACCTCAAGTCTATCATTAGAAAAAATATTGAAGTCGTCAACATAAACTGTAACAATAGTTATATTTTTATCACAATTTTTAATATACATACATGGCTCCAACTTTGACTTTTTATATTCATTGCTTTGTAAACACATGTCAATTTTTTTATTCCAGGCTCTTGAAGCCTGTTTTAGCCCATATATGGCCTTTTTTAATTTTACAACTTTATTATCTTTGTTGCTAGAAAAATAATGATCTGGTTTTACCATATATATGGTTCCGCGGCGAATGCCCATTCAGTATAGTTCTCACGCCCTTTTAGTTTTGGCACGCTTACAACATAATTCGACGTCATCTTTTTACTCACAGCGCGTTTTCTCAATCTGCTAATCTTAACTTATCACTTTACTTGAAATACTTGATAAAAATCGCGAGAAAAACTAATAAAACTGGGCCCATAACCTATAATGAAACAACGTGTTCGGTGTCCAACAAAAAGTGAAAGTTTTATTTTTTTAAGTTGTCTATGCAGTGCATCAAGCTTACATTGGCATCACAATAGATGGCGTTACTAGTAACTAAAACTATTACTATTTTAGATATAACAATTTAACATTAATAATCATTTTATGCCTTCCCTTTGCTCCGAGTTGATATAATCATGTAAATATTTTAGGTGAACTAAAGTAGATTGTATCCGGTTTTTATGTATAGAATAGAACAGAATATTTACTTAGTTATTAATAATTTTATTCTTAAATGAACAAAACCTTCAATTTGGTTTCTTTCTGTGAACAATCTTGTTGGCTAATGTTGAGTCCGTGGATAGGATGTTATTGTCTTGATCATCTGTGGAATTAGTGCCGCGGTATAGATTTACAAGAAATAGCGTCTTATCGAGTAGGCAGTTATCAAAAGTGCATTCATGTGCTTTAACTTCTCATTAAATGATTTATTTTATTTTCCTTTTCTCGTCAAGGTAGCAAATCGGCCCAGAGGCTCTAGACAAATGCCACACGCTAACTTTTCCGCAATCGTTCCACAGAAAAAATGTATGGAAATGACATTAGCTTACGACAACCTCACGCTATTTTTTCTGCAGCTAATGTCATCTTCATACATTTTTTTCTGAGGAACGACTGCGGAAAAGTTAGCGTGTGGCATTTGTCTAGGGGGTCTGATACTTAATTAATTCCAGCTACATATACTATGCTTGGAGTATTTTACTACTTTAATATTTTAATTACTATTAAATTACTATTTTGATACTTATCATCACAGCGCATATACGTCCCCACCGAGGGACACGAGCCATCCTTAGCTAGTTAGGGCGATTAGGTCTTAGTCAAACCTCGCCCGCCCAGTGCGGATTGGTTGACTTCACAAAACCTTTGAACTACTTCGCAGGTGGTTGCAGGTGTCCTCACGATGTTTTCCTTCACCGTAGGAGCGTCAGATAAATGTACATATGAAATTCATGAAATGAAAAACACATTTGTACATGGCAGGATCGATCGCAGGTCTCCCGATTCTCCTCGGAGCACAGTCCAGTGCCAAGGCCAAAAGTATCAGAAGTATCAGAGCGTCGATGGCCCTGAGCCACCGACGCTCTGATACTTTGATACTTCTTAAAATATAAAACCTATGGAGAACATGGTAAGGCGTATTTTTTATCGCAATTGTACTGTGTCGTAGGTCCGCTATTACGTGACCACGTTCTAACAATAGTTATGTTGTGTTAGAGTTTTTCTCCTTTGTTTCATTTGCCACATTATAACCGCTGCTTGGGAGGCTTCGGACACCTATTTATGACGTTTCCTTGAATTTGGACGGCGTATTATGAAATATCTACAGCTTTCACACTAAGTACTGATATAAATAAACATTTTCGTTTAATAAATAAAATACGTTTTATTTTATAGTCATTGACATGTATGCCAGTGAACAACGTTAAAAAACACCTTTATTACATAGGGTTCTAAAAAATTGTTTACGACCTATTCTCAGGCTTTACCGAATATACACATAGAAAATCATAAAAATCGATCAAGCCGCTTCGGAGGAGATATTAAAGGAAAGAAGATAAGCATAGTATGCTGGTCTGTGGTGGGCACCCACCTATGTCAGTGTAAGTGAGACTCCAACTGTGAAGATTGCTATTGCAGCCATCGCTATATGTGCAGTGTATGGTAAAAAAGAGCTTTCATTATAGAAATAGGATATACATATAAAAGTGAACTGAAATGAAAAGAAATTTAAAAAAAAATGAACGACGACTCGGTAACGCAGACTGGCTGTACATCCTTTCACCACGGCTCGATGGCAAGTAAAAACTTGCCTTCCTGCCCATCCCAATACCTGCACACGCAAAAACCTTCAAAGATAACAGACAACATAATATCCGTGGCGGAGTACTGTATCTGAATCGACACGGAAGAATTGAAATGAAATAAAAAATCGCCTTTTCCATTTAACCCTATATAATGTATAATGGGCAATCTTAAACTGTTTTCATCAAATCACCGTAAACGAACGGAGTGAGATTTGCGGAGCTAGAGCGCAGCGAAGCGTAGCTCAAATCTCACTCCGTTCGTTTTCGGTGATTTGAAGATGTGAGATGGATGGAGGTGAGATGAAGGCCGAGAACTTGCCTGTTGTATGTAAACAAAAATAAAAATTCGTTTTTTTTGTTTGTCCTAGATTTTAGTCTCATTATGGTCACCCTTAACAGCAATTTCCTATGGAATATCGGAAAGTGTGTTTTTCTTCAGATCCTTAATATGTACACTGATAAATTGTACGTAGTTATTTAGTAGAAATTTCTACTAAATGTTGGCGCCCCAAGCTTTTGATTCCATTGTGATTTCGCGAAGATACAGTCAATCATTTATATGCAAAACGTCTGGATTGAGGAGCCACCTATATTGCTTTATATTTTTAATTTCACTAAGTCCTCCAACATTATTTCTATACTACAAATTCTAGCAAAATTACTACTAAATGATCATGCACTCCAAAATAAAATTGCTCAATTAGTTTCGTGGAAATTCACGTTGACAAGTTTTGTACGTGTATGGACTGAGGAGCCACACATTTTGTATTGTATCTTCTCGAGTTTCAGCAGTATCCGAACCAAATTTTTTGTAGGTTCCAGACAAAATTACTACTAAATGATACTAAATTTTCAAAAATGTACATATAATAGTTTCCGAGTTCTAGGTGGCTCCTCAATCCAGATGTTTGAATTGAGGAGCCACCTTTAAATTGATGTAACTCTTGATGTATGTTGCTACAAATTCCAGGATTTCGCCTACAAAATTATCTAATTTGCTACTAAATCTGGGCGGGATTTCGATTAATTTCGTGATGTGGCTCCTCAATCCATACGCACACCTGTATTTATGGGTTTATATTCATATAATAGCTGTATAAAAAAAAATGTTCATAAGTTAAGAGTAGTATGGCGTATCAACCATAATTTCTAGTAATATTATATTTTTTTTCCCATTAATGTAAAATTTTTCCCAATTGACGACTCTGGTGCACGGTAAAACTTGCAAAAGTTTATGTTTGCACCTGTGTTAACCACCATAAGCTTAAACATGTTATTGTAATAAATAAATAAAAAAAATATATAAAAAGGCGCTTTAGACAAAGTACTTTAGAGGTTATTTTATCGAACATCTGTGGCAGTATTATATTTAGAGACTATAAGCTTGATATTTATGGTGGATAACACAACGCAATCACAATAACACACAACCAAACTAACGACAACGCAGCCAACAACAACAAAAAAATCACAAGCAGATTTTTTGACATAATATTTTTTTAATCACTCCAGAATAGATCGACAAAGGAATCTACTGTTCAAACAGCCATTATTTTAGAAATTAAAAACTCATATTTTATCCTTTTTATCATGGCTTAGAATATTTTTATAGGATCTAGGAAAGGCTTAGAATAGACTTGGATGTCAGTTTTTGTTTCAGTGGTCATCATAATACACGAGTTTTTGAAAAATAAATATATGTTTCGTTTTACGCAACGTCCAAAGAGTTTCTTTACACAAAAAACATAAATGGATATTAAAAATGTTTCCTGCTGTTTCCGACTACATGGCATATATCAAAATTATCCTTGAAAAACAGCAAATATAATGGTATATAATATGTAGCTGTACAACTCTGCTACCATTTTGGCTGGTCTCCTTTACCTATTACAGTACCCAACGATATAGGCCGGTAGTTCGATGCAGCTCTTATATTTCCCGTTTTATTCTTTACAATTGGAACAACTATCGTGCTCATCAAGGTCTCAGGTAAGTAGCCATATTTAATACAAAGGTTAAACAATTTACATAAATGAAAATGAATTTTATTGCTGGCCCACAGTATGTGCTCGACACTGAGCCCGTCGCGCCCAGGCGATTTACCACGTTTCATACTCAGTATGACCTTCGAGACATCCTCACGTGTAAATTCTATGGTTTCATCATTATGAGAGAGGGGCTAGGTTTAGGGGGCTCACTTTAAACCTACGCGCAAACAATTCATCTATCTGTAACTGCTCCTGGAACCCCTTCACCGATACAGGTAAGTTTTGTTTGTGATTTAGTTTCTAAGGCTCGTATTAATAAACGCGTCTCAAAGTTGAGAGCGATCTTGAGCTGCAGTTTTGACGTTTAATGTATGGAACATCTGTCAAAAACAGTATCTCAAGATCGATCTCATACTTGAGATGCAATTATTAATACGAGCCTTAGTAGCGTTCCAAAATTTTATAAAGTTTTTATTTCTTCTATGCAAGGCCAGAATATTCATTTTTATACTTTCGTCATTTTTCTGACACCATTTAAGTTTGTTTTTAAATACTTTACGACTGCTACGCATGTTTTCATAGTCAGTACCGCTGGGGGGCTTGCCCGCCACTGTCCAGCATCTGAAGTAAAACCTAGCTGTTTCATGGCTATCTCTGACGTGGTAGTTCCAACCTGGTATTTTTCTATGGCGTTTCTGTTCACACGAACCAGAACTCACAATTCCTAATTCAATTTTTTTCCTCTACATATGCTGTAAGAAACTGCTCTGTACTGCTCTGTAGGTTGTGAAATTGCAAAATGTCTGACATAAACGGTAAAACCATTTGATCGCGTTAACTTACAAGTTTGATTTTTTCACAGCTGAAAGAGATCGTAGGCCAGAGTATTTAATTAAAACTTCAGTTTCATATCTCTATGCGTTCCTGAAAAAAAGGGTTTTGACAGACAGACATACAGACGGACAACGAAGTAATCCTATAAGGGTTCGTTTCTTTTTTTTAAGGAACGGAATCTTATAAACTTCTTTTGAATAAAACCAAAATTAAGCGAAATGTGAGGCAAATAGTTTTTAATCGACTTAAGTATAAAACAATTTTTTTTGAGTAGTTTTATTTCTCGGCGCAAAACGCGCCTGTCAGATTAACACTTCATGTGACTAATTCCAGTCTCATTAACATGAAGTCTTATCACGACCTGTACATTTCTTACAAGAACTAAGCGTTTGGTTATGAAAGTTCGTCATCCCTCTAAATTAGGTTTTATTTGCGTTAAGCTCCTTTTCTGGATTAAGTTAATCCCCTCATTTTTCGCACAGGCCAAAGAAATAAGAAATTTTGTCAGTACAAGATTTTCCTTTAACTTGAGCCGAAACAAAATGTAGAAATACAAAACTTATTTTAAACGGAATCATGAATGTGGGTAAGACAAATCTGTTACGCACTCGTATTTTTGTGTTTGTTCTCTATTGTGTTCTAAATCTTTTAAGGGCGAAGGTGTCGTTAATATTGGGATTTCTAAGTGTTATATAATATAATAAAGGCATAATTCACGCTTTGGAGACTAAAGCTTTCAGAATGTTATCTATCGAATAGAGTGAGCTATTTTGAAGAAATATTATTATATTCAAAACGTATCACTTTAACTGATGGACAGGTAACTTAAAGCTTACTTTTTAATTGTAATATAGATAGTCATCATCACGGCTCATATACGTCCCCACTCAGGGGTTCGACCCTACCCTAAGCTAGGGTGGCCCGCGTATTTAGTATGACTGACGTGATAAATTTTCTTGACGCTCGTTAAGGAACACGTGTGACTGAGTTCTATCACAACTTTCTTGGCGTACCTGTGCGCCCACTGCTGTGGCTGTAGCAAGGGCTTTAATACTTTAGAAGATGTAGCAGCAGTCGGAGAGCAACAAATTTGTGATAAAACTCAGTCACACGTGTCCCTTGACGACCGTGAATAAATTTTTATCACGTCAGTCCCTCTTAATACGCGCCACCGTACTACTCTTTAAGACATAGAAATTATGTCACTGAAATTGTGAGATAATGCGTGACTCGAGTCCGGTCTTGGCAGCCTGTGCTACGCCTGCAGCGGTAATATAGACAGTAGGTTACAATTAATTTAGTCACTTAATTGTAATACCTATCATTTAATTTTGACTAAAGACACATCACCACAATGTTTCACCCAAGGTAACAGTTGCTGGGCAGTCTAATTGCTAACGATTACTGTGCTCAAATGTTTCTCTACAATGTACCTAAATTTGAAATGTACACGTAAAATTTCGCCGTTTCCATTCCAGCATTAACATAATTCATTCTCTAGAATAAATGCAAATACAAATGTTTGTTTGGACTGTGCGTAAATGAGATTGTCTTAGAAAATAACGAGTTTATACGTTTATTAATTGGCATAGAGCCAATGAATTTATTTGATAACATTATTTAAATGAGTACTAAATGAGAATATATATATTATTTTTGGTGTAAATAGTTACTGGGATATTAATCAACATAACGCCATAAAAGTAATGTAAACATGATTGTAGTGTACGGAGACAATTGAAGCCTAATTCTCTATGACTGTTTAATTACTTGCGACGTAAATTAAAAAAGTTTAATTATTTTATTTAGCTTTTAATACTCGGCAATACGAATCAAACGAACCAAACTCGATGGAGCTGTGTCATTTTATTGCGGAGTTCCTATGACCACCTTCCAGCTCCAGCATCAGATCAGCTCCATGTCATAATAATAATAATAATAATAATAATAATAATGCGTTTATTCCTCTCACAAAGTATAGTATATACTAAACAACAGTACAATAGGATCGGGAGACAGGAGACCGAGAAGTACACATCATGTTGTTCTCAGATCACCCGCCTCTCCTTACAATATTGAGGTCATATGAAATGATGGTCACAAGTCATTGTTAGAGAATTGGAAAAATTTAGGCTGAATTAATATATTGCAAATTTCTCAAATAAATAAATATTGACTGTTTGGAGTTTGATATTTATAATGATACAGTGTGTGCACTCTAGATTATGAGAGGTCGATGTCTAAACTAAGCAGAGCTTGTATCTCAGAACATCGGCCTCCCCTCCCGTGATGAAGCAGGGCAGATGCGTTTCATATTATGAGTGATCGTCGAAAATTTTGAATTTTATTGTAGGAAGAATAATTTATAATGTTGTACCTGATCATGCGTGTCCTGCTCTCAACATGGTATCTCAGCCACCAGCAGCTGACTATGCACAATTACTACAGACTTCAGTGGTCACAAGTGACAATATTGTTATGTTTAGTGATGACATTGGCATAGGTATGGGCCAACTTCTAACAAACATGGGACATTCAATAATGAACTATTGCATGCCTGGTGCTTCGTACTGTGACATACTAAAAAAAGTGATTGAATGTGAATTTAACCAGTCTACTACATTGTTGTTATTTATTGCAAATAGAGGTAATATGAACAAAAAAGTCCTGACTCATTATTTAAATAAATTAAATAATTTAAATGTACAAAAAATTATTTTGTTCACATTACCTTATTACAACAACTTGTCACAAGAGGAAAATAGTGTAAGATATAAATTGAATTTAAAGTTAAGTACCTTATGTCATAATAATAAATTTCATTTAATTGACATCAATAATTATGTAAATAGATTGTATTTGACTAAAGATAATAGATATTGTCTATCAAATTATTATAAGAGACGAATAGCAAAATCGCTATCATATTATTTTTATATCTCAGCCAAGAACTTGGCTACAAAAATTGCTCCTATTGAGCATCGTAGAAGTAGGATGACTGTCAGTAATATTACTGATGTATTAGTTAGTAAGTCTTTAAATTAGGTATTGAGACAATAGAGAAATCCTCTTGCATAATGTTAAATAAAGAACAAAATGAAAATTGTTTATTAGATAATGTACTGGAAGACCCATTTGAATATAATAAACATGTAAATTTTATCAACCTGGTGCACCAGAACATGCAAGGAATGATGGGAAAAGATCTAAGAGTAAAGTAGACATTTTTTGTATAACCGAACATTGGCTTAAAAGCTACCAGTTCATGTTTAATTTTAGCAACCACCAGGTTGGTAGTTCGTTCAGTCGAGAAAATGCAATTCGCGGTGGCTCATTAATCATATTAAATAAAAAGCTTAAATATAAAGATCGTAAAGATATTGTGAACCTCTCAGTTGAACGAACAATAGAAATTGCCTGTGTAGAGTTGGACCAGATTATTGTAGTGAGCGTATACAGGCCTCCTTCGGGATTGTATGACCACTTTGAAAATATAATGGATGAAGTTTTAAATAAAGTCTGTAAGCAAGGCAAACAAATATTAGTCTGTGGAGATTTTAATATTAACTTATTAGAAAACTCTAGTTTATGTATGAGAATTAAAAATTTGTTTCAGTCATATAATCTTAAAAAACTTATTTCTGGAGCCAACACGAATTACTGAGTTTTCTGCCACATGCATTGATAATATTTATACTGACATAGAACCATTAGCACAAAATGTTTTTAATAACTTAGAATCTGACCACTCTGGTCAATTTGTTACTATACCTTACAAATGTAAGCTTATGGCGAAAAAGAATATCACTGTTGTACCAAAGACTGCTGGCCGCTTGGAGCGTTTCAATAATAATCTTGGTATTAATTTAAAGTATATTGATTATGACGAAGACCCAAATAAATTGTATGAAAACTTTTTTAACACATTTTGTTGTGAATTTAAAAATATCTTTGTTCCAAAAACCATCTCAGTCAATGGTAGATTAGCTTTTAGTGAATGGGCCACACCAGGTATTCACAAAAGCAGAATAAAACTTTATGAACTTTACAATGAGCGTTCATTAAATACTAGTGATCAATTTAAATTGTATGTAAAAACTTATTCCAAAGTATTTAAAAAAGTTTGTAAATTTGCAAAGTCCAATTATTTAAGCTCTAAAATAAAAAATAGTAGTGACAAAATTAAAACGACATGGAACATTATTAATAATGAAACCGGAAGAGTAAAAACTAATAACAACAATTTTTGTTTAAATATTGAAAATAAGAAAGTTACAGTAGATATTGAGGTAGCTACAGAATTTGAAAAATTCTTTACTGACATTCCAGTTTCAATCACAAAATCTTTGGATTCCTCCCCCACTGTAGCCGAATCTATTCTAAAAGATTATGTTAAAACTTGTGATGATAAATTTAAATTTGCCCATATTTGTGCAAATGATTTAATAAAGTCATTTAAAACGCTGAATAAAAAGAAAACCGTGGATCTGTGGGGCAACTCTGTAGATGTTTCCCAATCTGTAATAGAAACAATAGCTCCAATACTTGCTAGTATTTTTAATGATTGCATTGACTGTGGTGTGTTTCCTGATCTAATGAAACTGAGTAAAATTATTCCATTACATAAATCTGGTAGCACATCAGACCCCAATAATTTTAGACCTATCTCTGTGCTACCTACTTTTAGCAAAATCTTTGAAAAAATAATGTTGGAACAAATGCAAAGCTTTTTTAACAGAAATAATCTTCTACACTGTAAACAATTTGGTTTTAGAAAGGGTCGCTCAACAACTGATGCTGGTGTTGAGTTAATACAAAATATATATGAGGCCTGGGAGGACTCACATGATGCGCTGGGCGTTTTTTGTGACTTGTCCAAGGCGTTTGATTGCGTTCATCATGACACCCTGATCAGGAAATTACACTACTATGGATTTCGCGACACTGTTCTGGATTTACTCATCTCCTATTTGACTGAGAGGATTCAGAAAGTAGACGTCAACGGGGAGAGGTCCCAGGGCGCCTCGGTTAAAATGGGAGTTCCGCAGGGTTCAATTCTTGGTCCTTTTCTATTTTTAATATATATAAATGACTTGCCTGCTTTTGTACAAGACAGGCATGAGATTGTATTATTTGCAGATGATACTTCACTTATGTTTAAAATTAAAAGACGATTGCAAATTTATGACGATGTAAATAGTTCTATCTCAAGAATAGTTTACTGGTTTAATGCGAATAACTTGTGCCTCAATGAAGGGAAAACTAAATGTATAAAATTTGTTTTACCCAATGTTAAAGAGGTTCACACCACTGTTAACATAAAGCATAAAAATGTGGACCTTGTGGATACCGTAGTATTTCTTGGTATTACTTTAGATTCAAAGCTTCAGTGGGGCCCACATATTGATAAATTGTCGAAGAGACTTAGTTCTGCAGCCTACGCTGTATGGAAAATACGTCAGCTGACTGATGTTGATACAGCAAGACTTGTATACTTTGCCTATTTTCATAGTGTGATGTCGTATGGCATTTTGCTGTGGGGAAATGCTGCCGACATTCAGACTGTTTTTGTGCTGCAAAAAAGGGCTATTCGTGCTATTTATAACCTTAAAATAAGAGACTCTTTGAGAGAAAAATTTAAAGAAATTGGTATTATGACCGTCGCGTCGCAATATATTTACGAGAATATAGTATATGTTCATAAAAATATACATTCGTTTTGTAAAAACAGTGATATTCATTCAGTAAATACTAGGCAAAAGAATATGTTAGCGTTACCAAATACTAGGCTTAAAAAAATTAATAATTCTTTCAAAGGCCTTTGTGTACGTTTCTACAATAAAATCCCAAATAATATTAAAGCACTTAACTTGAATAAATTTAAAGTCGCTATCAAGGGCGCACTTATGAAAAAAGCATATTATAAAGTGTCTGATTATATGACAGATAAAACTGCTTGGGATTGACAAAAAATGTGATAATTGACGTTTAAAGGGTGTTAACACTTTGTGATAGTGGGATAAATTTCATTCGAGTAACTGTTCCACTCACACCGACAGGCATTTCTATATTATTTAAAAAAATGTATGTGAAATATAATATTGTAATGTTGGCATTTTAAAAGAGGAGACAAAAAAAAATACAAGACCTTCCGAGTTTCTTGCCTGTTCTTCTTGAGAAGGCTCTCCCAATTTCCGAACAGGTGTAGAGTAAATTTTTTTTTTTAATTTTACTTGTATTTGCACACATCTTAATAATGGTTGGGGTGTGTGTACATACAAGGATTAAATAATTTAGTTAATTAGATTCTTGGTTGAAGATTTTTATGTTTTTATTTTGACGTCAATAAGTGCCTGTAAAGGTCTATATTGAATAAAGATTTTTGAGTTTGAGTTTGAGTTTGGGTAGGTATTTAGTTTTAATTATTTGATGTGTTGTAGAAGTTTTTCAGTATTTTCATAATTAAGTGATTGTAAATAACTTGTCAACCTGAATTTGCATTCATATCTTGTAAGAGTTAGGATATTTAATTCTTGTTGCAGTCGATTGTACAGAGAAGGGCCAAGATAACAGAAGAAACGATGACAGAAGAAGGTGTTGAATAGTAGTGTGTTAGCAACTAAGTGATTACGTTTAGCGCGTACGGTTACAGTCTTAGGTTCAGTATAAGAGTGTTGTTTTAAAATGGTATGAAGAACAAAAAGCCGGCGGACTGATAAGACTTCACAGTATTGGTACAGTTCATCAGTGGGAAATAAAATAGGTTTAAAAGTGCAGACTTTCAATAGTGCTCTCTGGGCTCTCTCCAATATCAAGAGGTGGGTTTTACAAGCGCCTCCCCATGAAGTAACACAATATATTAGTATCGACTGGCATAAAGCCAGGTATACAGTTCTGACCATGTTAGGAGTAGCTACGTTCCGCAGTTTTTTAGAGACGAAGATAAGCTTACGAAGTCTACATGCAGTAAGGGAAAGATGAGGTTTGAAGGATAGTCTATTATCTATTATAACTCCAAGGTACTTCACTGATTCAGACATGGTCAGAGAGGGACAGTTACATGGTGGTAGGGAAGAAACATTGTGCGGTTGCGAATGCGCGATAATGAAGAGGTCTTTAAAATAATTTGGTGGTATTGTTTTAATAGAAAATATAACATATTGGGTTTTTTCAACATTAAGGCTTAGAAGGTTGATTCGAAGCCATGAAGTGACACAGTCAAATCCGCGTTGGGCAGTAAGGAAAGTGTCTTTCCATGTGCGCTCAGTAAATATTAGGGCAGTATCGTCAGCATATGTAATAATTTTGCAGTTAGGGATTATAAGGGAACAAAGATCATTGATGAAGATTAAGAAAAGGGTAGGTCCCAAAATACTGCCTTGTGAAACACCGTATTCAATCGGCAGTTCTGAGCTTGTGATGCCATTAGGCATCACAACACACTGTGTGCGACCTGACAGATAACTAAGTAATAATGAATGTTGTGTACCTCTTACACCCAGTGCCTCCAGCTTTCTTAAAAGGATTGGTACCGAAACCATGTCGAAAGCCTTTGCTAAATCAAGAAAGATAGCTAGGCATTTGCGACGTTCATCTAGGTTTTTTTTTTTGGCTATATAGTCCGTGAGTTCGTGTACGGCATCGGCTGAGGATCTACGCGGTCGAAAGCCGTATTGTCCGGGTGACATTTTGGACTGGCTCTCAAGAAAACGAATAAGCTGTGTGTTTATGATCTTCTCCAAGATTTTAGACAAAGCAGGCAGAATTGAGATTGGCCGATAGTGTTTGCACGGTCCCGGTCTCCAAATTTGAAAATTGGGTGAACAAGGGCCTTTTTAAAAGCTGAAGGAAAAGTACCCGCTGCCATGGATAAGTTGCAAATGTGTGTAATAGCAGGGATGAGGAGCTTTTTAAAGCGCTTTAAAAATGAGGTTGAGATATTGTCCCACCCGGCTGCACAGTCCTGTTTTAAGGAAGAGATTATTTGGTCAATTTCGGAATGAGATGTTTCAAGTAAGACGAAAGATTTGGAGTTGGAGGTGGTATTAAATTGAAAGGAAGTAATGGATGAGAAACTATGAGAAGCAGTAGTAGGATTTTGTTTCGATACATTTTCCGCAAGAGATTTCCCAACGCCAACAAAGAACTTAAGAAATAATATTGCATTGTCACTCGATATTCATGCATATTTCAGTTCAATCGGAAACCGGGAAGTGGGTCAAATTTAACTTGCAACATTTCATTACAGACACCTGGGCAGGTGAAAGTAAATAAAAAATTATAAAAAAAAACTTCTTTAGATACAAGCTTTTAGTACTCGTCAATACGAATCAAACAAACCCAAGCTCGATGGGGTTGTGTGGGATTGCGGAATTCCTATGGCCACGTTTCAGCTCCAGCATCTGATCAGCTCCATATCATCATAATATTGCATTGTCGTGCGAGATACATATACATACAAAATTTCAGCTCAATCGGAAACCGGGAAGTGGGTCAAATTTAACTTGCAAGATTTCATTACAGAAACCGGTACAGGTAAAATTAAATATCCTATCCGATATTAGGAAATAATCAGAAATTGCTAAACATCAATGACTACAAAATATTAGGTCTACGGAAAAGCATAAATTAAAAAAAAAAGCTTATAAACTAAAACAGTATATACAGAAGCAACTTATGCATATCTCATTTATCAAGTAAAAAAATAAGCGTTGTCAGTTGTTCATTTCAGCGTAGAACATATTCATCAGTCACCGACTCGCCTCATTACACACTTTCCAGACACTTATACTAAGATTATCTCGTAGTATTTACTTTTCTGCCAATACTTTATCGACAATTAATAGGATTAAATTCTGAGAAATACCAGTGGGGTACTTTTGTTAAGTCATTGTCAACCGGCCATCGTATTTTGATAATTCTATGCGATTAAAACTGATTTTGAAAACGTTGAACATTTTTACAAGTTTTTAGAAGCTTTTATTTACTTTCACCTGTCCCGGTGTCTGTAATGAAATCTTGCAAGTTAAATTTGACCCACTTCTCGGTTTACGATTGAGCTGAAATTTTGCATGCATATGTATATCGCGTAACAATGCAATATTATGATAACATGGAGCTGATCTAAGGCTGGAGCTGGAAGGTGGCCATAGGAACTCCGGAATAAAACGACACAACCCAATCGAGTTTGGGCTCGTTTGATTCGTATTGATGAGTATGAGTACCAAAAGTTTTTTTTACAAGCTTTTATTTACTTTCACCTGTCCGGTGTCTGTAATGAAATCTTGCAAGTTAAATTTGACCCATTTCCCGGTTTCCGATTGAGCTGAAATTTTGCATGCATACATATATCGCGTGAGCATGCAATATTATGATGATATGGAGCAGCAGACCTAAAAACGCCGCATCGCAGAATCATAATATGATCGTATTATGATTCTGCGATGTAACCTTTTTAGGTCCGCTGATCTAATGCTGGAGCTGGAAGGTGGCCATAGGAACTCCGCAGTAAAATGAAACAACTCCATCGAGTTTGGGCTCGTTTGATTCGTATTGACAAGTACCAAAAGCTTGTATTTAAAAAAGTTTTTTTACAAGCTTTTATTTTTTATTTACTTTCACCTGTTGTCCCTGTATCTGTAATGAAATCTTGCAAGTAAAATTTGACCTACTTCCGGTTTCTGATTGAACTGAAATTTTGCATGAATATTGTAAATCCCGTGACATTGAAATATTATGATGATATGGAACTGATCTTACGCTGGAGCTGGAAGGTGGCCATATATTGGACTATGGTGAAACTGAGGCATTGTTGACTAAGTAAACTTTCGTACACACACACACACACATTCACAAACACACACACGCATACACACACGGATGAACACACACGCGCACGAACACGCACACGCACACACTTCACGCAACTAAAATGAGAAATAAATAAGACTTTTATATCTAAACATATAATACCCACAAATGTTAAATTGTTTATTTGTAATAATTTTTACCTGTATTCTGTCAATAGTTTTGTTTCTATATTTTTTCGTCTTATAAAAGATACGATTGATAAATAGAGAAATTAAATTTATATAATTTGTGTTATAGTACAAACTGGAAGCTATGAAAGTCTAGTTTACTACCGAGTGTGGGGGCCTGGTGATTCTGAGATACAGGCGGTTTTCCGCCTACTCAGACTCCGGTCTCTCACCTACTTATAATCTGTCCCTATGTAAATCATAGTTCATAAGTCTGTTTATGTATGGTGTAGAGAAAATAAATTATATTAATTTTCTCTATTATTATTATACATTTATTTCAAAAAGTATCTTAAATTTAAGTTTTTTACAATACATACATATAAAAACACAAATATTATAAAAAACTTAAATCTAGGGTTCCACTGGCAGCGGAGCACGGCCCAAGCTACCGGTGCGTGGTTAGGGCTATAGGTAGAAATCTCCGGACTATACGTGCCGTGCCAAGAATCACCGCCTTCTGTATCTGGTCCTTGATCCATCCGTCAAGCGAGAGACTCTTAAGATGTCGGTCGAGACTCTTCGCTATTAAACCGTTGGCAGAAACAACTATCGGAACAATGATCGTCAAGTCAATATCCCACATGGCGGTTACCTCGTCAGCCTAGTCAAGGTACTTACTGGCTTTGTCCGTCTCAGCTTTCACAAGATTCTCATCATGAGGGATAGTGATATCGACGAGCACTGCTCGGCGTTGGCACCGGTCAACCACCACGATATCAGCCTTATTGCAAACAATAGTCCTGTCCGTGATGATAGAGCGGTCCCAATAGAGCAACGCACGACCATTTTCAAGAACTGGCACTGGTACGTACTTATAGTACGGCGTCTCAGACTCGACAAGACCGTAATCGAATAGCAAGTTGATGATGGATGATCCTGGCTACTAGGTTGTGTCTGTGCAAATACTCGCCGTTGGCAAGATTAGAACAACCAGAGATAATAGGTATAGGTAGCGTAATGGCCTATTTGTCTTTTTTTATACCACTAAGGTGGCAAACAAGCATACGGTCCACCTGATGGTAAGCCAATTAACACTGGGGGTATCGCTTGCGCGTTGCCGACCCTTTTAAAAATTTTTAATACCCTTTTTGCAGAACCCCATGCTGTAGTCTCTTGAGAAAACCTCGACAGGGAGTTCATTCCACACCCTGAGTGTACGTGGGAGGAAGTTCCGATAACTTTGCTAAATTATAATTAATTATGACGAATATACGTAAGCATGGAATGTGTTGAAAAGTTATTACAAAAGTTTATTACGCCGATGCAATTAAAAATAACGGCGCTGACACTAGCGATTCAACGGCTCGAACGAAAATATTTTACAAAAAATAAAAGCCGACTTCAAAAACACTGAAAAGTTTAAAATAATATAAGCATTGGTAGGTACAGACAACATCACACTTCTATATTGATTAAATAAACTCTTTTTGTATTCGATAGAGTATACCACCCCAGGAGTATACATTATCGAATACAACAGGAATTTAGAAAATCGGTCCACAATTGGCGGAGTAATCGCGTAACATACACACAAAATACGTTGGACACACCTAAAACTTTAAGGGTTTCCCTCGATTTTTATGGGATCCAATCATCAGATCCTAACTTTGGTGAGGACTTTGAGGACCACCATTGGAGTATCCTCTATCGAATACAAAAAGAATCATCAAAATCGGTTGATAAACAACGAAGTTATCCGCGAACAAACATAAAAAAGCATATATGCGGTCGAATTGAGAAACCTCCTCCTTTTTTTAGAAGTCGGTTAAAAAACAGTTAGTGCTAATGGTAAAGATCATGGATGCTATGACAATACATTTGCATAGGACAGCTGCAGCAGCCTATAGTGCAGCAGAAATACTGTAAATAAGGTTATTGGAACTGGAGTAACTGTGAAGGGTACGTCGCATTCCTTATCAATTACACCTAACACACAAACAGCTGTGTCGGCACGCAGCCTGCGAGCTCAGGCACGAACCCAACCGGTGCCAGCAGCCAAAGGTGGATCCAGTATCAATAAATCCACATCTTTGACTAATCCAGTTGCTCAACCACCATGCACTACACCACAAGCACAGAATACTGCATTATTATCTGAAGCTTATGTCACGTGACAAGCAGCATCCTCGGTGACGCAACAGACACTTGATGACACCAGCACGGCACTTGATCATACACAAATAAACGATGGACCCTGGAAGACCGTCCCAAAGCGTTGTCGTCACAACAACAGACAAGTAGTTTATGGGAATGCTGCCTCAGACGGTGAGCTGGAAGGAGTGGAGGAGTGAAACGCATACATGTATGTTTCTTGAAACCCGACACGACGGAAGAAGAGGTTGCCTGGAAGAGATTGCTCTTTAGCAATAAGGCCGCCTATTGTAACATTTCTGTTTTTATTACTTTTGTTCTTTTTCTGTTGTACTTTGTCTTTGTGTGCAATAAAGAGTATTTTTTTTTTAAAATTGTACATGTCGAAGAAAAATCCATCGATGGACTATAATATCAAAAAGCTCACCCTTAAACATCAATATTACGCGTCATTCGCTCTGATTGTTCCTAACAGTAAGTACGACTTTTTTATGAGCGTAGATAACTGGTCTTGCCAGGTTGAAGTGAGTCCGTGGTTGCGTCGGAGCGGCGGATGTGGGATGCGCCCGTCCACACAGCCTGCCACGGATGTGAACGTAACGAACACTGGAGGCTAGCAAAAGCAGGAACGCAGGCGCCGCACTATGGAGAATAGAGGTCTGTTTCAGATCAAAAATCTATAACTTTTATTGTACACATAAACATTCAAATATACAGTGAGTACAAGGTATACAAGGGTGGACTTATCTCTGGGAGAGATTTCTTCCAGCCAACCCAAGTGGCAAGATGTGTAAATGCGGGAAGAAAATCTATAACTTTTTTATTGGTCAAGAAAAACAATTGCATTTTTGCACAATCATTGAGCATTAAATAAAGCTCCGGATAAAATTCAGATGCTATACTTTTATTATATTACCTACTAGCTTTCCGCTCGCGGCTTCGCCCGCGTTATTATTATTTTCCCGTGGGAATTTATATTTTCCACTAGGAAAAATAATTTTGTAGCCTATTTAAGCCCGGATAATACATTTCGTAGAAATTGGAGCAGATTTTAAATATTTTCTATAGAAACTTTCAACCCCTATTTTGCACCCTAAGGGGGTGATGAATTCCAATAATACATGAAACACGTATTCAATTAAATATTTTTACGCGCATGAATCTCAAGTTTTATCAAAATCGTTTCTAATTGAAAGATTTTTTCATACAAACTAGCAACCCCTATTTCATCCCTTTAGGGTAAATTTTTTTTTAAATCCCATCTTAGTGTGCGTACGAATTTTGAAATAAAACAACTGTCCGAATTTCAATTTTCTACCATTAGCAGTTACGGCTGTGCGTGCGTCTATAGATGGGAACATCTCCTTTATAGATTACAAAATAGTAGTTTGTACAACAAGGGCATAAAATTACTTGTTTATGTCAGTGTTCTACACTCTGCTTTTCACTTCGATTGCGAGAAAATTAAACAATTACTTCAAAATATAAACGAAAATTTCATTAAAATTTAAAGTAAAATTTTAATTTAAAAATCACTTTAATTGAAATTTGTAACACAATGTTGAAAAATTTAAGAAATTTGCGAGCACGAGAAGTCAAAAAATATGTATATTAATGTGTACTCTACGTGAGACATGAATGCACCGTTAGTACTATACACGGTGTTTCAAAATCACCAATAAATAATCAATTCTTTATCGAAAAACTCATTATTAAAATGTGTTTACACGTAATGTCATTCAACCCAAAATTTTCATGTAAATCATAGTATCATCATCATGTCTATGATTTACATGAAAATTTTGGGTTGAATGACATTACGTGCAAACACATTTTAATAATGAGTTTTCGATAAAGAATTGATTATTTATTGGTTATTTTGAAACATCGTGTATAAGAGGAAACTTAGAATGTTTTACTTAAAAAAATACAAATATGTGCAATTGTTGTTGATACTCAGTTACACAATGTCTATAGATACGTAGACAATGCTGTCACGTGTTTACAAATTTCCTAGCTGAAATATCGATCAATTTAAGCTGACAATGACCTTTCAAGGTTTTGTTTAGGCGATGAACTCTGCAATGTACTCATCTATTAGGCAGGTAAAATAATAGAAAAAATCAAACACGTATTAAAAATACAGTTGTATTTATGATTAAGCTATAGAACTCTAGTAGAGTTCTATAGCTTAATCATAAATTCTATAGCTTAATCATAAATTAAATCTAGTATCCTATATACGGTAGCTTTTCAATAGCTTTAAGATATTATAAGCCAGTGTTAATTTTATTTTAAGAAGCTGTTAGCTATCCCAAAATGTAAAAATAAATAAAAAATAAATAGTCAGTACTCAGTAGAGTTACTCTACTGAGTTCTCTATATCAATGACTTTATTTGAAATTATTTATCGAAGTTAGTACTTCATGTTTATTTTTACATATCAGGATTTTTCACCTAGTTAAAGTCTAATGAAAAATGTTGTTCAGCAAAATTGTCTTCTTTGTTAAATTGTCGTATATGCTGTGTGTTGATTTTTAATTAAGAAGTCTTGCGAGCGCGCTGAAGGGTGACAAGCTCGCATTGTAAAACTTAAATGTAGTATTAAATGTAGAACATATACGACCGGTATTTAGCTTTATGAATGTTTTCATTGGCGCAAAGGACGCTGGAGTTATAAATTTAATGTAACGTTTTACAACATATCAACATACCTCCTCCTCCCCTTACACCCGAATATCCTTTAACAACTAGGTAAGTATATAATTATCACATTTGAATGCGCCTGGAGCCTGCTTCATCAGTTGGGTGTTCATTACCATAGAAATAGTGTCCCTAGCTTAGAATAACTATGCGAGATGTGCATAGTCCGTATTACCCTTGAACTCGGGTAAGTCCCAAGTCCAGATAGCTCTCCAACTCAAAGCCTGCCTCAGTAAATCACCTTAATCGCAATTCGCCGATACTCATAGACTGATAAACGGCTGCTCAAAGTCGGAAACTTAGCCTGAACGACATAGTTGAGATCTCACTTCGCTCAAAAAGTTAAGAGCATCCGATGCATGATGCATATTTTGGAAGTTTTCTGGCTCCGTCCCATCCTGATTTAGTGATGTGCATTAAAGTTGGAATAGTTATTAAGCAGTTAAGGAACAAACCCGAAAACAATCAAACTTATAGAGCGTTCGTAATTACTTTTGGGAAGATAAATCGTTTTACGGCAGTCAATATTCGCTAACGGGTATATGCATAGTTATTTTATGGGACACGTTAATTTCATATTCAGCGTCCATCAAACTGTTATGGAAATTTAAGTTATTGTAGGCGGAATTAATTATTGTTTATTTGAAAAAAAAAAACATGACAATGACGTTTGCGAGGGTGGTCATTGAGACAGTGACATGAATGGTTGTCGCGCATGCGCCGAGTGGCGGCTTTCAGCGAGATATAAGCACTGGACCCCGATCCACGGCCGCATAACTTTTTGGCGCGCCCGATCGCTCCAACTGGGACGGTACACAACACCTACGACCCATTTCCGACGCACAACGACTTCTTGTGAGTTGTGACTTAGTTCCGTAAAGTGCGTATTCTTCAAAGTATCCCTTAGTTGGTTCCGAACCTTTTCCTGCGGTCGCTGCTCACATCTAGAGGTAAGTAATTTGCTCTTTCTCATGATAAAACTTTAAAACTTGTTGATTTCTTTTCATAACAGGACTAATCAAGAGGAGCTGCGGTCAGACCATTACCATATACTTAAATGTATAAATGGAAATTAATAATTTAAAAATTAAAAATAATAATTATTTTCATTCGCACAGTTAGTTTCCTTGTATTTGGCTCACTTTTACTGTCGATAAATTAATAATAATAAAAATAAGGCCTCTAATTTGAAATTTTTAAAACTGTGTTCGCCCCTGTAAGTGTAAAGAAGAATTTTAAAATAAAATATTGAAGCACTCGTATATATGTTAACGGGAGTTGACATACTTTATAGATCTGAGGTGCGTTATATTAGATCAAATATTACAAAAGACATAATAATAGAAATATATATCCTCATTATGTTATCAAGTCATACATATTTTCCTTAATATAATACACAATTCGCAAGCTATTCTTTACTGTGACAATACAGCTTTTGAATCCCTTTTTCGGAATAAAAGACGAAAACATATTGTACAGTAATTACTTGATGCTATTAATATAGATTACGATACATAGAATTTCCGAAAAGATATTTATTATTCTGAGTACACATTTGTCTAAATCACCTCAGTGATTCTTAATGAAAAGTAAGCGACAAAATTGTGGTAATACGATTTATTAATTGTACCTAATAGTTTCATCGCGTCGTGTTAATAACTTAATACAAAATTTCAGTAAAGGAAAAATTTAATTATGACGAAATCATAATTCAATATAATGGTTATATAAAATATTGAATGTCTTATTATAGTAAATGTCTTAACTTAAATTTCATTAATAGCAATTTTCAATACTTACACATTTATTATTGGTGATTAGTTCGGTTTTTCGTTCTGAATCGCTCCACAATGTTGTATGAAATACCTGTCAAGTTCACAGACAAAAGATAACTAAATTTTTTAATTATTATATTATCATCATTCTCGAATCTGATGCAACATTGAAATGCTGTGAGAATCAGCTATTATCGTGCAGTTTACGCTTATGGAAGTATTTTAAGTATTATATTAATGTGACTTTAATATTGAGCAAGATTCTATAGATAGGATCGTAAAGAATTACTCAATTATAAGGTTATTACTAAAATACATAAAGTTATGCATTTAGAACAGAGTCATTCGTTTTAAAAATTCTATATGACATTTTATACGGAAGTGATAAATAAATAATTAATTGACTGTAATTTTTTTCTAATCTCCACATTGATTTCGAGTACGAAAAGGTGCGCAGTTTGTAGAAAATACTCGTATATGTTTAGGTTCAAACTTTACTATTTTTGTCAAATTCAAGAGAAAACCAATGAGAATAAAAAACATAATATATATTATGAAAATCAAGCTAAGGGGAGTAAATAAAATATTTTAATGAGGAGACAGTTTTTGTCGATGAAAACTAGCAATTAATGGTATCAGGGGCACGCCTCAAAGAAATATTCGTCAATTATTTTTCCTTTCACACCATTTCGTAGTTAGTTTTGATAGAGGAAAAAAAAATATTCCATTTTATGTTGTTAGTACAAGAAAATTGGTTTTCTTTTTTGGCTCTATTTGGATCATTTTGGTTATGCGCAAATATTGGAAAATTGGTTTTCTTTTTTGGCTCTATTTGATTCATTTTGTTTATGCGCAAATATTGGAATATTTGCGCATAACCAAAATGATGAATATTTATTAAAATAAAAAGGCAAGAAAAGTCTAAATTTTTTATTAAAATAAAAACGCACCTGAAGCTGGGCGTCGCTGTTATATTAATCAGTCACACTTATTTTTTAATTACACTTATTTTATCACTTAGGTACACTTATTTTATCCTGGTTTTGTTTAAAAAGAATCGGAGCTAGCTATTAAATTTCTACAATACGGATGGAATAGACTTATTCTGCGGTGGTGTTCGGCTTAGGCTCTTAATGATTTGACAATAAATCACATATACAAATTCAATTATTCAACAAATAACATCCATAATAATAACAATATACTAATACGATACGTATCTATATATGCCATTCAATTAATCTTGGTAATAAGATGATTTGAATCCTTGCTTTTCATGCTTGAACACTTACACATAATATACATTACATAGACATTATTAGCAATAATACATGTTTACAAGCATAAACAATAATGTTTGAAACGCCGCGGCATTTTCTTGTAATAGTGTCACACTCTTATTAAACGCGATATCGAAGTAAGATTAGATTACGGCTATTATTGGCGTAAGTGAGTAAATAGAAAGTATAGATAGATAATTGAGATATAAAAGGCAACTTTGTGCACCTCTTCAAAATTGTCATAGATTATTGGGGAATTCGAAGGCAAAATTCACTTTTGAATTCGAAAGTTCATCTAAAATAGAATAATCAGCCTGCAGTATTACGGCAGCCATTTTTTTATTTACTAATTACAATTCACTGTCATTTATAATAATGTCGTGATTAGATCGTAAAATTGACGACTTCATGATGTGGCCGATCATCTCATGAAATTGTTATATTTCATAAAATGTCCAGCTAAAACTGACCATATCGTTTCAACGACAACGTTTACCATATTTGGCCATATCGTCGCCAGTTTGTATTATTCAGGACTTAATAATAATCCCCAATGAAGAAGGATTAAATAGCGAAATATAGCAGATTTTATAATCGTCATAACCACACAAAATACTTTCCGTGTTCTGTGGTCATAGCACATCACAAGTATGACCACTGATTCCAAGTTCCCGAGTTCGATCATCGGGTTTTCCTGAGTTTTTCTGATTAGGAAATTCTCAGAAGCCGCTCGAGTCTGGAATATAACCCCCCTATGACATGGGACTTGTAATAATTTGCGAAGTGTAAATACACCTCGCGGGGGATACACAAGACTCAGATTGTCATCTTTGTTATGTTGTGGTGTAAATGTAAACATCAAATGAACATCAATCAGGTTTACAATTTTATCTGGAGCCAAGAAAATAACATGTCCCGTTCACAAAACTACTTCTTCATTTCCTAAAGATATTATTTCTGATTAAGGAAAAACTTAATTTTGTTAAAATTACATTTGTAATTTATCTTTCACATGTCGTTTTCTACACCTAATCAGATATATTTATTTGTAAAGGTATTTATAACAAAACAATTGCAGGAGCTGTGTAAGCTCATAAATAATGAACGCAGGTTGAATTAAATTACATTTGCAAATTATGTTATAGTCGTGGAGTGTGGAGGTAAAGAAACAATTAACAGTAATTAGAGTTCCATTAGCCTCACGTTAATGTTAGATGAGTGTTCTAGAAGAAATGTTGTTAGCTGTTTAGAATGTGTCGTGTGTAGTCCTTTAGATAACTTAGTCGCTTGCATCATGCAGCTTAGTTTCTAAAAGTAGTGTAAAAATAATTAATAACATAATTGTGAGCCTGAACATTTGATAGTAACAATTTATGTAGAATCTTTGAAAGTAAAATGATGTCTTTAGGTAATTTTGGTATCATTTCTTTTGAAGGATTATGGATCATTTGAGTCTATAATTGTTTTTAGTGATTTAAGTAATTAAGAATCACGTTCTTGGCTACTGCTTAAAAAGAAATAAAAAGTGTTCCTTAAATATTTGAAAAAATAAATACAAAAGGTAGGTAGTGTAAATAGCTATTAAATTGTTTTGTAGCTACTCGACTATTTACTTATAAAAAGTTGTCGGCGTTGTTGACGAAATTCTTCTGCATAGCTTAATTAAATCCACCCAATCTCGACTGTGTTAACCGATTTGGTCAAGGCTTAGAGACTTATAATTAGTTCAAGACCAGGGGAAAGAAATAGGGTAATTTTCCTAAGGGAAAAAATTACCACGGGAAAACGAGAACAACGCGGTCGAAGTCGCGAGTGGAAAGCAAGTCGATTATAATGGCAAGAAAAACTGCATTTATAGATTAATAAAAAGCTCAAACACGTGAGAGGAGAACACGCTCTTTTTCCAAAAATCTATTAAGCTCTATATGATATATATTACCCCGCTAACCAACAAATGTTGGCCAATAACTTTTGAACAGATTTTCATCAAATAAAGATAATTAAGTCCGCTGAGGACCTAAGTAACCCGAACGAAATTTCAACTTTATTGATAACTAAGGTAAACTTTACTCTCTGGTAATAATATAGCTTCGTATCAACATTCAATTTGGAAATTTTACAGATTTCGTGAAAATTGATTAGGAATTTAAAAAGTTATATGTTACTGTTATAACTTTTTAAACTCCTAAACTGTGCATTAAAATGACAGCTTTCAACAAATAAGAAAAAATGCATGAGTAAACAAATTAGTCGTATGAATTTGATATTTTTACCTTAGTATGGTAAAGATATAACAAAAGCAAAAATTTGAACTTTCACCGAAATTTTCCATTGATATGACTTGTATAACACTTTTTTATGTAAGATAGAGAAGCTCTTGGCCTTAATCTCACCTAATGGTAAGTGACGATAAGGCCTAAGGTTGATGTGAGCTTTATCTGGACTCCTCAACAACTGAGAAACTAGCTATTTTACCTCTAATTGTATTAAAAAACTTAGGTAAAGCGGTAGCTAGCCAGGCGGGTTCTTCTGGGGATTTCTGCCTCCATGGGGAACCGAGCTCCGGCCCTCCCGATCAACACCTGGTGGTCTTCACCACTAGACCACGGTGGCGGCTGACTAAATTATGTTACGGATTTGACAGAAGAATTTCACGTCCGCCATGATGTTTTACTTCATTGGCTTCTTCGCTTTTCTCTATTTTTTGAATGGGGATTTCTCAGCTTGCTGTGGGAATTTTGAAAAATCCTTCCTTTGGGTGTCGACATAAGCAAACAAACCTCATTCATGCTTCTAGCTGTAGTACTTGGGCTCTGCTACCAAAGCCTTTTATAAACATACTAGCTGACCGTATGCAACTTTGTTTGCATTATAACTAACTTTTCCCGTAGGAAGATTACCCTATGTCCTTCCCCTGGTCTCGAACCATCCCTATACCAACTTTCATCAAAATCGGTTCAGTAGTTTCGAAGCCTATTCAATACAAACAAACATACAAACAAACAAACAATCAAATCTTTCCTCTTTATAATATTAGAGAGAGAGACAGAGAAACATTTAATGACCCAAGACAAAGTACAAATACATAACATGAACAAATTTACACACGTAACAAAAACATAGACAACATTTAAAGTAACAGCATATACTTAGGTACAAATATTAGGACAATCAGGACCCCGCCTCAGCTTGTGTGTAGTATAGATACAGACATGATTAGAGTTGTTCGTCGATACAATTTTTTCAAGAATATCAACGCAACCCCGCACAAATACAAAAAAGCTTACACAAACTTTTTACTTAGTAAAATGTACAAAGTTACATTAATTAGTTGTTCCGATAACATCCGAAGCAAACACAAATGGGTTTTGTAATTTCGCTTATTGCTTAGTGCTTTTGGGTATTTTTGTAACAATCCAAGGAAAGTTTCTCGACACATTGTTTAACTTTTGAATCATCAAACTTAGGTAAAACACATGTTACATGTTATTTACTATAGAGTGAATTCACCTTAATAGTGTTGAAGGTAAATTTTACACACAAGAAACATTCCTTTATTTATAACAATAAGTTATACTGTTTTACATTAATTCCATCATAGATATTTTTTAATAATATCATCTTATATATTTAGAAACGGCTTGAATACCTTTGTTGTTTTCGGTATAACTTTAAACAATAGTTAAGTTTATATCGAGTCAGTCAAGTAAATGCTTTAGGCGCATAGTTTGGGTTTCTTGGTTTTCTTACTGATTCTTTCCAGTTCCAGTACAAGGTCTCCCACCGTAGACTTGTGACCCAATAGCGTTGCTTCTTTGACGTGTAAAAGTGATTGTAATAATTTAATTAGAATAAACGATATTGAAATTGAATTGAGTGGGGGTAAATTACAGAAAATCATTCCAGAAGCGAAAGTAATGAGCGTCGGTAACGCTGTGTATTCGCCAATGGCCTTCATTCGAGAGGTCCGTGGTTCGGTTCTGCCGTTTACCAATGTGTTTTTCGTTTTTCGAATTTTATATGTACAATTATCCGATTTGTTTCTGATTCGCCATATTCCTGATTGGTCATATTCCTTATTCGACACTTACATTTGCCTTTACGAGCTTATTATAGAAATCCGCTGTGGTAAATGATAAGAACCTCTTTAGATAATTAACTAGTTTTTTCCCGCAACTTCGTCCGCGTGGAAGTCCTTTTTTATTGATTCCCCTTACAATTCCTCTCCCCCCCTTTTTGTTCGGAATGGAATGATTTCGGGGTAACTCTTCTTTATCCTTTCCCACAACTCGAATTATCTCCATACCAAATTTCATGTAAATCGGTTTAGCGGTTATTGATTCCCCATACATATTTCCACCCCCCCTTTCTCCCCCTTAAGGTCTGATTTTCGCAATAAAAGCTATCCTATGTCCATTCCTGGGATTCAAACTATGTCTATACCAAATTTAATCTAAATCGATTTAGTAGTTTAGGTGTGATTGCGTAACACACAGACAGACAGAGTTGCTTTCGCATTTATAATATTAATACATATACGAGTAGTAAGGATAGATGAGTGTTACTTGTCTATCATGAAGTATCATTGTCATTTAATTATTAATATCAAGTCAATGATATTGTGATATAATTTTAATCGGAAAAGATGGCCTTGTAAACTTGTAATAATGGTGCGGACGAAGAAATGCATTTTATCGCAAGTGAAAGAGAAACAAAGTTACTGTTGTATTCTGGGTACAAATACATATTTCACAAAAAAAAAAACAAATGTCTGTTTTCACTTGTACGAGGCAGCAGCTTACATTTTTATGGCTAACGCATTTAAGTTTAAATATCTGTTATTTATTTTTAATTGAGTTATATCGAGTTTGACAAATAATTTTGCTTATATGCCAAGTCATACAAATTAATTTACATGGGACTCCGCCTTAAAAAAATACGGTTACTAGACATAGTAACCGTAGTACAAAGTATAACTACTTCGCTCGTGTTCGCGATTTCATTTCATTAGATTGTACAATGACGAGTTAGGAATATGACGAATCAGGAATATGACGAGTTAGGAAAGTGTCGAATAAAGAATATGACCATCAGGAATATGGCGAATCAGGAACAAATCAATTATCCGACGCTTTTACGGTGGAAGTGGAAGGAAAACATCGTGAGGCGACCTGCATACATCTGCGAAGAAATTCAAAGGTGTATGTGATGTCGACCAATCCGCACTGGGCCATCGTGGTTAACTAAGGCACAAACAACCTAAATTAGGAAAGGCTCGAGCCCCTCGGTGTGACGTATACGAGCTTCTGTGATGATGATTCCAGAAGAAGCCTATAAGGGTGACTTTGTGTTATACAACGGGTATACTTTAATACAACGGGTTAATTTAATTGCGCAATACCTGAATACAGTTTGTTCAGAATCGAGAGTAGAAGCGAGTAAGTACACTAAGAAAAATATGGATCATATTTTATGCAAAATTAAACTTTCAACTACTTATACGTTGTATAAAACTATTCGAAGATTATGTTGTTACCTCACTCGGTACTAGCTTTTTGTCATTACCATATACATTATTTATTCAATGCACCGACCGGGATTGGTTCCGGACCTGCTGTTTCGTAGTTGAGTTCGCTTACGCTCGCTTAGACCACCAAAAAAACATCATAATATTCTATCCTCTCCCTGTACCTATCTGATTTATACATGCTTATTAATACTTCAATAAGTAAAGTACGTATAGGTCAAATCAATTCTTTACTCGGCTCCGACAATGCCAATGGTGCAAATTAGATAATTCATTTAATTAATCTTCTAGGCCCTCTTACTTTGCCTTCAATGCATATTTTAGGTAATAAGGAAGACAATATGAATTTGGAGAGATTTCCTCATTTGCCATGTAAATAATGTTGAGGATTGAAACATCTCATTTTAACTCATTATACGTCTCTCTATTGGAAATGGTTCCGTCCCCAGACAAGATTTGGTTTTGGTCTACCACACCGCGACCACACAGCCACCATCAAACCACGTATCGCGGTGAACTGTCAAAATAAAATACGTTTTTATCATCTTATGGCAGTTTACTACGATAAATTGCTTTATTATATACCATGTTTTGGTGGTCATGTTACGGTGGCTGGTCTGTCGAGCTAGTGTGGGCTTACAAAGAAGTGTTGAATGTTGCGATTGTGCAGTATAATTACCCTTTAATTTGAAACAAATTTATATATACGAGTAGTATACATATACTAAAACTTGCCGTCTTCAATCTGTAAGTAATATTGTATAGGTGATTTTACATGGCGAAATTCCCGCAGGAAAATGAAAATATAAACCTAATTGAAGCGTATAAAAAATGTTTATTTTTGTTTCTCTTTGTAGGTTTTTATCGTTATCATCGTCCCTTGCACAGTGCGGCGATGCACTTGGAATACATTATGTCGTCGCTCTATTTCACAGTCAGGGAATTGATTCGCTCACAACTCGTAAAAAAATCGAATTAGAGTTTTTTTTCTCGAGTGGTAATCACAGTTTAGTTAATTGGGACACAGGAAATGTTGAGCTCCGCCATTTCTTAATAGAAAGTCGCTAGTATTGTTTCAACTGTTCGGGAGCAGCCGAGAAGACAATTTCGAGCACAGAACACAGTGTTCTGTGATTTCGAGTATGATATATGGTTTGTTTCTTTTTTGTTTACCCTATTATATATTTTGTAATTTATTTTCAATCAAATAAGATAGTAATTGTAGAATTTAACTTAGCATTTTGTTTGTGTAAGTAAATACTTAGAAATATTATTTATTAAAATTAAAATTATAATAATCATGGATTATTTATCTAAAATAAATATTATTATCATAGTAAGATATGATGTGAAAAATGGATTCTACTAACCGAGACGAGCTAAGCGTCTCGTTTCTCCAAAAAATGGTGGAGCTCGAGATCTCCAGTATTCTCGTCAGCAAGCCTTCTGATTGGCTGAGCTAAGACTATCGCTCAAGAAAAATTTCAAATTTGAACATTCGAAGGGCAATACGATAACGAAGTTAACAAATCGTTAATCTATCTGTAAAATCGTATATAATTAGACGTTTTAAGCAATTGACAGAGAGGTAATAAAAAAATTGTCAGTCAAACTTACCGCGCTACCATTATATTACCTACTAGTGGGCCCCGCGGACGTTGTCCCGCCCGATTACAGCGCCACCTACTGGGTCCAACTCTACTTTTAAACCTTCCCTGGACCTATTTAAACACACACAGAAAATTTCGTAAGAATCTGTCGAGCCGTTTCAGAGTTTTTGCGAGACAAACACACAGCGTTTCATTTTTATAATATAAGAAGAAGAGGAAGATTTGTTATATTGATTATGTATCAAAAAACTGGCTCTAAAACTGTCCCGCCCGATTACAGCGCCACCTACTGGGTCCAACTCTACTTTTAAACCTTCCCTGGACCTATTTAAACACACAGAAAATTTCGTAAGAATCTGTCGAGCCGTTTCAGAGTTTTTGCGAGACAAACACACAGCGTTTCATTTTTATAATATAAGAAGAAGAGGAAGATTTGTTATATTGATTATGTATCAAAAAACTGGCTCTAAGGGCCGAGCCACAGCTATTGACTGCTAACAACAACGAGCAACGCGACGGACAGACAACGCCGCGCGATATAGTAGTAAATGTGCGTCATATATTGCGTTTCGGCCTTCGATATTAGGGTTGATTGAAGTGATGATGACATCATCTCAAGTTGCAATACGTTTACTGCTGTTTCACCTGAAAAGGCATGTTTGGGCCAACTCTCATCACGTTGGCCAAGTGTGGGTTGGTGGTGTACCAGTGCATCGTTCACTGGTCGACAGGATACACTGGGAGAGAAAAGCTTGGATTTCTTGGGTGAATTGTTATTCGGAATCCCGTACACTACACCCCGTAGGGTATAGTAAACAAAACACTTGCAGCACAACATTCGTATTGTGGCTAGAATATTATATTTCATGTTACAAGGACGTGCCCGAATACACAGCATAATAGGAATGTAGCCCGTATGAATGCCAGGTGCGGCCCACTGCGCACTGGCTGGAACAATGGACTGACTCTTGAATAATTACAGTGAGACCATGCAGGCTCCCATTGCTCCCTGCTCATCGAGCTTTCCAGATCATCGGCGCAATTAACTTGCTCAGCACCGTGGATGAAATTATTTTTGCGTAACGAATCATTTGAAATAGATCAAATAGACAGATGTTACAGTAACCTCTCAAAGACATTGATATTTTTGATGATCATCGCGGTGCCGTTATCCCAATATTATGTAAGGTTAGCGTTCTTCTTCCATCATAGTTTATACAGGACGTCCCAAGACAATGCCACATGGAGGGAAAGTACCTTCAGTACCTTCGATGTGAAATTTTACTGAAAAAAGACATCATTTTGATTTCTAAAAGTTCCAACTGCATTCAAAGATTGTTAAATAGCCACCTGCCTGAACCGGGAATCGAACCTGCCAAATGTAGAAAAATAACATCCTGCATTTTTATGATACCGATCGATAGAGTCGATCACAGCGAAGAAATCATTCTAACAAATATTACCTCAAAAACTTGAGGACGACTATAAAATGTAAAAGTACCTAATGCGTAATGTGACAAGATGAAATGATAACAAAGGAAATAAGGTGTTAGTTTATTTTAGTTTCGCAAAGAAAATCTATGTCGATGTGTTATTTAGATGAATTTGTGTAAAGTAGGGCTGTCCACACCGGGTGGAAGTCTCGACATAGATAACGATCGTTACCTTTTGTCGATAAGTTGTAGTGTCTTTTCTACAACGGGTCTACAATGAAAACACAAAACCCGTCAAAGGAACGAAATCGGAGTTTGACGTTTGCTGTTACGGATAGCTTACTATGATCACTCGAACCCGACATGAAAATTCGATTTTTGGGCGTTTAACCTCACTTCTCACGAGAACTCAAGTGCTACCGTAAGAGTTTCGGATTAACATTTTATTCCAGAAATAAGTGAGTTATTGTCAATTTTATATCAGTTTGGGTTTTGTTTGACTATTCAGAAGCTGCACTTAAGTATTAAGAAATATTGCAAACACTTATCACTTAAAAAAATACTATTGCTCTTATTTGATTTAGAAGACTTAAATTCGGTAAGAGGTGCGAGTCGTACACTTGAAAGTATAACTTCATGTGAACAAAAGCAAAATATAACTCCGAAATACTTAAAACAAAAAACGTAAGTAAACAAAAGCAGCAAAAAAGCTATTTAGGTGTATAATGCTGCAGCTGGAAATATCCCCTTTAACATCAAAATGTTATTAGTGGAACGTGACATTCTCGATTAGGTTGGTTTATCACCTGTCGGGGGCCAATTTTCCACAGATTAAGAACCCGGGCTGTCATGGCGCATTAAAGTGTAATATCAAAAAGTTTTTGTAAAAAAAATTCAGTTTTAATATCATACGCAGCTTTCTGCTAATCATTACTGTAGTTATTAAATCAAAACTGTTTAAATACAAATAATTTTAATTATTAATGTCATGACCGGGTTTTTGTGAAGACATCATAAACAATCTTTTCAATTATTCGTTCACGTAACTTGTCTATGCGTCCGTACTAAGCCTACGAATCCGAAAATAGTTCCGGTAGCTACGAGTCACGTACTTCGTTATTTGTTATTTTGTTATTATTGTTGCAGATAAAATAATCTAATGTGCAATTTTCATCACTAGCTTCTGTGCAGTGTAATCGTCTGAGAGAAAGATATGAGTAATGTATAAGACGACTAACTTCGTTCACATTAGCCCCCAAGATAGTGTATTATCAATAATCAGCCCCAAATCGAAACACACCTGTGGAAGCAAACAGAAATTTGTTTTGCTAATTCATGTCCTTATGTGTGTTAAAAATGGAAATAAAATTGGAGTTTATTTTTAAGATTCCCTAGCAACAGTTTAATATTGAAAACAATATAGTATAACATTTAAACTCATTTATTATAAGCGGTAGAAGTTAGCTGACGTTTGAATAAACAGTGAACAGTGTAGACGAGCAAGTTGTGTTAATAACTGGAAAGAGCTTCGATCATGACTAATTAATTAAGGTAACGTAATTCGAACCAACAAAATTTATTATGTACTGAAGAATTCTAAGAAACTGGTTTTCTTCAAACAATATTATTAAGTTGTTCACTAAGGGACAGTGAGCTACTTTAATAATTGATACAACAATGTCATCATAGAAAATTTGTCCTATCGTGATAAATAATTAATTTTAGATGATGATCTATTCAATAAATTAAGGGCTAAAAAGTGGATAGAAAAAACATAATAAATAATTATAAGGTCCAGTAGTTTTATTTTTAGTATGATTTATAAATCATACTTTAATTTATTATGTTACCACGGGGCTGTTGCGCGCCATACTTGCTAAACCATTTCAATGTCCATCTTATCCTTAATCGAGGCGAGTTAGGGAATCGAAAGCCCAATCCCCTGAAGCACTCCTGGACACCCCAGTCAGCCATGGGCAGGGTCTTAACGTCTGTGGAAAATTAACATGGACCTCTAGATGATCTCCAGACACAAGGGCGGTCCACAAGTCAAACTTAAAAGTCTAGTTGTTGCAAAAGTAAATACTCGTAGGTATAGTCGTATCATATTATTTAGATAGCTTTTTTATTTTTTTTTATTTCGACATTGATTCGTTGCCGAAGACTAACCGCGCTAAAGGAAGTATTCAAAAGGTAAATGTGACTTCCAGAGCATAACCCCATTGCCGGCTCTATTCTTTTCATGTAACATCTAAAATTTAAACGAGTAAGTACCGCAACATTAATATCTTTTTGGGATAACATTATAATACTCTGTTGTGAACAACAGAATCTGGCTGTGCTATCAAGTATCAAACAAACCCTTCACCTTTACGGTTTATTGATGGGCTAAGTAATCGATACTAGAACCTTTGTGAACTTATCTAAAACCAATATTAATATCATTAGACTTTTGCGTTCACTCCCGTTTAATATTATAATATTACCGATATTGCAATAATTTATGATTTCTAAATATTCAGTCATTTGTATGTATGCGATAAAGCGAGAAAATTAGAATTTCGAGATGATTGATGAAGATCATTTATATTTAACCGACTTAAAAAAGGAGGTGGTTATCAATTCGATGCGAAGGTTTTTTTTGTGTGTATGTAAAGCGATTACGCTGCCAATTATGGACCGATTTTCAAAATTATTTTTGTATTCGATAGAGTATACTTCTGCGGTGGTCCCACTGTCACCAAAGTCAGGATCTGATGATGGGATTCCAGAAAAATCGAGGGAAAACCATAAACTTTATAGGTACGTCCAACGTGTTTTATGTTTATTCCGAAGTTATTCAGGTAATTTACGTCTGGTTGTCATGAACCGAGCTGATGATGGAAGAATGCTTAACGGTTAAAAGTTAAAGGTTAGCTTTTTAAATATTATAGACCGTAACATCAAGTGAATTCACTAAAATGATCTCATTCACTAAAAAGATAAAAATATTTTTTTTACAAAAATAAGAACCCTCCTCAAAAACACTGAAAAGTTAAAAATAATATAATAATAGGTACAGAGAGTATCACATTTCTATATTGCAGTCAGTGCCAAACGATGATCTCCTAGCTAGAAAGTCTTAAAATTTGGCACCTACTTCAATATGGAAATGTGATGTTGCCTGTACGTATTCTAATTATTTTTAACTTTTCAGTGTTTTTGAAGTTGGGTTTTATTTTTTGTAAAGACCAAAATTTATTTATATATTTAGTTATTTAAAAAAGTATTTGATGAAGATGAAATAAATAACTCAGGAAAATCATGATTAAACATTTAACGTCAATAAATTCCGGGACTTTTTCGCTTTTACAATAAAGAGTAACTTATTTATACCACTCTTTATATGTTTATACCTTTCTTTAGGTCACTCGACTAGCTTTTTCTGCTATCCTCTATTTTATCGAGCACACTGTATAACACGAAAAAATGAACAATCGAGATATACTTAATTCGTGTCACTCTGTTGTAACTTTTCTGTAGCGGCATACTAACTTTGTTGAAGATTACCTGGCGGCCAGTTGCGAAGGCTTTGTCACTTAGATACTTTAATTCTTACTTACGTGCTAACCGGAAAACAGTCTCGTGACGAGAATTTACTACTTATTCGGTTAATCTGAGACTTTAGCTCCTAAGACCGCGGAACGACTCCGAATGTTCTCAATTTGCATTAAAATAAATTCTCCTAAGAACAATGACATTTTCAACTACACTCGCGAGCAAAAGTTTGGAATCAGTTACTTGAAATTGGTTCCGCGTGATCTTGCTTACTCTTAGAGCATTCATTAAATGATCTAAGTGCTTACTAAATAAATTTTTAATAATCATAAAAATGACGTCATGTTAAAGGTGCAACTGTCCACTTTAAATCGATATAAAATTTATTCATATCGAGCCCGTAATTGTGGAGTTATCCCGGATTAAGTGAAGGAGGTAGGAAAACAAGGAAATAGGGAAAAATAATGAATGAAAACAAAAATTATTAAATAAAAATTTTATTTATCTTTAAAAATAAGTGGTAATATTTTGTGTTCCCTCCCCTCGCCCTAATAACTACTCCAAGACGACTCTTCATAGACCTGATCAGCTTCTGAATTGATTCTTGTGAAATACCTTCCCACTCCTCAATCAACGCTGATTTCAGCTCATTCAGACATGAAGGAGCAGGAGTTCTGGAACGAACCTTCCTCTTCAGTTCATCCCACACGTGCTCAATGGGATTCAAGTCAGGGCTGAGCGCTGGCCAGTCCAATGTGGCAACACCGACTTCTTCGAGGTATTCCGTTGTTACACGGGCAGTGTGACAACGAGCGTTATCGTGCATAAGGAGGAAGTCATCACCGATGTATCCCGTATAGGGAACGACATGTTCCAGGAGAATATCGGAAATGTACCGGTCCGAAGTTAGACCGCCTCCTCGTCCCCCGCCAGGCACGAAAACAAGCTCGGTTTTACCATCGAAGGAAATGCCGGCCCACATCATACAAGAGCCGCCCCCATAAGCCACTGTTTCAGCGACACAGCACTGTGCAAATCGCTCCTCAGGCCGCCTGTAGACCCGTCCTCTTCTGTCGCTACCGTGCAAACACATCCTACTTTCGTCAGAGAACAGGACTTGCCTCCATTGCTCAACCTCCCAATCAAGATGGGTGCGAGCAAACTGTAGTTTGTGATGGATAAGAAAATGAGATTTAAACTTGATGTTTAAATATGTGTTAGTACAATGGCTACAACAAAACGAAATTTAAATTATAGCGTTGCATACTTTCTTCTATACAAGTATTCTAAACGTATTTTGAGTAAGAAAGTGTATTTAACGTAGTAACGTAACTACGACGTAGAGAGTAAAGCTTTCGTGCACGAGTGTGTATGCATGCAGAGTATAACATCAAGTACCAACCACATCACCTTTACGAAAAGATTGACCATTAAAGCAACGTCGGTCGTTTCGAAAAAAATATGCTTAAAGAAATTTTAACGCGAACAAGCTGCGGGTATCTGCTAGCACTAAAAGCTATACTGTTCAATTTTAGTCAGGAGCCAAATGGGAAATATAAATTATCTAGATATATAATACATTCATATAAACTACTGTCTTCATAATTATTATTTTCGATTGTGATAGGTTTTGAATAATATATATTCCAAAAGTGCTTTAATGAGTATTATTCCATTGCACTACGTAGTATATTCTAGAGTATTTTATTTAAATAACAGCCTCCAGTAAATTTTTTGATGTTTTATAGTGTTGAGTATTGTTTTTGATTTCGGGTACTTAATTAATTATATTTATTACGCTTGTATGTGGGTACTTCCTACCCTCTCATCCTAATATCAACGTGCTGTCAAACTGATGGACTCAGAGAAGTTATTCTTCAGCTAGTATATAGCCGCCATAGCAAAAAGGGCGAACATTAACGTGCGCGCACAAATCTCTTTATATCGTCGTAATCCATATATAAAAAAAGCAATTATATAGTGCAAAGTTGTTTGTGATTCTGTGTGTCTAAAAGGAACAAAAATATTGGACGATCAATAACGTATTCGCAGGCCTGCATGCAAAATAATAAGTACTATTAAAACGTGTTGTACTGCAAGAGTTTAGGCAGACAAGCCGCCTGGATTCATCAAGAAATACCTATCTATTAGGTCATCAGTAAGTCCACAACCCTTTCATTACCATTTACAAGCGTATAGTTCGCGGATTTGTTTCCTATTGTTTGTAACATATTTAGCCTAGGTCAAGGTCGTTGACTGGACGAGTGAATATTAAATGTTAACTTTACGAGCACCTTATACAGTCCACTCATTAAAAACTTAACGCAACATCATATAGAAATAATTAATTTTTTAAGTCGGCTGTGTTATTTGTGTTACCTGCATATTTAAATTAAACCTCGTATTTCTGTTACACATCCCGGTTCGTATAAACAACCTTCAATAAAGAGCACTTTATTTTCTTACGGGCATGTATTTATCTTGTTTGAGAACTCGTTTAAAATTGATTAAGTTAAAAACTTATAATAGGTGCGAGATTTGGAGAGTGCTGTTTCAGAACTTACGTGTTAAACTTTAATATTTTCATCGACATGGCTCAAGTTGTTATGAGAACGGATCACTTAAACGAAGTTAGGGCTAAGTAATTAAACTTTAAATATGTAGTTTAATGGAACGTTTTGGCAGTTTAGATTTGTCAATATGTTAATGCGGTGAACACAGCTTCCATGTAGATCTTATGTGGTTTGACTAATTATTGTTTAACTTTTATGATGAGGTACCTATACTAATTACTGGGTTGAACTTTAAAGTGTGTCTTGGTGCAGGCAGTCTTTGATGATGAAGAGAATAACCAAGAGAGAATAATTATTATTTATCACAGTTTGTATCCATTAGACACTTGAGTATATGTCGCAGTGAATGAATCTGCCTATGTCTGTCGCTCTATTTCATATGGATAATTTGCAAAGAGTCCCTTTAGCGATTATATCTCTAAATACATAAAAAAGAATACTATGTTCCTAACCTGTGGATCTATGATGATACTATGTCCCCCTAGATTTTGTGAAGTGACAATAAACTCAATCTAACTAACCAATTTAAACAAGAAGTTTCGAACAATCAGTCCCATAATTCAATAGTTTCCCTTATGTGACTGAATCCTCCCGTTAAGATTTCTATCATATTCGGTTAAGAAAATGGTATTCTTGTCATTTTGGCAATAAAATTAATCAGTAATTTTGAATCACCCAGACTACCCCGTGGTACCACCACCCCAAAATGAATTTGAAGAATCTCACGTTCCTCAGCGACGATCCAATATTCGGTTTTAGTTCATAGCCGATCCGCCATTTCACATGTGACACTTAGCACTGAAGTTAACAATTACAAACGGTCCAAATACTTATTCTATTGAATGAACGCGAAATCAAAACCTAATTTCTCTTTTCTAACACTCCACGTGTAATTATCAAACGAACAAACAACAAAATTCACAAATTCATAATTATCAAACGAACAAACAACCAAATTCACAAATCCACCATTCTTAAGCTAATATCATTGACCCAAGCAAGCGTCACAGCAAACTGTCAAAAGCCCACCGTTCCTTTACACACAAAACAGAGTCCGTGCGCCGCCGGCAAGGCTCGCGCTATTTCGCCAAGAAGTTTATTGGTGCCAGTTTATTGTAAACACTTGTTGTGTAATAGTCTAATATATTAAAATTTCGTGTCACAGTGTTTGTTATTGAACTATAGTGTCTAGTCTAGGGATATAAAAAAATAGCCTTAGGCTATTTTTTATATCCCTAGGGCCCTCTCCAGAAATTTTTGAGTGTTGAGGTTAATTAAACCGAAACTTAGCTCGCGGCCACAGATAGTTAACGAATAAGACAGTTACGGCCAGTTAAGAGTATATGTCCACTTAGCTATATATCTAACGAATTCAAAAAAGTGGCGTATAATAGTACATTGTTATTCTAGGGCTGAAAGTAACCTACCTAGGCCCGAGACGGGGTATGGGTATGACGCCAATAGTTCGAGAGACTAAATAAGTCTTTAACCCCATGTAAGCACTGTGCTTTTGCATTAAGAATACAAGGAAAGTAAAAATAAAAACGTAAATTATGTAAAGAAAAAATGAGTGAATTTTATTTTACATAAATCAAAAACGTCTGCCTCTTCTCCTATGAAATCAGGCGTTAAAGTCAGATGAACTCATTTTGTTAATACAAATCTCTGCTATATACGGAAGTATAAACAAAACTCTACAACTCGAATAAAGAAATGAAGATGGGTTTGCTGTTTTCCCGCCTATTTTGTTTTTTTTTTGCTGTGGCTGGCCAACTATTTAGCCATTATTTTTCATTTTTATCATGGGAAAAATGGTAAATGTTTTACTCAAATCTATGTTATTTTAAAGAAATAATTGAAAGTAAATTATAATAAAGTCATTTAAAAAATGTATTCTTTAATTAATACCTAACTTTATGTTATTTAAATTTTACATCGCTGCTGTAATTGGCCGCATTCACCAGAAAACATCGCTAAGTCATCGATCACGTGACCGATTACCAGTTTCGATGCATTCTGCTGAACGCATATTTTTATAGTCAGTGTTCTGTGATGTCTTTATGTTGTTTTGGGTTTTATTTAGGTTACCTACTTTAATGTTTGTTTTGGTTTTTTTAAATGAAAACCGAAAACTACCTGTATCAACACAAGCACTGAGCATATAAGAAGCATATAAATCACAAAGAATTTCTATTAAAATAAAAAAACTATTAAAAATCAATTCAAATTTGACAAACAACAGTAAAACTAATCACTAATCGCTGATACTTATCGAAAATGAAATGCGGTGGAAAAAATGGCGTCCGATTGTTGTCAATCGCTGTCAGTCATCGCATTTTTGTGTGCATTCAGAAGAAAATTCGCAATCGATGACTCATCGATGTGTTCTGGTGAATGCGGCCATTGAGTTCCTGTATACCGGGTTATTTTTCCATCAGGAGCCAAATTTTGTATGCTTGTTTAAACAAGCAAAATAAACAACGTTTACTATGGGACCAAACTCGAAATCGCGAAAAAAATCAGCTCTTCCATACATTTAGGTTCAGTGAATATTGAACATTTGTATGGAACAGCTGATTTTCTTTAACCCTTTAAAGCGCAAGATTTTTTTCCTTAAATATTTTGTTTTTTTGTAAATTTAAAGCCAATATAGGACATAAAGATATAAAAAAAATTGTAAAAAAAATCTAGATATTGTATTTTTTTGGAAATTGAATGTATCACATATGTTACATTGCGCAATAAACGCATAACTAGTTGTTGAAAGGCATGTATCATATTTGATACACTGCTCTTGAACAATGGTTTAAAATAAATGTTAATATTACTTATAATAAACGTTTATTTAGGGGAGCAATAGGCTCAGTAATTTTGTTGACAACTGGTATATTTTTCTTTTCTGGATAGTTCTTCTTGGCCCTGCCCTTTTGTAGCAACTCCATTGCTATATCTCTCCTAAATTTCTTAAGAGAAATGGTCTTTCGTTTTCTTTCTCGTCGATGAAGCAACCAAGCATTATTTACGCAGATGTCTATAAGTTGCGAAAATATGGCCATATACCACCTCTTTGTTCTGAAGTTGGTTCTGTAAAGGGCCACTAGCATGTCCGAGAGATCAACACCGTCCATAAACGAGTTGTATTTTTGATAATTGCGGGACAGTCGACGTCAACCTTAGCTTTCATCTCTTTTGACCATCGTTTGACTTTTCCTAATGGACTGGAATCAACAAATGAGCTTGCTAGAGTGACAGTTTTGTTGTCTACCCATTTCACAACAACAACTTTTTTATCATTACATACGATCTGTTTGCTGGAACCCTTTTTTACCAAATCTTTATCCGACGGTAAAAAAATTTCACAGCCCTTTAGGCGATTCGATCTAATTGTTCCAAGGCTAAAGATGCCGTACTCCTTGCGCAAGAAGTGGATAAGCTCTAGCCTCAGAAGAATAACTAATTGTTATTCTGAGGCTCTAGCGATGTAAAAAAGTTGTCAAAATAGACATTGGCTGGCCTTTTCTTTATGGTTTTGCACAAAGCTAAAACAACTTTGGCTCCAAGTCCAAGACTGTTTTCATACTCCGTTAAAGGACAAAACTGAAAGGTTTCCTCACCAACATACAAGAGAAAGTCATATACCAAGCCGGATGCTCCAGCTCGAACAAAGAGCTTGATGCCCCACTTTTTCGGTTTCTTCGGCATATACTGGCGTCTGTTGCCGGCTCTGGTACCCTTGTAAGCAACTATCATTTCATCAATGCTAAAATCGCATTCTTCTTCAAGCTGCAAACAGTTTCTTCTTACTTTCTCCAACAAAGGCCGCACTTTGAAGTAGCGATCATCTGTCATTTCAGTGTTATCAACAAAGTGCAGGAAGCGGCTGATTTGCTCGTACTTTTTAAGAGGCATAACATCAGCAATCAGTGGGAATCTGAAATCTTTGCTCCAGTAATCACGATACGATGGCATTTTTATAATACCCATCAGTATCGTTACAGTCAAGAAGTCGCGCATGTCTGTTTGACTGATGTTTATGCATTTGGTAGGATCTTTTCGAACGGAATACAAGTTTGTTTGTTCTGTAATATAATCTATTATGTCTTCAGAGAAGAAATTATAGAAGTACCTAATCTAATGACGATTTTGTTGTTTCAGCGGCAAGGGTAAATGTTCGTTCTTCAATGGTTGCTATATGTTTAAATTTGCCAGTTCTCCATTTAAAATGAATAGGTGGTCGTTTGTATTTTTTTGGTCTCTTTACTATAAGTCTAGGTTCTTGATTTGCATTGCGTTTGGATCGAGTTTTATGTGTGACAGGTGTAATATTTGGAGACAAAACCGATGATACTGAGTTAAACACTGGCAGTTGATCATATTGTTTTTCTATTGGGAATATTTCGCTTACCATTGGGGTAAGGGGAATCGTTTCCTTTTCAACATTATTAAAAATATCATTTGGACTAAGCTGAACTACTTCTTCCTGAGTAAGAAGAGAAAATGATTGATCGTGTTCCTGTTCTGAAGTTGAACTATCGAAAATGTTAAATTTTTCTAGCGAAGATGGAATAGATCTTGGTTCAGAGCTCAAATCAAAATAATCGTCTCCAGAAAAGCTGCTTCGACGAGCTAAAGCCTCTTCAATGATGACTTCATCATCTGAAGCTGATGAATCTGTAGAGGAAGCACCTTTGGGAGGAACAAGTGCTAGTATCTTCTTGGTTCTTTCCCACTGTAACCCCTGATAAAAGCGAAAAGAAAAACATGCAGCATGATCCAAAACATGAATTACCCAAAAGGACGTTGTAGGTAATTTGTTAGTATTAGTACGAGTATAGTGTGATGTACAATTGCGTGATTTTATTCAAACTAAAGAAATAAAAAGCACATTATCTCACACACAACAAAAACCAGCAAAATACATAAGCGCATTTGTCTGTCACACGAGCATCACATATAAAAGTTATTAAACAATAAAAATATTTAGTTTTTGCATTTTTTTTTTAGATTGCATTAGCTCGAACACTTTGCGAAATAAAGTACAAAATTTGGCTCCTGATGGAAAAATAGTCCGGTAGAGAGTTGGAACACGATTCAATAGAAATGTGAAAACAATTCTCCGTAGGGCTAAAAGTACTACCTCAATTAAGCGTCAAGCTTAAGACGTAAAAGATTAAGGAAAACTGGAATCATAGAAGTAAGGCATTTTGATGCAACCCGGCCTGTATAAACGCAACATAAAGCGTGTATTCTTCAGAACAGTTCTTGTTCTTGTGGTAATTGGTTGCTTTTAAGCGGCACATAAAGTTCGCTATGCATAAACGCAGTTGTGTAGCGCGCTGATACATCGCCCCATAAATCCGACGTCACCATAATAATATGAGGCTAATAAGCTAATGTGTAGCACTATGTGGCCAATGGACTGCTCAATGGAATGTTCATACGAAATAAAACATCTTTGAAGAGAAGTAATTTTATAGTATAACATTTATGATCAAACGATTTTACCTATAAACTGAAGTTTTTCCTTCGAAGCTTGTCACACTGCGCTCTGGCCCGACTCAGACATTGAAAGTATGAAAACTAGTTTTTTAATAAAAGAAAGATATGCCAGTATAGGTGTACCAGAATCTGCCCCCCAACCATGATCGCCTAAAACAATATTTAAACCGCGCTGAGAGCGAGATGGCGCTATACGCAACAAGAGCGGTGTCTCTATTGCAATATTGCTTTAACCTTGCTATAAGCGATCATGGTAAGGCCCCTGATCTCACATGTATGTAGAGTTGAAATTTCTTAATTCATTATAGTAGTTCAATAAAATTCATTATAGTAGTTATGTAAAAAAAGCGGAACCCCACGGTGTCGCAGATATCCATGAGCCATGACGACCAGTTACCATCAGGTGGCTCGTCTGCTCGTTCACCGCCGTTGGTGGCGATTTTGGATACTCGTACGTAAGTACCCCTAGGTGATAAGGGTGGCCTTCTCCAGAATTTTTTTGGCACAGGCACAGCTAGTCTTTTTTAAAAAATCTGCAGTGAATGTTCTACAAACCCCAGAAATTTTCTGAAATGAAAATCTATTACTTAATTTTAATTTTCTCACTTGCGCCTTCTACGCATGCGCGGGCTGCCATTCGCGGAAAACTTTTACAGCTAATCAACATTGCGGCGCGGGACTGAGATTAAAAAAATGCTGGCTGGACGTTTTTTAACAAAATAGTAAGGTTTTATGTGTAAATATAAACATTTTGTCTTGAACATATTAATATTTTATAGAACATTGTATAGGTACTTATAAACAAAATAATTATATTTAATTAATGGAATACAATGCATAAATATACTTAAGTAACAGAATCGTCGGTAAGCGTCGGTGGCGCTGTGGACTCTCCTCCCTCCCAATCGGGAAGTCCAGGGTTCGAGACCACCATGTACATACCAATGTGTTTTTCGTTTTCGAATTTCATATGTAATACATACATATTATGTATGTACATTTGTCCGATGCTCCTACGGTGAAGGAAAACATCGTGAGGTCACTTGCATACATCTGCGAAGAAATTCAATGCTAGAATACAACGTTATAAACTGAAAGTATTTATAGCTATATTTAAAAAAATATATAAATATAACTATTTTATAATTTAATTTCAATCTATTTGCCCAAGTCAATAATAATAAACCATAATATAAAGAAAGATATAAAAGAAAAAATACCGTCTTCAAATAAATCTTATTTGATCGTGCAATTTTTATACTGATGAATATTTTACTGATCTGTTAAGTTATCAAAACCCATCCGTTCAAAAACAGGAATTTATATTGTTAGGGTAAAACCCGGATAGTTGCTTTTATACCGGGTTATTAACTTTTCAAAATAGCTTTTTTTATTCTTTATTATGCCATACACCTTAAAGGTTACGTGGGCTTGCATAAATATACATATATGTATACTTACATAGAATTGAAATAATGTTCTAAATGTTACATTTTCTTAACAAAGGAACTAATGAGGAAACTCAACACTCTGTCACTATTTTCACTTCTAAACTCAGAACTAAAACAGTTATGGATGAAAAACAGTAAATCCCGTCTATGCGTGTTTGTACCTATCTTGCAAAAGCTCAACACGATCCAGCTCATTCTGGATACAATCCAGGAGAAAGTGACTCAAATCATCATTCACTTTGCAAGTATTACAATTTGGGCTATCGATTTTACCAACTAAGAACCTAAAAGAATTTAAATAAACGGGTCCAGAGCGAACTCTCATACAAATAAATAGCTTTATTATTCAAAAATATGTACGTACTAAGAATAATGCAACATGTACACATATCAAAACATAGGTCTTTTACCTGTCATGGAAGCCTATTTTTGTAAACATTATATAATTATATTGATTTCGGGTAAATCTAGTCTTATTTGACCTCTACAAAAGGGGATAGTTGCCTACCCTAGCGGATAGTAGCCCGACGTTAAAAATGCTTAAGGGGATTCTTGCCTCATGAGGGGACAGGCGCCTCTCTATGATTTTTTTAATAGAAACCAAAGTTTAAGTTATAATTTTATTATTTACTTAGATCTTTTCTTAAGTACCAAACAATATTATGAAACCATTGATTTACTACCAAACGTTTGGTAGTAAATCAATGTATGAAACAGTAAGTTTCAAAGTTTATTTTTTTATTATAAAAATACAACAAAATAAGCCTCCAAACTTTAAATTTGTATTAATATATACAATTATTGAAATACAGTTAATATTAATATAAAAAAAAGTATTAATGAAATACAATTATAAAATACTAGCTTTTGCCCGCGGCTTCGCTCGCGTTAAATTCGGGGTAACAACGAAGATTTCAAAAAAAAATAAGGCAGGTATTTTGCGTTGGTAACAAAGAGTCTGTACCGATTTTTAGCTTCCTACCTTGAAAACTGCAAAAAGTCCCATATAAAATTTCACCCCCTCTTTTAAGGGGTTGGGGGCAGATTTAAAAAAAAAAAGATACACGATTTTTTTGTTAGTCATAAATAGTTTGCATACCAATTTTTAGCTTTCTACCTTGAAAATTGCGGAATGCTCCATACAAACTTCCACCCCCCATTTTAGGGAAGTGGGGGGTTAGAAAGAGACAAAAAGTAGCCTATGTCACTCTCCATCCATTTAACTATTTCAACTTAAAAAATCACTTCAATCCGTCGCTCCGTTTTGCCGTGAAAGACGGACAAACAAACACACACACACACTTTCCCATTTATAATATTAGTATGGATAGAACAATATGGCAATCAACTTTGGTATAAGCATTAATCATCACCAGAAGATTACGTTTTCATCTTTCTAAATCTCATAAGTACATTGGTTTTTGAATGTTCAACAAGTTTTATGCAACCACATTCGGCACATCTCATTATGAATTATGAATCCAATCTAATTTCGATTTAGTAAAATTCTGATTTTCAACACATTCTGTACAACAATCATCAACTGTGTCTTTATTATTTTTATTTTTTATTCTTGAATTGTTTTTCACTTTAATATCTGTTCAGTTTCTCGTATCAATTTTTCTTTTTGATTTATAGTCCTTTGGTGGATTTTCCTGTAGATTTTTTTGAACTTATAATATTTTCTTCATTTCCCTGATTTAAATTTAAGAGATAAAGATTATATTACAGATAGATATTAAAATTTTGGCAGATTGATTATCACTTTTAGATTATTTATGTAAAGTTTAGATAGATGGTGTTTCTTTTTCAAGATTTTGGTTGGTTAGATTCTGTGACACATTTAAAGATATCAGTGATGGCGTAATTTTCCATATCGCTGTTTCCTAGAGCTAAACATACATAAATTAAAAAAAAATTGATGAAGGCCACGGTGGAGAGTGATTTCAGTTCACGCTATTCGATCTGTTCAGTCTCATTTAAGACACTTTGTTGTTCTTTTTTATAATATATGTTTTTATAACAACGAACAAGAAAGTGTCTTATATGAGACTGAGCAGATCGAATAGCGTGAACTGAAATCACTCTCCACCGTGGCCTTCATCAATTTTTTTAAATTTTTCTCAAGACTTTTTAGCTCTAGGAAGCAGTGATGATAAATATATTATCATCACTTGGCACTCGATCGCTTAATGGAAGCACTCTGTTCCGCTGATTTGATGCGATACTACGATGAGACTCAGCTTCTTCTACGCCCTCCCCTAACGTAGTCATTTAGTTAGAGGTTCAGACTCTCGAACCTGCGCAAGGTTTCCCAATGCAATGTCTGATTCGCTTATTCGCGTATTTGCTCACCTAAAATTAACGTATGAAGCAGTTAATTCAAAATTTTCTATTTAAGAAAACATGTTTTAATCACAACAATAGTCTAACAGCAAGAGTTCTTTTAAGCACTCGAGTTAGAAAAATCACCAAAAGAAAAAGTCTGTCTTTGCACATTCAAGATTTTATAGTAACGGATAGTTACCCCTAGGGCAACTCCGCAAAAGTAAATGGAGCGACTATCTTTTTTGATACGGATAGTTGCCCTTTTTAATTGTGAAATAAAACGTCATAAATAAATAATGTAGTTAAAACCCTAATAATAATAATTTTTTATTACTTTTTGACCCTAGAGTGCACGTTTTGGTTTCAATTCAATCTCAGAATTAGTTTAATAATATACTTATTAAAAAGAATCTCAAAATTTACCCCCTATTTTTTTAGTCAAAATGTTGAACATTATTGACGATGACTTTCTGAAAACTAATTTTCTTGTCTTCAAAATTATGTTATTACTTAATCTAATGTCTATTGACCAGTCTCTAAAAGTTTCATAAAGTTTGCTTTATTGGTTATTAAATAATTAAGAAAAAGTTTAGTATGAAATAAGCAATGTTCTTAAAAATCTTCATACAAAGATATTACTTACTAATATAATTTCGACGCTCGTCTGGAGTTTCGCCGCAAAGTTTTATGCTCACATGGACGAAACATCCTTCAACAACTCCAACTTCTTCCATAGCACTGAGGTTTGCGGGAGGGGCACTTCTAATCGTAGTAAAGCACTATGGCACAGATTAGATAATACACTCATTTGCAAAAAAAACGGGCGGTTTTGATTTTCATTCATCTTTAAAAAGATACAATACAAAAAAGGTTTCAATCGTTTGTACACGTCACTGGCCGGTTTTAAAAATGCCGTGGTATTTAAAAAAGTACGTTCTAAATTCAAATTTTCATTTGATGCTCATTTTTACAGAAAACCCCTTTTTATCCTACATTTTTGGCGCGAAGTTCCAGAAGTTAACATCGACTTTCATAACTTTTATTTAATTTTCATCGATTAATTTCATATCCTTGACTGTCAAAGCTTTATTTATTGCTGTTTGGCTGTATCAAAAATGGTAGATAAAGTGGTAAAAGCTACCAAAATTATCGCGCTGCTTGAAGAGGGTTGCAGCCAATGCTTCGTGGCTAGGAGGCTAAATGTTAGTCGCTCGACGGTCCAAAGGACCTGGCAGCGATATCAGGAGACTGGTTCCGTCGAGAGAAGGCCTGGTTCTCGAAGAAAACCATGTACCCAACCAAGGGATGATGTTTTCTTGTGAGTCGCGCATTGAGAAATCGCAAATCTTCGTATGTGGATCTTAAGAACAACCTCCAAGAAGTAAGAAATGTGCATATTAGTCTATGGACGGTCAGGAGGAGGCTTCTCGCTTCCAATATACGCAGTCACCGCCCGGCCCGCGGCCCCAAATTACTCCGTGAGCACCGAATTCACAGGCTTAGGTTCGCTAGAAATTGTGAAAAATGAACTCAAGAAGATTGGAATAGGGTTTTGTTCTCTGATGAAGCCAGGATATTTCTGTTCGGTGAAGATCGACGTCGGCGAGTGCTAAGAAGACAAGGAGAACGCTTTGCAGAGGCATGTTTCGAAGAAATCACACCTTATGGTGAGGGCTCTGTTATGTTTTGGGCAGGAATAAATTCAATGGATCGTACAGAGTTAGTCTTCATTGAAAACGGCTCACTGACTGGGCATCGATACATAACGAAAGTTCTAATTCCTCATGCACAACCCGCATTGGCCGCTCTAGGTGAAGACTCGATTTTTATGGACGACAATGCTCGCGCCCACCGATCTCGCGGTGTTAAAGCGTATGTGCAAGATGTCGGCATTCGTCGTTTGGATTGGCCAGCTCGAAGTCCCGACCTCAATCCCATAGAGCATGTCTGGGACGTTCTGAAACGGCGTGTGAGATCAGTACAACCAGCTCCGCAGACCATCAGAGAGCTGAAGAATGTGATTACTGTGGAGTGGGATCGCTAGCATGCCCAGACGAATTCAAGCTGTGATTTTAGCTAGAGGGGGTCACACTCGATACTAAACATTTATCTTTTTTTCTTTTTTTTTATGGGATAGGGGGCAAACGAGCAAACGTATCACCTGATGGTAAGTGATTACCGTCGCCCATGGACACCCGCAACCCCAGAGGAGTTATAAGTGCGTTGCCGGCCTTTAAGGTAGGAATACGCTCTTTTCTTGAAAGTTTGAAGGTCGTATCGGTCCGGAAATACCGAAGGCGTCATTCATTCCAAAGTTTGACTGTACGAGGCAGGAAACTGCGAGAAAAACGCACAGTTGTGGACTGCCAACCATCTAAGTGATGGGCATGGATTTTTTGTCGCGTGGAACGATGGCGGAAAGAGGCGGCAGGTATGAGACCGAACAATTCCTCGGAGCATTCCCCGTAATATATGCGATAGAAGATGCGTAGTGAGGCGACATCTCTACGCAGCGCCAAGGTATCAAGCCGATTAGAAATTTCCTGGCAGTCGACGATTCGAGTCGCTCTCCGCTGAATGCGGTCGTGGGAGAAGCTGGTATTGGGGTGCCCCTGCCCAAAGATGAGAACAGTATTCCATATGACGCCGAACCTGCGCCTTGTAAAGCTGTAGGCGGTGCGCTGGACTGAAATACCTTCTCGATCTATTGAGCACACCAAGCTTCTTAGAGGCTAATTTAGCCTTACCGTCCAAGTGGCCACGGAACTGGACTTCGCTCGATATGTCGACACCAAGGATGTCAATATTGGCTGAGGCAGATAGGGGAATGCTCTGAAAGCGAGGAGATACGACAAATGGCATTTTCTTGGCGGTGAACGCGCAAACCTGTGTCTTTATAGGGTTATCTGCTTTTACTTTATTAAAGAAAAACAAACAAAAAAACTTTTTTATTTTTACTTCATGAGCATATGCACTACTAGCGAACATACACTACTAGTGAGGTTTAGTATTATTTCCCATAAATTGTATCAAAATTTTATGAAATACTGATGAAAACGATTATTTTCTTATTAATTTACCAAATTGTGAGGATAAAACTACCTATAATTATCAAACAAAGCAATATTAACATTTGAAATGGTTCCTTGCTTAGGTGCCCGTTTTTTTTTGCAAATGAGTTTAGTTACTACGTAACAGATACATCACTCCCATAGAAACACTCGAGTCGTTGTAATAATAATAGCCAAAACCGACAGACAAAAGTGGCTGCAAGAAGAAAAGGTCTCTATGAACGGGCGCCGAGAGTCAAGATTCCCTCGTACACCGCGTGATTGCGTCATTGAGCGAAAACTTAAGGGTTGTACAAAGAACATAAACAAAATAGTCAAAGTAAAACTTTAATGTTATTATTTTATTAATATACTTACGTAGGATTATAATGAAATAAAGTGATTGCGAGGAAAGCTCCTGACTCAAATGTGCTTTAATTTAATAAAATGATAATAATAATTGTACTTACTTTATTTGCAAGAATATGGTAAAATACATGATTGGTGTTAATCATTAAATTATTCCTCATAATCTACTTCTAAATTGGCAGTGCGCATATATTTAAAAATTTAAAATAGTATATGTTAAAAAATAAGAGAATAGAATATTATTTTATCGTCATTAATACATTTAAAAATTATAAAAAATACAAATTATTAAAAAATTACCAATCCCGCCCAAGGTGAAATTTTTTCTTCATTGATTTTATTCATTTGTCAAATTACAAGCGATTAAAATAATTACAAATTATTATGAAAAATACATGATCGATGTTTATTTTTCATGTTTGAACTCACGGTTATTCAATTTTACTATCTAAAATATCCTGAATCGTATGAATAATTGTGATAAATAGGCAATCTTTTAAAAACAGGAGTAAGGTGGAATAATTTTTTTTGTAAGGAATCAAATAACCGGTACATCGATACTATTTTTTTTTATAAAACTAAGTAGGCAATCAAGCAGGCTGCCTGCATTTTTTTATACAAACAACAGGGAAGCTGTTGGCTTTCATCTTAGCCGATGAGAAGTGTCGAAAAGGTCTAAGATGAAAGTAAGCTCAACCTGAACTCCTCAGCAAGTGAGGAGCCAGACTGAGGACTGAAGATTGTTACTATGGCGACGAATTACTATCTAATTAGTTCGAATTACTACGAATTTCGACTATGAAAAAATAATAAAAAAATTTATTTGTCTTTTAACAACGACATCCAATAGCTTCATAGTAATGAACCACCGTATTGTTAATCGTTTATTAAATTAAAATTATTGTGTGGTTTTGTAAAACACCAATGCAAGTGGAACTTTTTTCGTATCAACATTTAACTGAAAATTTTCGGAAAATTATTCATTTTAGGTATAAAAATCCCGTTTTTACTTCTGAAAAGAAAATTATAAATAAAAGAAATAATTGATAAAAACTAAAAGAAATTAAAAACCAAATTAATATAATAATCAAAAAAGCAATAAAATAAACGAAAAAAAACAATAACAATATAATAAAAAAAATTACAAGATTCGATAATAATAAAAGTGTCGCGTGCGGCGTGGCGGGCGGCGGGTGGCGGCGGCCCTCTGCCGGTCGGCGCGCCGGCGCGCTACTTAGCGGTATTAGGTATTTATAATACGCTGCATTGCGCGAGTGACGGGGGCCTGACTATGGCAAAACATCTCTAACATTGTGTATTCAAAACTGGAAAACTGGGGCATCTATCCCACTGAGGCAACTATCCGGGTTTTACCCTATATCGGGTTGCGAGTCCTTACTTTACTGCTTTTAGATATCGATAAAAATACTCGAACGAAAAAGGTACTCGATTCCTTAGGGAATATATACTGCCAAGTCTTAAGAAGTCAAAATTAATTTGGATAAGTACGTACAAGCTGCGTTTCTCTATAATTTAACATCAAGTTATTGCTTAGGAAAAAGTTTGAAACAGCTTCATTTGAAATTGTTGTTCTGGAAACAATCCTAATCAAAAATAAATTTACTACTCGATCATAAATTCAACGTAATGAAAAATTCCATGAATATAACGTGACAATGGCATAAGTATACCTACATATAATTTATTTTAACACATTCATGTGGATATAACTTAACTCGAATGTACAAACATTGTGATTAAAGACTGAAGATTTTTTAAGTATCTTTCAATATTGATTGAGTAAGTATCAAGTATTAATACGAAGAGTTAAACTAAACTTAAAGTTTTAAAATTATTCTACTTGTGATGAAAATACGACCATTGAAAATGAAAGTTTTCAAAGGATAAAAGTACTTAGTAGTACTTTTATTAGTAGAATTATTGAGAGACTTTCTGAATATTTTGTTAGTGTGTGTGTGCCATTTATTACAATTTATAAAAAAAACAAAGCAAGAATTATTAAACATTACTTTCCTACATCTTTTGTATTCTCCTTATTAAATCATTCATTTTGGTGTTTATTCCTGTAATTGACAGAATTATTTCTGGAAGCGAATAAAATATATTTCTGGACTAAATTTATACGCGTACATTTATTCGGCAAACATAAACATATTGCAAAGGTAATTTAGCTTTTCAACTGAACATGATGTCATAACCAATACATCTCAGCGGCAACGGGAGCGAGCGAGCGTATTTGTGGTTATCATGGCTGCCGATCTCACCTTCGTCTCAGCAAATAATCGCTGAGATGTGTCTACGTATTGTTAATCTTTTGGCATGAAAGTAATATTTGGAATTAGTTCGAATCTTTCGATAGACTACGGTAATGTAGCTTTATTGCCATGTCGTTGTCTGAACCACGGAAATATTGACAAGTTAATGAGTGAGGTAATTGAAGCAAGATCACAAAGTTGCTACTGATATATTTGAGGTTCGTTGCAGATTTTTGCCGTTTTTATTTCGATTTGAACTGATAACTGACAAGGCGGTAAGAAATGATTGAAGTTCCAAGAAAAAAAGTGAGGTAGTCATAGTCAGTAGACTGAAGAAGTAATGTAGTAAAGTAAAAAATATATTAAATGTCAAAATGTTAATTTAATTTAACACTTTTACATTGCATTGTTTTTGCATTCATTTTGAAATTTTACAGAGCTATATTGCTTAGTTACATACTGTCTATCAGACCATTTTAAGGTATTAATTTTTAAAGATAAAAAAAATTGCGCTAAAATTCACAAATACAACTATACACGTATAAAGATCAAGTCGGCTTACAGTTTTACAAGTTAAAACTATATCTAGCTAAATTTAAATTAATCAGTTTTGACGGTAAAATTTAGGAAAAGCTTACACTAAAATAACCATTTAAGTATGTGCACGGTGTCCAACATAGCGTTAGCTCACAAGATTATACTAATGAAGTTATGTGGCCTGCAATTCCTGCAACTACAAGGCGCTGAGGGCTAGTGAAAATGCTCATTTTCACTAACTTTGTGAGCTTGTGCGGGTTTTTTATTTGCCAAAGAGAAGCTCTTGGCCTTCATGTCACTCGTCTCTTCCTTACAATACAAAGGTATCAATGCAAAGGTATAACAAAGGCATTATTACCATTTTTAAACAATCTGTTGGAAATTCCTGTTGATCTTATTCAGTGATGTTAACTTTCGGAAAAATAATCAGTGTTGCATGAGAAGAGATTTTGGTTGAAAGCATCCATAGCCTTTAGATTAATTTATTTTTAGAACAATTATATAAGGTAAAGACCGATGCCAGAACTAAGCTGAAACCTCTTATCTCGGGACATCTGTGCTCTACTTCCGGCACGGCATTTTTACATATTTCAAAGATTAATTACATTATAGTGATCAATTATAATATTAAAGATTAATATAATTTACCAAAAAATAATAATATATGTGCATACTATTACGTGTAAAGTGTTTATCACACACCTAAGTGATAGAAAAATATTCCAAATATATTCTCAAAAGTCGTTAAACTTAAATGTCTTAATATTTCAATAAAACATTAATAAAAATCAAGATAATGAGACTTTTCTGCAGGATAATTAGAACAGGCAACTTTTTGATTCTCAAGATTGGACATTCTTCAGTAAATTAACGATTGTTCGCTAATCACTACTTAAAAAAATTACTTTAATAGAATATGCCCTAATAAGGTGATTAATATAGCTACGTTAAATGAAAAAAAAATGGAAAAACATTAGTGGAAGTATCAATCATTATTATTAGTGTAAAGCATAAAATAAAATACGATAGTGAGATAGATAAATTCATTATTGTATGTACATTATAAATTAAAGTTCACAAAACAACATTATACTAATAGTTAATACGATTATAGTATATAGATAGAAAATGCATCTTCAAATGTACCTTTTTTGGGAGGGGGAGAATGCGGCTGTTTCCTCGTGGTCCTACTAATTTCTCCTACTAGTGGGATCACGAGGAAGCCTAGTTCCTCGAGGTCCTACTGCAGATAATAATGTCCTACTAGTGGGTCCACGAGAATGCTAGTTCGTCGTGGCTTGTGATCAAGGTCGGATTTAGCACGGCCTCATGTAGAACCGGGCCTATAGCGGCAAATTTTTAGTGTCGACAAAGCGGTAAAAAAATAATGGAATTCAGAAAATAATATTATTTCAATAGTCGCCAATTGAAAATCTTATACACAATTTTGTGATCTACCTATTAATACCTATAATTTGATACCACAACCAACATTAAGAAATTCCAGTTAAACTTTTGCCAATTGAAATTGTTTTCCTCAAAAGTATAATATTTCATTTAAAGACCAAACAATTACCTATACGAGTATTTTGTAATTGTAATCATAAAAGTTAGATTCCTTAGTTTAATGGTTACTTATTAAACACTTTACTGGTTTCTTTTCATTTCTGTTTATCACGTTATTATTTCTTTCATAGTTTAAATTGTAAAACACAACTTGAAATACTTTTTTGAATTTGATGTTATGTGTATTTACTGCTGTGCACGTAACCATTTTTGATTTTCTTCTTATAAAAATTACGTTATTGAGTTCTTAAAAGTTCGGTCCGCCGGCTTTCCAGCCGTCTTGCATAAGAGGAATTTGGAGTCGATGAACATGCAGAAGCTCTGTACTCCCCTCCGGTGCTCCTCCGCCCTGCATTTTACTTTTTGGTGCCTCGTTTCCAGACATCTGAAGCACCGCACATTTCGGGGCTGGAGGAGCAGAGCAGCTAACCAGCCGCTTTTCGGCCGAGGTTATCTTTTTGGCGGCCTCCTCAGGGCAACACACCCACGCCATATTCATATGGTAACGTACCAGACGGGTTGTACCCACTCAGACCTCGTCAACCTCGCACTCATTGGTCTTTGAAAGTACCTCTTTCAGCTCTTGCGGCTGGACGGACTCGTCTGTCCGGTAACCAGCATCTCCGCCGTCTACGTCAGCACAGTGACGCGCACAATGTCGGCATCCACTACCCTTCCAAGGGTGATGGCCAAGTGCACTGCACTCAGAGGTGCAGAGGGGGTTTTGTTCGTGGGTTTCCGGGCTGTGAGAGCAGCAAATCAGTGTCTCGACTGTGGTCGTGACTCGGCTCGCCTCTCATGTTCTAGGGAGGCGCCAGCGCAGCCCAGGGTTCAGCTTAGGCTCTAATCTCTTGAGCCTGGCGTTGAATTGCGCAACCATGCACCCCATCAACCTATTCTCTATCTTCTCGGTGTTAATTGGAGCTAGAATCTCATTCGGCTGGACTTGAATAGAATAAAATAGAATAGTCTTTATTGCCAAACTGTGTACAAAGTGCTGGTGTTAGTTTAAGCATTTTACTGGATTGAATACGTTGGGATTGGAGACGGTGGTGATGGTCTTCTCCGCTGAGTTTACTCATCCTCGCCTCGCAGATCAGCGATTTTCTCCTTCTGGACCTTTCCTTCTGCTTTCAGACGCTTTTGCAAAATATAGGTAGTTCGTAGAAAGTAGAGTAGTTGATAACATGTTTTATTGCTTGTCACTTTGCCAGATTTCAGAGATGGATAAACACAGAATATTTCTTAAGTGTAATAATGTCATGTCAGGGTTTCATTCAAGGCATTAAAAATTAACGAAATATAGATCCCGAAGACGGCAGCGCTTAAATTTATGAGTGTTAGTTCAGCCACAATGAATCAGTTATATTGATTTATTCCACCAGCTACCCGACAGATAGATGAGTTTTCATTGTTGGAACTGCAGGTTATTACCGTGAACGATGTATCTTTCGACTTGCGATCGTCTTACACTGACGACTCTTCAGAACATTTTAGGCGCACCGAAGTTACCGAACTGTAACTGTAAGTAATTGAGTCATTACGTCGGTAAGCGTTTGGTTACAGCTGCTAGTTTGAGTAAGTCGAATAGATTTATGCAATCAAAGAAAAAGAAATAATATGCCATTCCGGACCTTTTTCTGTATATTTATAAATGAGGGGGTAAATTTATAATAAAACAAAGCGTGGTGCGATAACCACGCTTTGTTTTATATCTCAAAGGGATCAGGCAGCGTTTTGGATGAAAGCTCCCAGGCGGCTTGACTTTATTTCACATTTCCAACAATTATCGTTATATTTCAACAAATTAAAAAAACTATAACAAATTTTATATCAAAACCTTTCTCATGAATCATTCTATATTTATTGATGAAAACCCCCACGAAAATTCGTTCAGTAGTTTTTGAGATCATCGTGAACAGATAGACAGACACGAAGAAGGACTTTGTTATAAAACAAAGTCCTTCTTCGTATATGTAGTGATTAAACATATTTAGTGTAAAATAAAAATTTACGTGTTGAAAATTTGTATAAAAGTTTTAGCTTTGATACAGTATCAGTGGTATAGTATCATTTTTGATCCTTTTTTTCTGTCTCTGGCGTTTTATAAGCTACTAGCTGCCCGCCCCGGCCTCGCACGGGTATACTGAAAACCTTTTGACAATACAACAATGTAAGAAACCGTAGATTTTCGGAATAACATGATTGTTAATCTGTCAATTTCGTCAATTGTTTAAATTCATAATTTTTACTTTTTTTGTATAATTCTTTAAACATTTTCTTTTATACAAACTTTGTCCTGGCAATAACGAACACAAGATAAGAATTAACCAATTTGGTGCAGTCGTTTTAAAGCTATGCGCGTACATACATTTCGACGATTCCTTTTTTATATATCTAAATATATATAGAATATAGATGAACAATAAATAATGCAAAATAAAAACAAAAATTATCAATATATATCGGTATAATGACGATATGACACACACTGAATACTGATTTCTAAAAGATACACGTAGGCAAACCCAACAAGTCCAAGTCACTGAGTTCATAAACATATTTATTATTCTGACCAAACAGCTATAAATCATGGCTGCGCCTTACTGAACAGTTTGCCAATGGCGTTTTAAGTAGTACTTATAGTGCCTGATGGACTTAAGAGTATTATCAAAGTCAAAGGTTAAAGGAATTACAGACTAGAACAGTAATCTAAGGTTAGCATCTGATCGCCTCCTTAGCCTAGTTTTTGGTTGACTAGATAGTACAAGCTTATCGCTGTAGTAACAATAGGATAGCACTACTTATTAAATTCCGATAATTGAGGTAGGAAAGTCAGTTTGTCAGATATCGAGGAGTCTGGTAAATCTCACACCAATTTCGGCCTTATCGTCACTTAACATCAGGTAAAATCAAGGCCAAGAGCTTGCAAAAAAAAACTCAAATTGTACATTATAGAGTACGTAATAAATGTCTGGGAACGAATTATATATTCAATATATGGTATGACTTTTATATAGGTATATGAAATTAGCAACGGTCCTAAGTATTTTTTTTGATTTAATATTCTGATTTACTCGTACATATAAACTTTAAACTAAGTAGCGATAAAACATGGTCGTTTTAAGTGGGAATCATCTATGCATTCGTATATACTCAATATTTTAATGGCAGACATATCTACGTAGGGACAATACTGAACATTGTTGGATGCAATATACATAAGTGCAATAGAAGCTACTTATAACCTCAGAAAGAAAAAAAAAGTTCACAATCGACAAATCTTTAGAGTTATTACTATAGTTTGTTATTTTCAGCAATTCAATATTCGATCCAATACACGAGGCAATATTCTACACCTTTTGTGTTTATATCGCTATAAATTGCATATAAAAAACCTTAATTTCATATAATATTAAGCTCGTAAATAAAAAGGTGAGCACCAGATTATTGGAAGCAAGTACCCTCTTTAGTAAAACGAATTTTCGTTAACAGCTAGCTATACTATACTGTATAAAAAGTAGGTAGGTCTTCTTTATACAGTTAGTCTTCATACATTCTTAAATACATACATTCGAAAATAAATAATTGAAAAAGTGTTAATTACGCACTTGCACAAATTTCGGATGACGTAAAAGATCAAAGCACTTTAGTATCAATTTATTCACTATTTGTGCTAGATAAATTGTTAGTGTTTTTAAATGTAACACCCACCCGTCATATTAAGACCAATTTGTGTGGGAATATTACGAGATTTTTTTAAATAGGACATCTTGTGAAATCTAATGAATGACATTTTTAAAGCATTTTTTGGTGATTATTTTACACAATTGTGTTTTGATTGTTACGACATGTTTCAGCCAGGAACTGTAAACATTAATATTTATATTGATTATTGCTTTATATACTATAGATGTAAAGGTTACTGAAAAATAAATCTTTTAAAGGAAAAATGGTATCAAATTGATATAAAAAAATTGCGATAATGATAGAGTGTACTTTTAGAGACTACACTCTATCATGATTGAAATTTTTTTAATTTTTACTACATACAACTAGTATAAGTAGGCTTCTAAATTTAAAATATAGTAACAAACTATACTACGAAAGACTCTCAGAAAAACAACTGAATATAGAAATATTCTATATGATGTTTGTGCGTACGTACACACTGAGAATATTTGACAGGCAGATTTTGAATTAGACTAGACCTCAGAAGAATAACTAATGCAGTTAGTTATTGTTCTGAGGACTAGACGACTAGACCTCAGAACAACAACTAAAGCATTTAGTTATTGCTTTAGTTATTGTTCTGTCTGAGGCCCAGACAGACAGACATTTGACATTTTGATGTCAATTGTACACATGTCATTTTTAGCAACTTAGATTTATCACTTTCTCTTTAATGTTGTTGGTGTATTTAAACAAAATAGCATAGTATAATTGAGTGTACTTTTTTTATCTCAGTTATTGTTCTCAGAAAAATCTACTCTACTACATAACAATAATAGGATATTGTTGTTATGAAGGCAATAAAAAATTTGACTTAGGATTTTAAAACAAAATACACTAAACTTAAGCATAAGTATTAAATTATTTTCTTTTCTTTTAGACAATGCAATGTTTGCAAGTGCCTTTGAAGCACTTGCAAACGTCAATTGCAATGTCTCTTTAAGGAAGCGGATCACTTTGAACATGTTTATATACAGTATGTTATGTAAACATGTCTTGAACATTTTTTTTGTACCTCGCAGCAACGGACGCGTCCCTGTCAAGCTGAGTAGTGGGTGTTTCTGTCGCAGGCAGAATTTCTGCTTCATTCCGCCGTTCGTTTTGCAATGCTCTCATCTTTTTTATTATTATTTTTTTAATACATTGGATATATTTTGCCGCACTGGTTTCAAGGTTATCAACTGTTCGGAATGAAATAAAAGAAAGCCATGGAAATGGCTATATTTGGCGAAATAAACATATTGTGGGCAAGTTTCTCGGTTAACAGAGCAAAATAATACAGCATTCTTTCACTATGCCTTTACATGTTAGAAATTATAAATAAATAAATATTTAACCTCATTATTGATTAACCAAGGTTATTCAGAGAACAAAAGCACACTGCGAAAATCGTAGAATTTGGATAGTGAAAAAATTAATGTTTAGAATAAATTGTATGTTTGTTTATTTAATCGGCAACCTAATTTGAAAGCAATCGTTAAAGCAAAATGCACTACTCTGTTTCAAGATATTAAACGAATATTGGAAATTACGACAGAGGAATGTGAATCATGGACCCGTGTTCTTAAAAGTTAAGATAGTACTGGAAACATGAGCACAAAGCTTGTTTAGTGAATTTTCATCCTAAGCATATTGGGTGTAAAGCTCCTATCAAAATTGATCTAGGACGGCGTTAGTTTACTGTTGACTGTAGGTTAAATTGGTTTCCTACTCAAATTACTGAGCATGAAATAAAGCGTAAGAGGTCCTCATCTTCCTCGAAACGTGCCGTTTTGTAAGTACACAAAATTGCAGTTTTGTTTCTGCCCCGACTTGTGTAACGATCATTAAATTGTTTGATATGGAATAGAGCGTCACGTAATTTTTTTGAAGCAAGACAATGTTTTTGATATTTTTTATTCATTCAACTTTATTCTGCTTGGTGTTACTCACTTTTGTATCTTTGTCTTAGCGTTTCACTATAAATGCTATTCCTTTGTTTTTTAAGAATCATGTGAACAAAAATTACCTGAAATGGTAGGTAGATACTTGCCTCCCCTCAAATGCAAGAATAATTTTTTACAGGGTTTACAACTTTTAAAAAAGTTTTACAGGTTTACATAGATACTAATAATGTTACCATTAGCAATACGAGTAGTATTGTACATGTTGCTATTTTATCTAGTTCGATAGCTTGGTTCAGGCACTTGTTTGATGTTTCATAAATCATTTGTGTTAATTTATCAAACTTTAAATGCTGTGTTGCTTGATTTTGAAAAAAAGCATCATCAATTTAAGCATAATATATTTTCGACAATATTTAGGACACTCTCTCTACCATCTGTTTTTCTTTCTGTATTATATTCAGTAAAAGACAGAATGAAAATATATAAAACATATTCATATTTATTGTGTAGCTGTATTCATTCGTCATTCTGGCAAACGGCAATCCAATTTGGCTGCGATCTGCCCGGGTTTTTGGCTCAAATTCGTTGCTGTATTTTTTTCACTCTTGTTTTCCAATCGTAGACTTACTTACATAAATGTGCTTGCGTGAAACAATACTTACTTACTCTGAAATAATAATAAAGTCATTGCGTTCAAGATAAATAAAAACAAAACAAAAGAACGAATAAATATTCGAAATGAAATAAAAAAATACGTTCATACTAATAAAAACTGATGAAAGGTTATGAATTTTATTAACTTCCTGTAATAATATTTGTTTATTATTGCTTCATAATTCTTCTAGGCTTGGTAGTAGGTAGTATTGGTAGGTCAAGAGATTTATATTTATTTTGTTGTCTATGTTTGTAGGTCTTTTTTCTAGTACGAGTGGTTAACCGCAATTCAGAAACAGTTTCTGTTCATTTGATCGCTATAGAAGTCTGTCATAAAACTGAAAATAGTTTTTTATTGTCTTACAGTTAAGGTTATGCCTCCAACAAAGATTTTAGTGGTTATCCATTGTGAATTAGCACTAACAATATAAAGAAAAGATTTAGCGGTTTTCCTCGATCTCGCTAAAGCCGATACTGACTCGGTCAACAAAATCGGATCTGTTAACAAAATTTGAAAGGCTTGCTGTGAGAGGAACTCCTCGTGAGTTGTAGGAAACTGTTGTTTATTGCGTCCCACAGAGCAGTATTCTCCCACTCAACCACCCTATTTCTCTTCTTCATCAATCATTTGTGCCATCTTTACATAGATTTCATATTTGCCGACGACACGGCATTTCTTTTTCAGGGTTCTACGTGGGTCCTTTGAAAATGCCTAGTGCGGCTATGATATAGTGTGTCGTTGGTTGGCTCAAAAACTTTTAACTTTGAATGTTACCAAATCAAAATAATTATGCTGCGTCTGCTTTCAAAACTAGTTTATTTCCTCTTACAGCCCTGAAAATCAGAGCACATACACGTCAGCAGATTGTAATAGTGTATCCTTGTCCTCAGCTCGAAAGATGTTCAAGCATAAAAATTTGGGCGTTGTAATCGACTGCACCATGACCTTAAAACCTCATATTGATTCACTTGTACCAAGAATACATCTTCAAGACCCATATTAATACAGCTAGTGGACAAGTATTTAAAACTGTTTATTATACATTGGCTCATTCTCTTTTAACATACTATGCCACGACTTGGGGAAAAACAGCAAAAACCCATCCTTTGAGACTTGAAAGAGTTCAATTTGACTATGCTTGAGGTTGTAGCTGGTCTTCCTTTAAGATGTTCTACGGTGTACTTATATATATAATCGATGGGGAATTTTCTGAATTACGAAGATTTTTATCTTAAATACAGCTTCAAAACAACACTCGTAATTAACCTAAACCCAAGGTAAGCGCCGCGGGGGTGGAGTTTGCAACACTCAAAACTCATAAAAGCCTTTTCATGCAGATTTTTGTCATCTTGGTTCCTTTTTATACAATAAGTTAAACAGTTTACTTAACATAGGTATATTCTATATCAAAGTTTCATACTAATAATTTAATTACCTAGATTATCAAACTACAGAAAAATACCCCCTATATTTAATTATAAATTATTATAATCTCATATTGATAAAACTTTGCTGATGAATATCACAGGTATTCTACATAACTTTTTCTACATTTACACATATTCATATTCGATTCATTCACACACTTATATATCACACAACACTTACATAGAAACAAATTATCACTTCTACAATAATACAAATATTATGTCTCTATATCAACTATATGTTTAGTCGTATCTGTTATTCTGCTTTTTCACTGCTATTTAAAATCCTTATTGTTAGTTTTCTTTTTTCGTGTATTTACTTGCATATGTGGCACATTTTAATCAAATAAAACCGTCATTAGATCTTAGTGAACACCGCCGTGTTGGCGGGGCCTGGTGACCCGTACAACAGGTTCCTTCTGGATACCTACCTCAGGCAGCAGACTCTCACATAACATTATGTTTTTAATTTTACATAACATTGTTTGATTTCTAATGATGAGTAAATAAACAAATTATTTTTATAGATCTATAGGTAAACGACAATCTGTAAAAAAAAAATGTTTTTCACTTTTCTTGCTCTGAAAGTGCTTATTTGTGCAGGCTGCACAAAATCAACTTTTGTGAACAAGTGCATTAACGTATCTACTCATACATAAATGTATGTATATTAAGGCAAAGAAAATGAGCCATACAGCCAAACACAATAAGAAGAACATAGAGAGAATTTATTTACTTTAATTTATTTGCCTTATGTTTTTTAAGACATAAAGAAATTTTATGTTATACCTACTACTGTTTTATTTCCCAAACGAAGTGAAAAGCAGAGTTTATAACTCGTCCACAAAACCGTTCGTTTTGTGCACTTGTTGTAAAATCTACTATTATATGAGTAAATAAACACATTATTATTATTGATCTACAAATAACTTTAAACTGTATAAAATATTACTATAAAATCGAGACGAAAATAATGACATACTGTTGAGTTGACAATACACGCGATTTTTTATTAATTAATTTAACGGAAAGTAAAGTATACATTATACTAAAAAAGAAAAGTTATTCATAGGTCCTTCAGACAACACAATAATACCTAAATGCTAATAAATAAACAAAATTCGCACCCCTCTTTGTAATAATTAAAAGTTATTTAAGCAAGCTTTGTGTGATGTTCATTTGTGTTCATTTGAATACAAGCCCTCCGATATTAAATTACAGAGGGAAATGAGAAAAGTTTTCTTTTTCTCTTAATGCAAAATTGCTAATTTTTGTAATTGCAAATATAGAGTTAAGTTGGCCGCGGTGCCAGTGTTTAGATAGCGGTTGACCACTTGTTGGATTGGGACAAGGAATTGGGTCATAATTCAGTCCGAGCCCGGATGCAAGGCACAAAGAGGCGTAGATGACCGATTTTACTTATAGGTATTTTGAATAAAGACGCCGTTCGATTGCCTTAATTGAATTGAGCTTAAATTTTTAGAAGTCAACTGAAAATGACAGGCAGTTGTAATTAAGTGTACAAAAAAATGCAGCTACTGATTGTGGTTTTGTATATAATAAGATACAACTATACGCAGCTGTTGTCAGCCCTCAAAACTTTTTAACATTTTTGTCCAACTTAATGATTATTAAAGTGCTGAAATTAAGAACTTATCTATTACTGTAATCTGGAAAATTGTATTGGTTTAAATGAACTATGTTATGCGTATGTTCGATTCACCATAGCATACATTACTTCAGAAGTGAGTATAACATTTTCGGTAATTTAATACACGTATTTTGATAAACTAACATCATTTGAATGAAAATGATTATGTGCATTCTCTATTACTTAAACTTGTAACATTAAAATAGTTGTAGTTTCCCAGGTCAAAACTTGTTGACTGTGATGTGGTGGGTTTGCGGTTTGTTGACAGGCGTTTGTTTATGAAGGAAATGCTAGGGTGGCGGAAGTTTAATATTATCTTTGCAACATTACCTACATCACTTGAGAAATATATATAAAGAAAATAGTTTGTATTGTAATATCATTTAGTAAGACTGGTAGGTCATGGCTATCATATTTGAAATAAACACTTCTTATATCTTATATTGGTCTGCACTTCGACCCTTAAGATCTTACTCGTATGTACTGGAAATAAACTCCTTAACTGGGGAAGTTTTTCTACCTCAATAAAAACATCAACTCAGAGTTATGATTTGTTATTACGGGCACGTACGAGTATTTTCAGCAGAAGAAACTCTGAACCTGAGTCGTCTGCTGTGGTCAATCTTACATATTTCAGAAATAGGGAACCGGACATCTCTTTAATACCCATCTTGCTATTAGGTACTAATCAAAATATTGCATATGAACGTTTGCTTTTTTATGTGAATTTTCTACTAACCAAAACTGGTAGTGTAGCTTGTGTTGTATTGATTCACGATGAAAAAATTATCATTAAACTGAAATAAAACTAAATGTTATTAAGTTTTCATTGCCAAATGTAAGGAAATTGGATACTATTGTGGAAACGAAAAATCTGATTGTTTTTCTCGATTTCATGTTGGTATTCGACGTCAGATTGGCCATTAATTATGTCTATTTGTTAATATTATTCCTATTAGATCAATATTTTTTAAAGATTATTATAAACACACAATGTTGTGTTTTGAGCTATCAAATTGAAATATACAGCTGCAGCTTAAATTTAAATTGTGTGCTGCAAAGAGCTTGAGACGTGCATATGTAATGGTAACGTGCGCTTAAGAAAGTCCTTTGAGTTTATCGCAATGGAGCAAAGCGAAAGAGCTCTACTGGAGGGAGACTCTGTACGACGGTCGTCTGCTTAGGTACCTCCGTCTTACCTATTTCTGCCGCAAAGCAGCAGTGCTTGCATTGCTGTATTCCGGTTTGAAGGGTAAGATATGGCAGTGAAATTACTGGGTACTGTGACTTTATATCTGGTGTCACAAGTTGGTAACGTGCACTGTGGTTCTTGTGGGGGTTGCAGTTTTGCTGCGAATCTCACAAGAGCCACATGTATTATAGGTGACTGTTACCACTTACCATCAGGTGGGCAGTTTGCTTGTTTGTCAAATTTCTGCATAAAAAGAAATGTACGCCATATTATACCTTATTGCATGAGACTGTACTCATGTGATAAACAGAGCTTTTTTTATGTACGTATCATACTTCACATACTGTCCAACTGCTGTTCTGAACAAAGTGAATTAACAAATTGTTTCAAATTACATTTGACAGTCTGAATAATATTGGCACTAGATCCCATAATGGGATGTTATTTTGGCACTTGCTTTATGTTTTTATGCTATGCTTAGAATATTCTAAAGCAATACGAATATCATCAAATACAGCCACAGTTTGGTGGTAAGGCCATAAAGTGTCCCCTTGTTATCATTTCTAAAACCAGAGACAGTATGATATGGTACCCACGTAATCCATGCCGGGGGACCTGGAGACCTAAGTCACAGGCGAAAGCTTAGTTTAGGATCCAGTCTCTCATAACTTGTTACAATTAAGCGTTACACGATTGTTTGTGAAATTATAAAAATATTGTTGTTGTGAGAGAAATAAACGATATTATTATTATTATTATCTATCTTTTGGCAGTGTCCCAAATTCTAAAGTTTTAATTTTTGAGTTTCGCTAAAGAAGATAGTCTTTGCGAAACTCGAAATGTAATCGTATTTTACGCAAATCAAATAATTACTTGTCACGTTGGCGCCCAACGTGGGTCTATCCAAAATGTCCCCTTTGTTTTAACATACGAATATAAAGCCTTTACTACTAATACTGTAACTACAAAAGCACTGGGTATTTTATTGTTATCTTGAAAATATTGCTATTAATTCAAACTATTGTTATTGAATAGACTTGAATAAGACGATGGTAGCCAGCCTGAGGCCCTAGACAAATGCCCCACGCTAACTTTTCCGCAGACGTTCCTTAGAAATAATGTATGGAGATGACTGTGGTACCCACCACTACGGCACTACTGTGATACCACTATGTTATCACTGTTGTGGTGTGATAGTGGCGATCTCCCTAGTAAATAACGATTGTGTTGAAATCATTTCTAACATTCATTTCAATAGGAACCTTTACTTTACTTCCATTGAGAATTGCGGAATTTATAATAACAAACTACGTTTCACGGTAAGTAATAAACTGAACTGTTTAGAAATCACGAAATGACGTGCAAGATTGACTGGGAGCTATTTCAATAAAGGAATTCGCAAATATTAAATTTTTGTTTGCCGTGGCAAATTTTCTCGATTATAATATGAAGTTCAATATTTTTATGATATTAAGGCTTAGAAACTTGTATTAGTATGTATGTATACAAAAAATATCAGATGGGAGACAATTATAGTCTACATATTGTTTTATTTTTACCCATACTTCGTAGTATTATAAATAACAAAATTTGGGTCTTTTTATAGGCACTTTAATAAGTGGCAAGGAAAAAAAAATACAAATAATGATCTTGTTTTAAATTAATCTATTACTAACCAATGATTTAATCTAAATGAACTAAAAAGTATACGCTAAAAGAACCTTAAGTAGCGGATGTCGTAGGTACACAATTTTAAGGCTTAATTCCTTTTTAAGTTAAACGATATAAAAATATCTACACACCTAACTTGATTAGGAATAAATTGATTGTACCGACATAATTAAAAAGAATTTACGGCTGTAACCCGATCTTCCAACCCGTAAAGCGGCGTTCACGACACTCGGCTAAGATAATAAAGGAAATGAAAAGGACTTGTTAATTAACTGAAAAAGTAAGTATTGCACTCATCAAAAGAATAGACCATGCAGTTTAACTAGCTCTTGAATATATTTAACGTTTTTAATTAAATTAACCTTTGTGGTCCACGGCTCTCTCGCTTATAGTTGAGATCACTTAAAATATCTATTTTTTAATAAAGTGAGTAAAATTATTATGGCCCTATTCTCTTTGAATGAAATAGTACAGAGCGAAGTGTCATCATCATCATCACAGCTCATATACGTCCCCACCGAGGGGCTCGAGCCTAACCTATTGTTATGGTGATTAGGTCTTAGTCGACCACGCTGGCCCAGTGCGGATTGGTCGACTTCACATACATACGACATTGAATTTCATCGCAGATGTATGCAGGTTGCCTCACGATGTTTTCCTTCACTGTAGGAGCGTCAGACAAACGTATATATGAAATTCTAAAACGAAAAACACATTGGCACATGGCGGTCTCGAACCCGGACCCCCCCGATTGGAAGGCAAGTGCCGAGTTTACAGCGCCACCGACGCTATCGAAAGCGAAAAGTACGTATTCGTATTGTAGTTAACAATCTTAATACTGACTAGAAAACTAAGAATTTACATGCAGTTAAAGACAATTGGTATTGTGACAGATGTGTTAAGATATATATTTACGAAAATAACATATGAAAGCTTTACCAAATTCCAGGCTTCTATAATTAATAAGTCTAAAGGTATTGTAACTTTTTACCCTTTTAAAATAACGTTTCAGTAATCCAAACAATTTATGGTTATAACGTTGGCCCTATCAAGCGGAGCGACCTATGTGTAACTAAAAAAAAAACAGACGTAACATAATAATATGCCAAATATATTAACTGACCAAATCTTGTTAGCATAAGTTACTCAGGAGTACTGGCATAATAATAATAATGATGCAATTGTGAAATACTCCATAGATAAAGAAAAATGTATGATATTATCAGGATATATATTTAAATTTTTAAACTGATTGAGTTGCGCAACTCACCTTAGATTAGGAGTAAAAAGTAGTCGTAAGTCTTAATATAATAATTAATAACTTAAAATAGATCAAAACGAGAAGATTACATGAAAAGAGCACGGACCACGAGTCTGTGAAGTGTTAAATTAGTAAATAAATAAAAAATTGGATATAAATGACACCACGGTCGTTCGTTATTTATTATGAAATAAAGTCACCATGTTTAATTGTATTTGCCTAAATTATGTTCGGTAACCTTTAACAGAGAAATTATTTCCGACTTCAGATACTTAACTACACCGTCGAAACTCTCGAACCTACCACAAAAGTTGTAGCTGTAACACAAGAACAACTTTGTTTGTGAACAACAATAATTTCTGCTGACTGTTTTCGAATTGTTCGATCTACTGGACTGATTTTATATGTTAGCTACATCACATGTGTGCAAGCTGAAATAAAATATTGAATGTGATGTGATTCCTCAATCCGATCCGAATTAAAACTTGAGACCTTGTTAAGAGAATGTATTTAATAATTTTAATTAAATATTAACTAATAATAATATAGTTTTAAACGTCTACATTTTTATTGATATGACAATTCGAAATCGACGAGATGACTTTAAAGTTTGGATACATCATGGAAAAACCGCGTTATTTAGAAAGAGCATTATAGGCATGGGTCCAAGAATTTATAACAAAATTCCAAAAAAAATCAGACAATTAAATGATAATACATTTAAGAGAATGCTAAAGAAATTGTTACAAGAAAAATGCTACTATAATATCAATGAATATATTAACGACATTTTTTAATACATTTTTTTTATTTTGTTTAATTGTGTGAATGAATTATATTTAAATTCTACTTTTGACATTATGAAATTATTGATATTTTTAATAATTTTAATTAACATTGTATTGAATTGACTTGAAATTATATTAATTAATTATTTTGTTTCTATTTTGACATTAACGATTTATTATTAGTGATTTGACATCTTATTAATTTTGAGTTGATTTTAATAATTTGATGGGACATTTTATTAATTAATTCATTCATTTATATTTTGACATTAACAATTTCATAATAATTGATTTGAGATTTGTATTTGAGCTGACAATTCATTAATCTTATTTTGGTATTGATTTTAATTTCATCTCTATTTTGACATTTACAGTATCAAAATGAGTGTTTTGAATAAATTGTAACATAGTTTAAGCCATACGTATTGTGTAAACATAAATTTTGCATGCCTGTGTGTAGCCTTCATAACAACGTACGTGACATCTAATTATCTGTATTAATATGATAATTGTATCCACGATTTGAGCAAATAAATATTATGATTATGATTATGATTATTCTATCAAGTAATAAAAAGGAACCAAAAGCAAGGAGGTTTATATACCTATATACAAGTTTATTTTTTAATTATGACAAAAATTTTGTGTGCTTGTTCAGATAAGCAAACTGAACAACTTTCACTATGGGACCAACTTCGAAATCGCCAAAAAAAATCAGCTGTTCCATACAAATGTTCAACATTCACTGAACCTAAATGTATGAAACAGCTGACTTTTTTTTGCGATTTCGAAGTTGGTTCCATAGTGAAAGTTGTTCAGTTTGCTTGTTTGAACAAGCACACAACATTTTTGTCATAACTTAAAAATAGCGGTGTATATGTATGTGGCGTTGATAAAGGGGCGGGGTCGATGGGGTCATGGTGGCAAGAATGCTCGCTCACTGTATGTCGTCACTGCTGAATTGTAATGTTGGTTTTTTGAGCGAGGAAAGAGCCAGCTCTCTTGTCACCGGCGAGTGTAAAGATTTTTGGTATAGTTTGCGTCGTTTGACTTGTTTGGCAGAATCTGCCGCGGCGCAAGCACCCACAACTATAACCCTAATTGGGAAGCGGCAAGGGTATCTAAACTAGTGGTATCCCAAATAAGGGACGGCCGCGCTCCCAAGGAATGAGTCAACCCTGGCTTCTTGCCACCACCTCGGGCGATGCCACCTGGTTCTAAAATGCTTAGAATATCGATGATGGTAAGAGACCTCTTAATTTAGTCGTTTAGAGAGCTGTGCTGTGACAGCTTGCCGGCGTTGAGGTGGCACGGGAAACCAAGATGCCTAAAATTGTTGACATCATTGCCACAACGGCATGTGTGAGGGACGCACACATGCCGTTGTGACACACATGAAGGCCTAGCGCGACCCGAAACCTGAGTTGGTCCAGAATGGTCCAATGAATATATTGTATTACTTTACGTATTTAGTAAATTTAAAAACTGATTTAATTTTTTTAAACTTTTTTAAGACTTTCCAGTAAATCGTTGCTTGGCACCAACTTGACCATGAAATTGTGATGATTATTTGTATGTTAATATTGTTTTTGACTATTTGGTGTTTTATTGAAGTCATTTTCTCATTTATTGTTATACCTAGATTACCTAGTATTTTATTTTTGTTAAATATTTATATTTTCATTGAATTAGTATTTATAATACTAGATTTGACTACACATGAACACCAAAGGAAAGTAAAACGATTAAACGAGCTTAACTTAAGAAATATTCTTGACTTCCAAAATTTGAAGTAGTTTTATTTCCACTGTCAGCTCACATAAATCACTTAAGGTATTCAACTGAGGGTCAATATGTGCCTATAGGTAATATTTGAAGAACTATACTCCTAACTCTCAAGAGCTTTCCATCATTAACTCAGCAACATGAATAATGTCAACCAGACACAAACACCTGAATAGTTTTATAAAAACATAAAACCTCTTGAACTAATATTTGAGGATTTCCGTCGATTTAACTGGCATCTTATCACCAGATCCTGATTTGACACTTGTGACAATAGGTATACGTAGTATACTTTTCTGGAATCTATTCCAAGTCTGTACCGGAATGTACAGCATGAAAATAAATGCTGCGTCCCTTTTGAAAGACGAGGCCAGTATTTGCTGTTCTCCATATTGACGAGCTTTTCGCTTTGCGAAACGCTAAACTTCTTTACTATTTTTTGAAATGGCTGATATTGTGTTTTCTAGGAAAGGTTGGTACGTCGTACGTATTCTGTATTCAAAACGAAATAATAGTGAAATATTTTAATTTTCGGCACAAAGTAATTAGAACTTAAGAAGAAGTAATTATTATACAACTTTAACCTACCTCTCTCTAAAGTAGGCCTTACTTTAGAGAGACGTAGGTTATAGCTGTATAATAATATATATAAAAATAATAGTAATAGAATTAGTTCTAAGTAACTCTGTAACTCGGCTTCAAAAATAAAAATGTCTATTGAAATAAAAGTGTCTACCTATGTACACCTACGCAAAACTGAGTACCACAATAAATACATGTTATTTTGAAACTGTTATTCTAAATTAAATGACTATTAATAGTTTTATATATTAATAGTTTTATAAGAGAAGTAGATTGACTTTAACATGAATAATAATATTGCCGATAAGTTATTTATGCTTTACCCACGACAAACTAACAACAACAGACGCGATATAAGCGGATGACATTTCGATAAAATGGTAACCAGATTCATAATCATATTGACGTCATGTGATTCTTGTATAATACCACCATAATTTGTGATTTATCATTCGGATTATTTCAAGTAGGAGGTCGCAGCGCAGTAGTGTACTTTACTAATAGTATGTATTAAGATAATACTAATAGTAATGTAAACATAATGTTATCTAATTCAGACACAAGTACACATTGTAGTTTTCGTGTTGTTTTATTAACCATATTTGATACTGTTAATACAAAGATGACTGCTGCATGGTTCTAGTTGGTCACAAGAGCAACTGCTCATCCGCGATGCCGGGTGAAAGTTCATTGAGTTCTTTTTGTTCAGGGAATTCTCAGTGGCAGTTCAGTCTGGAATTAGTGTTAGGATAGTGGCAATATGCTCTGTCGTTTACATGGGACTTACATTGTTGGTGGGTGCTTAATACACTTCTATATCCTTAGAGGAGAACAGATGTGATGACTGATCATATATACAGTACTTGGTAGTGAATAATGCGCATCAAACTCTGGAAAGGAATAATTGACTAGTTTTTTCGTAGAGCGTTGCCTTTGTCACACGGAGCACTAAAAGTTTCTACTAGGAGCTGTCAAAACTATTATTTCGTATAGTTTCGTGTAAACTAATCTGTTGAGCTCAAATAGATGGTATGAACGTCCTTCGTTATAATATAATTGAGGTCGTCATACAATATAGTGTGGGGTTTTAACGTTAAACATTTGTTTAACGTTAACGGATCTTTATCGAAACCGAAACAAGTCGATTGTCTTTCTAAAGCTCGATGTGTGTTATTTTCCGCCGGGTATTGTATGTACAAGAAGCAAAAGTAATGTCATAAGGTGAATTGGTTACCATTTGTTTACAAATGAAAAAGAAATTGCTGTTTTCATGAAATGTTTATTTGAAGATGTAAAATTGACGACATTAAGATGAAAAACTTATGACCACATTTGAGCGATATGATTTTTTCAGTTAATATACAATTGTGCTTGTTTTACAGCATTTTAAATTGTTGCTCGCAAACAGCTGGCTTCACATTGGCGATTTCTTCTTCAATGTGAGCTTTCAAGACTTGCAAGGTTTGAGCTTCGTTGTGGTAAACACGAGATTTCAAAAACCCCACTGGCATCGTTAGTTCTGCGGGGCGATTCTCTAAAGTGATAGCCAGTTCGTCGCTGTGACAGCGCTGTAAGGTATTAGGACCTATCATAGTGAATGAACTAATACAGCGCTGTCACAGCGAGGAACTCAAGGCTGTCACTTTAAGAGACCCCGCAGACGGCAGACTCTAAATCGGCCGATAGTTTAGTCGGCTTCTTAATCAGTATGGCGAGGTATGCATATGCGCACATTACAGCGATTCAGTACCGGCCGATAAAAAAGATTGATGGGCTTTCCAATTCCCTTCAAACTCAAACTAGTCTGTCGGCCAACTATCGGCGACTGCTAAAGTGCTAACAGACGATCCGATTTGGTTGGATCCAACGTGATCCAACCAAATGAGGAGCCGACGCGCCTACAGACGGTCCGACGCGGTTGGCAATCCAACAGGAGGGATGCCCTAAAAAGTATTATGTAGCTATATCGATATCGATACAAAATACTATTTTGGCCAATACAAAAACACAATTTGTCTTTGCGAAACTCAAATAAATTAAAACCTTTTGTTGATATTTTAAAAAGTTTATAAAGAATAAATAAATAGGTACAGATAGATTTCATGGTTTTCTTTAAGTTTTTGAGGTAATGTTTGTTAGAGATATTTCTTTCCTGTGATTCGACTCTATCGATCGGTATCATAAAAATACAGGATATTCATTTTCTTCATTTGGCTGGTTCGATTCCCGATCCAGACAGGTGATTATTTATAGCAGTTTTTGAATGCGGTTGTATTTGTTTTTGAATTTAAAATTTTGAATTCTTTATGCAAAGTTATATCTACGGTATATTACAAGCGACATAAGAACGATCCAAAGGTGAAATAGTATAGCTTGACAAAGAGCTTACTGTACAATGCGTAACTAAACGTGAAACAAAAAGTAAAACAAAATTTTTGCAATACTTACATTTGTTTCTCCACTTTGTGGTTTGGCAGGACAGCAGTCGAGTCATTTTAGTTTACTAAATTATTATTTATTACTTTAAGCACACATCATTAAATTAAACCACAAAGTATCGATACTTTTGTCTTTTGTCGTGTCCCTACTTGTCGGATGAGCGATCGGGCCGTCAAGCACCCAATAAGCTAATAATAATTATGTCGGGCCGACAGCCGTACACAGGTTCCAATTTGGTCGGGGTCGGGCGGTTGGCTCCAACCAAATCGGATCGTCTGTTACGGCTATAAATCAGTACGACGCTCCTTCCACGTGCGCACACGGCGCCGATTGTTTTATCGGCCGACTCGCGGCAGACAGCTTCAGTTCGCTGTACGTTGGATGCGTGAAAGGTTGTGCGCGTGCGTTTTTGTACGTGATGGATTCGACTTCGTCGCTGCTTGTAGAAACATATATCGAAAATTTTATTCAAGAAATTAAAAAAAGACCCGCGCTCTATGAAAAAATTAAAGTCGAAAAGTCTGCGAAACAGTTGTGTAAAACTTTCCTTGCAATAAACAATTACTGTAGATGGGATGCACCCAGTACTCTCGATTTCTCTTCTTCATCCATTCTAAGCAAGAAGCTTAGTTCTAGGCAACATTCCACACGACTAATCTCTTCACCAACTACAGCCAATGTAATCAATCGGCCGACTATTTGTTGGCTGGTCTGCGCACTCACGTCCAACCCAACTGTTTTGTTGGCCCAGTGTGCGCACTAGCAACCCAACCCGACTAAACTATGTCTGCGGGGACTCTAAAGAATCTAAAACGGCCGGTTCAAATCTCCAAAACGGGAAATCACTCGGCTCGGAAATTGGTCAAACAAGCAGTAACAATAATTCCACGTTTTTCAAGCGTGTATCGCTCCACGGCTTATGTCAACTAGCGCGAACGCACACGGCCGACTTTTTGTAGGCCGACATGTTATATGATGAAATGAATATATGAAATGATATATAGCCTATAATATCCACTCCCACGGTAATCACGAATCTAAAGACACGTCCTTTGCTGAGATCCGTCAAGCCCTTTAGCCCTTTGGGCTGTAGCGCGATCTATCGAAATGGTCTTACTTACATACCTACACTGGAAAAACATTGCCCTCCCGCTTGTGTAGTCGGGTAAAAAATATGTAATTTTTTCTATATATTTTCTTTCCTGACAGGGAGGTGCAAGTGCACCCCCTTGCACCCCCTCTCGGCGCCCATGCCAATATTTCCTCATCAAACCCGTGTCTTACGACCGGTTTCAATTCCTATCTATCTCTGGAGATAGAATTTTGACGTATTTTGTATGGAGCTTATATCAAATACCTATCGCTAGTCACCAAATCCACAAATAAATAGAATTTTGAAAGCAGCGATCCAAATCATACGCTTTATTTATTACAGTCACGTTTGCGTGACTTAAGAAACTCAACACAACCTTTTTATAGTGGAATAAGTGAGATCAAACGCATCAAAGTGAATTAGCGCTGTACTTTATGTCGCCGAGAAATATAAAGTTCTTAAAAAGCAAGTTTCAAAAATACATATATTTTTAAATCAATGTAAAGGAACGCAATTCGCAAAGAATGTGTCTCCAAGGGAAGCAGATCACAATAAAAATAATAGTGTTCTAAATTTGTTTGATAGTATGTGATTCCAACTTTCTACTGATGTTTGTAATCGAATCGGATGAGACGATCGTAATGATATTTGAATACTCGTCTGTAGTTCTAGCATTTTTATAGCTGACAAAGAAATGCAGACAAACAAGATTCGATAAATTTTCGTTTCGATAAAGTTTCGTGAAGTGACGTTTTTTTTCTACGAAAATAATAAATGAATGTTCGGAATAAAAACTAACTTTTCCATTAATTAAAAATGTTACTAATTTAGACTAAGCTTGACATTTACTAATGGGCATATTAGTAAAAGTTGTCGCTAAAGTCTAACTCAAACGAAGAAAGAGTTCGAATCAGTTTTGTATTTTTTAACGAAGTGTTAATTAAGAGATGGTGGAACAAAGACTGGTTGACGAGTTGTAATTAAGAATTAGGACACAAAAGATTGCCTTGTAACCGCGTTTTTGAAATGCGAATTCCTAAGCTTGCACGAGTATCTTGCGAATCTATAATGTCATTGTATTGATCGGGTCTGTGAAACTGGTGCATTTGAATTTCATTTACATTTAATTTTATTAACACTTACACCTGTCGGAAGTCAGTTTACTAGTAGACATGCAACTTTTATGTAGATGTAGTTGAGCAGTGGGGAAGAAGCGACATACCACTATTTCGCAAAGTTTCCCTCGCACTAGTTGCGTCAGATCTGTTGCTTAAAAACCGCCCAAGTGCAAGTTTGAGGGTTCCGTATAAACTTATAATCTAAATAAGTTCCTATGTACATATTTACGGTTTTCAGATATTTGCTTAACGTGTGCTGTAAGATACTGCTTCTTGCCACATTTTATAATTCTAGGACAACAGAAAGTATCCTATAGGTGTTTGTTCCCTTGTGAAATCGCAAAATAAGTGAATAAATACAATAAACGGTCATATCTTTTGAGCGTGAAGTTTATTTTTTACAGCTGAAAGAGACCGTTGACCCGACTAATTGATATAAACAGTTTGATATCTTCCTATATCCTTCCAATTTTTCCGAGAAAAAGGACCTTCACAGGCAGACGGACAACGAAGTGATTCTATAGGGGTTCCGTTTTCTCCTTTTGAGGCACGGAACCCTAAAATGTGGAAAAATGGAATTCCTTTCCACGTATTTTTTCGTTTGCGGCACCGCTATCACGCTGATAAATTTCTTGTGCCCATTGTTGTACCTTCTTTATGAATTAAGCATAAAATACGTTCTCGACCAGCGGAAAAAAGATGATAATAAGGTCATTATTTCACGGCGGGTTCGAATGAGAAATATACTTAATATTAATTTGTAGTTATTCTCGCTAAGTGCTCTTATTTTTGATAAGTTTTGAATTGACATGTTCATATTCCAAAAAATGAGTAAATTCCTTCAAATCTAAAGTAGACCCTTTTCGATTAAGCTGATGTCGAGTTAGAATTTTCAAATTTATATCAAGAAATTATTATCTTACTACAAATTATCTTTAGAAGAATACATAACATATACATACATAAAAGTAAGTCAACGGCAAACTTAAATATGAACAGAACATATTCATTTGTATTGTAATTATAGCATCTCTGTCATTAGTGTGATCATATAAACAAGATGAAGGTTTGCTTTGTAAGTCTTCACTGCGACCGTAATTGGTTCGTGATAGCTACTAGAATTTAAAATCAATCAGTTTCGAAATTACATTTCAATGACTAGTATCGATGAACAGAGCACAGAACGGCTTGTAATGATTACGAAGCACTATAAAATTTTTAACGCCTATTTTATATATTTTGAGGGAGATTCACAATAAGTATATAAAATATTTACAGATTGGATTAGTTATTCCTTATGTAACGTTATTCAATAAGTAAGAGCACAGAGTACAAACCAATCCAAATATTCACATATCGATATGTTTAAGGCGCTATTATTGAGTTTTCTTCTGACAATAATAATATAGGCAATATTTATAATGCAAGCAATATTTTTCTATTGTCTTGTAAATTTGCTCTATGTACCCTTTAAATCCAAATTAAAGCTAACGGGACTATTTCAGAAATTGAGTTCTCAATTAATAGGAGTTACCGTTTAGACGTACTGACGGCTATGAAATAAAAAATAAAATTAAACCTGCATGGTGTGCAACTTACTCAGGATCATAATATGATGACTACCAGATGCAAATACCTGAGTATCTTCAGAGAAAACATGAAACAGGGTGCCTATGAAATTCAAGGGTTCCACGATTTTGTTGGGATCTCATTGTCAGGTCATGACATGGTGACAAATGAACCACCTCGGGAGTATACTCTTTCGATTACAGAAAAAAAATTGGAAATTGCAATCGAATCGTGGTGTTTCTTCGCGAACATCTCGGGAACGCGGATAATCGTCGCGATGCGCGCCCCGGGGAGGCGAGCGGGATCGAACCTGACGCCTCATCCTATCAGGAGTAACGCGTTCGTCAGAGCTGTCGTCGTAACGTCCAATACTACTACGTGTACGTTTTGACCGTGGCATGCTATCCCTCGACGAACTTCGCTTCATGTTACGAATTTTCACCGTTATTCGATCTCTATCGCTACGCGGTAATCCAATCATGAAAGCTCAGTTTGTTGAACCACTATCTGAAATGCACACAACATTACACGTCACTTCAAAATGTCGCTTTGTTCACGAGTCACTCCAAGTCACGATGTATTGTTAATATTGTCTTACCACAATGATATATCGCGTAATGTTCGCTTTTCACAATACACTAACACACAGTTAAAACAACTTTCCATGTATAATTTCTGAGTCATTCAGCGGCACGCCCAAAACACATTACACCTCACGCGAAATAAAAATGTCAAAAAATGGCGGAGTAATCGGTGAACATACATAAAAAAATCTAAAAAAATAAATACAGTCGAACATAGAACCTCGCCTTTTTAGAAGTTGGTTAAAAATTAACAACATACGATTGTTTGACTGTCATTGGGTATTATGAAGTAAAAAAATTTAAGATCCAATACAATCCGTTTAACCTTGGCTCAAATTCAAATAAATACGCATGTCAAAAATTTACTAAAAGGATAGATTTTTTTTTACAAAAAATTAAACCGTCTTCAAAAACACCAAAAAGAATAGGTACAGTCGAACATAGAACCTCCTCGTTTTTTGAAGTTGGTTAAAAGTGAACAAGATACGATTGTTTGACTGTCATTGGGTATTATACTAATCTGAGTTGGGTACCCACAACACACATGTTACATCCTTGACAATCAATGAAAAGTCTACGTTTTGCAATTTTCGAAAATTTATAATAATCAGGACACGTATTTTTGAATCATTAGAAATGAATCTCGAATTCGAACATGAATACAAATCACATGCGAAATTATTTTCTACTGTTTCTAATTTGAAAGATTTTTGAATCACTCGAAATCAGTATTGTCATTAAAAACAAATTCTACATTAGAAACCGTTTCACGCAGAAAAAGTAAAATCCGGTACGCAATAACATGACAATAGCTCAATAGTTTAAAAAACCAGCGACGAATCGCATGTAAAACGGAACGTTTATACATTGCGCATATTCTACTAGTAGAAATGGAAAACGAGTGGGTAGGACCACTCGTTGCAGAATTCACGGAATGAATGTTCAAAAATAGCGAATTCGGAAGTTCGTATGCGAATCTTACGATCTCGAATGCGAATTTGAATTCTATTGTTTCAAAAATGCGTCTCCTGTATGTATGTATACCATATAAGTATGATCAACTGTGTAACAATGTTACGTTGAATTTGAACGCTGTGTCCCTTGGCCACAGCTATCGGCGGCGAAGGGAACTGAAGCGTAAACTGCGAGCAACGCCAACAACAATAATTGTATTAACGAGTACAATTCAAAAACAACAAAGTTCGGAAAGATTTTTGGGCAAAATTTATGGGAATGATTCCACATCAAGAATAATTTTCATTCATTGCCGTTCGATACAGGGGGTCTAGACTAGAATTAGGTATCGTTTCGCTATGAAACTATTGCCACTTGCAATAGTTTCAATTCCAGGCCAACGTAAGGATTGTAGCGATCGTTGTGTCGAATAGTTTTTTCTGTAGAAAAACAAAATTATTATAGTAATATAAAACTCAAATAAAAATTTATGTTTTTAGCATTTGTAAGAAATGATAAAATAAATTGTAAATTTTTTTTACGTTTTTAATGAATAACGACTTATTTTGAGTAGTTTTATTTGTCTACCAACTTACATATCGATGACTTTGATTGATCGATTTGCTACGTGATTCGGCGATGGTGTATCAATCCCATAGATTTTGTTCCTTTCTTTCTTCGTTATTGTTTTTAAATTGTTACTTCGTCTAGGCCCTCGGCCCTCAGAACGTATAAAGTAAACTAAACGTATCGTTTACGTTATACCTACGTTCTGTATCGAATGAAAGAGAGTGCTTCGTGATGTGGAATCAGTTTTATACATTTCGTTCTTTTCTGACTTCGTTATCATTTTTGACCTGTTACTTTGTCTACTACCCCAGTCCCCCTAGACAAATGCCAAACGCTAACTTTTCCGTAGCTTTTGCGCAGAAAAAATGTATGAAAATGACATTAGCTGCGGAAAAAATAGCGTGAGGTTGTCGCAGGCTAATGTCATTTCCATACATTTTTTTCTGCGGAACGTCTGCGGAAAAGTTAGCGTGTGGCATTTGTCTACGGGGCAGGTCTTCCACACATCGAAACCGCACGTGACGCAAGATACCAAACGTGGTAAACTACACATAGCTACGTAGTAAAGTACACACAACAACAGGTCAGACTGTACGTGTTGACCTTGCTACCGCTCTTATGTCACTCGTAAAAGCGATTTCGTAATGCAAATGTAAAGCTTGACGTGTACTGAATGTTTTTTTTATACAACAAAGTTGGCAAACAAGCATACTGCCCACCTGATGGTAAGTGGTAACAGTCACCTATAATACATGTGGCTCTTGTGAGATTCGCGGCAAATCTGCAACCCCCACAAGAACCACAGTGTACGTTGCCAACTTGTGACATAAGATGTACAGTCACGATACCCAGTTATTTCACTGCCCTTCAAACCGGAACACAGCAATGCGAGCACTGCTGCTTTGCGGCAGAATTAAGTAAGACGGAGGAACCCAAGCAGGCGACCCTAGTACAGACTCTTCCTCCGGTAAAATATATAAATGATATTGGTTATCATGCGCAGTGTCGCGCGTTGCGTCGTCGTCATCGCCAGTAGCCTCGGCCCTAAAGGATATTACCATAGTTGACAAAATACCAACGCCTAATGACCCCCAGAAACTTTTCCCGAGAGTACACTTTAGGAATTTAAAGTAACCATTGTAACTGAAGGATGTCTTAAAGGCTTAGAGGATCAGTCTTTAAAGCTGTTTGATTAATGAGTGGGAAACCGATCATCCTATCCATTCTAAGTCTGCCGAGCTAATTTATGTCTACTATGTACAAATGCTTTACCAGTTACAGATTTATTGACACCGGAACTAGTATATTTCATTTTAATCTAGAACTATCTCGTTATTTTTAAATATCACTATCCTTAATTTATATGTTTTTTTTCTGTAAAATAAATTACTGCGCCCCGCAGTTTCTACGATCCGTTGAAATTTTCTGGATAACAATAACTATCTACATAGGTAAACAGTATAGGTACCGAGGTTTGATAAAATCCAAAATAGTTTTTGCGTGGAGTATAAAAATACTCCTAGATCTTCACATATCTTATTTTATAAACATATTAAAATTATTTTAGTGGCTGATTGTGCTTGCAATAAGAATGGAGTTTCATCAAAACTTTTTGTTTGCGTAATATTGGCATTTCATATTATTTTCATTGAGCCAATTACATTTTCAGGCCCGCAGCTTGATATTTTGCTACTTCAGATGACGAACAAAAGAATCATAAGCTCGGCGCATACTCGAGTGCTTGAAAGGAATAAAAACAATTGCTGATCGCTCTTAAAAAAATTGTGAATCAAAATTAATAATTGATATTGCATGATTTTTAAGAAGTTTAAGAAACAATTTAAATTAATGAAGTAATAATTAAGATAATTATCAATTGTGTAATTAGGAAAAATAGAACATAAATATTTTGGAGTTACAGTTAGTTCGCACGAATATTTTGAGAGCTTTTGACGTGTGTTATTTATAATGTCTCGAATATGCTTTATGGCTTTATGACTTTTATAGACGTTGACAGTCTATGCATGCTTTTTCAACAACCGCGTTAATTTTTACATACTAAATCAATAATTTGGAAAATTTAGAACAGAGCTTGACGACTTGATAAAAAAAGTGGTGAATAAAATGTAAATGAGTGCGGATGCTATCAAAGCCAACTTTTTATTCTAAACGATTGATCGTCTAGGAACCCTAAACTTGAGAGTTTTCTTCAGTATTGCAAAGAAGCATAGAGGAAAACGCTCTCAAGTGAAATAGTTGTTAGGTATTAATTTATAGACATCGAATCTATTGAGAAATGCGGAAACGCAAACATTGATTGCTACAGTCTATGTTTTCCGATGTATAATTAACAAATTCTTCATAGCTTACGAAAGTAAACGATAACAGTAAATATAATGTTAACATTTAAATCATAATTGATATGAATTATATTTAAATGTGATTCGTTTATTATTAGCTTTTAATTACATACCTACATTCGGTTTTCAGTCGGATCGATCGATAAATCGGATATGTCAGTCACCTGAGAGCACATCAACGAAGCTCTCAATAACGGGTTTAACGTAAGGCTTTCAGTCTCGATACATTTTCGATTCCCGGGACCAAAAAATCTAGACTCGGTCCAGTCTCGAAACTCCCGGGAAAAACGAGTGTTTCGAGACTGTTTAAATAAATAAGATTTTTGTTCAAAGACAAGTTATTGCAGCATTTAAAACAAGATTATAATAAAGTAGTTTATTAATCATATCGTAACAAGTAAATTTAACAATTATGAGTTTTGTTTCTCATTTTTTAGGTGAGCACGTAAAATTATATGGCATCAAATGTATTTTTTTAGAAAGAGGGGATTTGATATTTTCAAAAATAACTTGGATTAGACAAAGCCCCCTACTTCTATACTATTAGGAACAATAGATAATAAATAATTTTAACAATGATTTGAGAAAATTCCTCTGTCGCCATCGTACATATAAAAGGCTGAAAGTGGGGCAATGTGGTGCTGAAATCCGGAATAATCAAGATCAAATGCTAGCCGATTACATGGAGAGAGAGGGACTCTATATTATTATGATGAACTCTTTCTTCAAGAAAGTGGACCTGGAAAGGTCCGGATGGCGTGACAAAAAATGAGATTGACATCATCATGTCCACTCAGACAGGATATTCAATGATGTCTCAGTGATCAATTCGTTCAACACAGGGAGAGATCACCGAATGGTAAGAGGCGCATTGAATCTTAACATAAAATCCGAAAGGTATCGATTGCATGGTGAAGTCTATGCTCCGTCCCGAAGCCATCCAGATTCAAAACCCTGAGTGCTTTCAACTCGAATTGTGGACACATTTATTGACGTACTTAGCAATGAAATAGGATCTTTTAGCCGACAGTTCAGCTGATGGAGGAAAGGCGTGGAATGGATCTGCAGTCTTCTAAAGATGTTTGTCGGTGACTTAACAAACAGATCTTTAAGTCTCTGACTCGCGTCATACGCCGATTTAATACGGAACGTATTAATTGGCCATCGAGCGGAACAATGGCTCCAAAGCCTTCCCAAGAAATCTGTCACTCGGTCAGAGTCTGCTGACGAAGCTGAAGACGGAGGACAGGAGAGTCATTACATTTCGACCTGAGCTTAATGGCCGAGATTAAACACTTCTATGGACAGCTTAACGCAACATCGCAAGCAACTGTAATTTAGACCACAGACCCTAGGGCCAAATTGACCTGTCACTACACCGAAGACTTCCTGGACATTAGCCTGTACGAGATTAGTGTTTCTCTTAAACAGCTTAAGAACAACAAGGTGCTGGATGATGATGGAGTTGGAGTAGAACTCCTAAAAGCGGGTGGACTACCAGTCCGGAAGGCGCTGCCGCGGCTATTCAACTCCGTCATACTCGAAGGCAAAACGCTTTAAGCATGACACAGGGGCGTGGAGGCACATTTCTTTAAAAAGTTGAAGAACTATATACCCATCACGTTCCTGAGTCATGTTTACAAGCTGTTCTCGAGGATCATCACGAATCGTCTCGCACACAGGGTTGACAACCGCCAGCCTCCCAAACAAGCCGAATTCCGAAAAGGCTATAGTACCTTATACCACATCCATACGCTCCGGCATATTATACAGCAGACCGAGAAGTATAATCTGCCACTATGCTTTTGTAGACTATGAGAAAACCTTCAATTCTGTCGAGACCTGGACCGTGCTTAGGTTACTCCAGAGGTGCCAAATAGACTATCGGTACATTCAAGTGTTGTAGTCATTGTACGAAAACGCCACCATGTCAGTCCGCCTACAGGATCAAAACTCGAAACCAATACGACTTTAGCGCGGTGTTATACAGGGCGACGTTTTATCGCCGAAACCGTTCACAGCTGCGTTCACATTTAAGCTCATGGACTGGAGAGGATTCGGCATCAACATAAACGGCGAGTACATGACTCATCTTCGATTTGCTGATGATATCGTAGTCATGGCTGAGACCGTGAAAGGTCTAGGCGCATTGCCCGAAGACCTCTATAGAATTTCTCAACAAGTGAGTCTTAAAATGAACATGGATAAGACTAAAATTATGTCAAATTCCCATTGAGTACCTACTACTGTGAATGTTGGAGGCTCTGCACTGAAAGTTGCTAACGAATATGTTTACCTGGGGCAAATCGTCCAGCTTAGTAAGTTCAACTTCCAGAAAGTGGTAAATCGACGAATCCATCTCGGCTGGGCGGCGGCGGAAGCTACGCAGCATATTCTCGGCCCATCTACCGCAGTGTCTGAAGGTGAAAGTCTTCAATTCGTGCGTGTTGTCAGAGAGCATTCGCTAGGATAGGATCTAGCTACGAGGATACCATATTTTACTTCGTAGTATTGCCAGAATAACAAATGCTAGTGATTAGGTAGATTTTTGACGTAAGTCTCGAAAGTCTCATTAATCCAGAGACTGGAGGTAGCAGTCTCGAGTCTCGACAATATGAAAAAAATCGTCGAAATTCTCGAAATTTTCGAGACCGAGACTCCCGGGATGAAAGCCCTTTAACGTCGCCGTGGCCGAATACGGTCTGGACATAATTATTGTTATTCCTATCGAAAACAAAGCCCCAAACTTAATTATTCCTTTCCCACAGCACAAGAACATTCTGCATACAATTTATCAACATTTTAATAACAACATTGAAAAAAGTATGACGAGTATTTTTATAAGAACTCGGGGCATTTCATTTTGAGTGAGCAAATTCGGTACCAACAATTTTATCGCTATTGTGAATCCTTACTAAATGTTTTATGCCGAGCTGCGCATTTTGTTCCGGAAGGAATGGGATATTGTTATGGTTCTGAAGCACCCATTTTACGGTTTATTTTGGATGTTTATTGGCATTTAGCTTTATTACTACCAAAGGTGCGTTAGATTATGCTCTTTAAGCGATTTAGAGTTATGGCATTGATATTGATACTCTTATTATACCTAGAGTAGCGAATCATGATGACTTGTAAATATAACGTAATTTTTATTTGTCACATAGACTAAATATCACATAAACATATTGAATAATGTGTCAGGTGTATTTTGATACTTTCTCCGTTTGAACTTCTATTACGTTGTAAAAATAAAAGTATGTGATTATATTCGTATATAATATAAACAATCATTATTATTTTTACTATATCATATTTGTATATTCTCAATCTCTTGCGAACTTACCTTGAGTATATTCTACCTAATTTACGGTTTTGCAACAAAATAGATGCCTATAAAGGAAATTATTTAAAATGCCCAACGAAGCGTACGTATTATATAACTACTTGCAAACACTCGTTTCGATGGTAATTTTTATAACAGTTAACGAATAATTACTTTCAACCCTCGTATCTTTTACACCATTATATCTATCAACACAACCATTATAGTGCACAATACGAAAATGTATTATTATTATTATGAAAAATTTGTTGCACTACTATGAATTGTTTGACTTTATTACCATTAGGAATTACTGTATTTGCTTCTGATGTATTTAGAATCAACAAATTTTAATCTTAACTTTAAATCTAATCTTTCTAAAATTACAAGCGATTTTTTAAAATTTTGTACAGTAGGTAGATGACTTATTTTTAGAGTTGTCAATATTGCAAATTAAAAATACACCTATCTCCTTATCTACATCAATAGGATTCATCAATACTACTTATTTACTATTTGTTTTCAGTTGAATAACAGAATATAAATAACTGAAGTTTGAAGGGCAGGCAGTGGAATTACCGGGTACTGTGACTGTATATCGTGTCACAAGTTGGCAACGTACACCATTGTCCATGTAGAGTAGGGTTGCCAACTTTTATTAGAAGAAATAGAGTACCTATATCTGATTTTAAATGAGGTAAATAAAGAGTACAGACTTAGAAAAAAGAGTATCATTTATGTCAAATTTTTGAAGTGGTATTTTTTGATACTTTTTGTAGCACATAAGAATTTTTCATTGTTTTTAAAGGAATTGTACGACTCAAAACATTCTAAGAGCCAGAGCGCACTAGAAACTTTTTGTCGCCCGATAGTTTGATCGCTATCATACACCGATCGAAAATTAAGCTATCTGTCGACTGTTTAGTCAGGAGGCACGCGCGCACTACACCGATCTGTGAGTAATCAATCGCACTACTAGGCTAGGAGCTGACAGCAGACGATCAGCCAATTGTTTAGTTTGTCAAGTGCGCGCACGCCCGGATGGCGCCGCGCTGAATGCAAAGACTGATGTGATGACAATCGGGCGACTGTTTAGTTGAATGCAGTGCGCGCGCTCGCATAAGTACTTCATGCATATTACTGAATTGGCTGACAGTTGTCCGATAGTTTGATTGATTAGAAATCACATAGTCATTTTCGATCGTTTAATCGGCTGATTTTTTATCGCTAAATTTGTGCACTTCAATATAACTTTATACTGATTGTCTTATGGTGTGTTCGATGGTATTAACGGAGGGTTTGGTAAATAAACAGTTCAACTCACGTTATATATGTTTACTCGAACCAATCCATAAACTATTTCACATATAGAAGGCGCGATAGGAAATTATGCACTTAACTTAGATAGCACTATATGGTACACTACAATCAAGCGTGAGGCAAGAGATATATAGTTCCTTAAACTATGGTAAGAAGCGTTGTGCAAGTAAGAATGCGTATGCGTCAGTACGGTAAGTATATAAGCGATTTCAAAGCAGCGTGCGCTCCGCGTCGTGATAAGGTCTCGACTGGTTTGGGAGACGCGCCGGCGCCGCTGAGCTGGTGGATTACCTAAGGCTTATGTACAAGCAGTGACGCTAGTGCGAGGGTCGTATAGATACGGCGTTATCGATATCGACATCCACAAACCGCTACACATCGTATTGTTATATGAAATATTAATATTGATTTTAATATATGTAAATACATGTGTTCATAAGATATTATTATTATTAATATTTAAATGTAAATATAATCAATTGTTATTTAATAGATTTAAGTAATATTAAGTTTTATTGATTTTATATAATTAAGTATAAGCTGTAAATGTGTAAATATGTGCATATATTTTTGTGTGAATACTTTCACGACAAGGTAGCCTACACCCTGAACGATCAAACCATCGTCCAACTTAAAGTCCAACCAACCATCCAACTTATCTCTCCAGTGCGCTCTGGCTCTAACTCTACGTTTACATAGATCAGGAGCTCATTTTTAATCAATTTCAATGAAGCCCTGTTCCTTTCTTCCCCCCACTTCACATTTATGACCGAAAAGACTCTCTCAATAAATGCTGAAGTGGCGGGAACAGAGAGTATGTAGCTAACAATTTTTTATAAATGAACAAATTTGTCAGGACATTTTTTAAATATGAATTGTCATTTTTCTGCAGTGGATTTTTGCATAAAATCTGCGTTATTTAACATTTCGCCCTGGAGTTCTTTTAAAATTATAACTTCTCAATACAAACTGTCTATTTCTATGTTAAATTAAGTTTTCCTTCTATAATTTTTTCTAAATAGTCACGCAACATATGCGTGACTATAGTAAACGTTGTGTAAAAAAGGGTATTTTAGCGTCCTCTATTAGTGTTATAGATTATAGATAGATAGATTACGCCTATATGATATAGAGTACAATACTCTATTTGAGAGTATGGTTGGCAACCCTAATGTAGAGCGCCGTTCAAGTATTACGTAACGCAGTTTTTGAAGATTTTAAGCGCATAACGCGCCGAAACATTTTTGAACAGCTTATGATGCAAATATGACTTTTTTGAGGATATCTATATCTATAAAATGAGAAGTTCCCATCTATAGACGCACACACAGCCGTAACCGCTAATGGTAGAAACGTGAAATTTGGACACTTGTTTTATATAAAATGTGGACGCACACTAAGAAGGGATTTAAAAAAATTTTTACCCTGAAAGGGTGAAATAGGGGTTGCAAGTTTGTATGGATTTTTTTTAAGTTAGCAACGATTTTGATAAAACTTGAGATTCATGCTCTTAAAAATATTTAATTGAACACGTGTTTCATGGTTTATTGGAATTTACCCCCTTAGGGTGCAAAATAGGGTTGAAAGTTTCTATGGAAAATATTTAAAATTTGCCCCAATTTCAATGAAATTTATTATCCGGGAAGCTATAAGTATAATCGGCTACAAAAATATTTTTCCTACGGGAAAATATAAAATTCCCACGGGAAAACAATAATAACGCGGGCGAAGCCGCGAGCGGAAAGCTAGTACAGTATAAAAACAAAAAATGTGATACAATGCAGTCGAGGGAAAACATAAACGAAAAGAGTTGCCAAGTTGGGAGAGCAAAGTAAACGCACCGTAAGTTTTTACAAGACCTCCTTTAGCGCTACGTAATACCTGAACGGCCCCTATGTCAGGAGTTACAGATTAGCGAAAATTACAGAAGCTATGTACTGTAACCACTTACTATCTGTGGAACAGTCTGCTTATTTGACAGCCTAGCTGTATAAAAAACCGTACAAAAGTTTCAGTACAAACTAATCTAATTTTATAAGTTCCTAACTACATAATTACGGTTTTCAGATTTTTTTCTTAACATGTCAAATTGCGTGATTCCACGACAACGGGAAGTATTCAATAGATTTTGAGTCTCTTGTAAAATCACAAAATATGCGAAATATGTGGCATGAGCGGTCATATCTTATAACCGCGTTGTTTTACAAGTTTGATTTTTTCGCAGTGGAAAGATACCGTAGATCCGAGAGATTTGGTATAATTTCGCGTACCTGAGAAACAGGGTCTTGACAGATAGACGGACAAAGAAGTGATCCTATAAGGGTTCCGTTTTTTCACTGCTGAGGTGCGGAACCCTAAAAACTGAACAACCTAAGCGCTCCGCTTTAATTAATATTTGATAAACTAATATTGGATCCTGCATATTAGAATATTGTTTCTAGCTTCAGGCTGATTGCCAAATTCATCGATAGTCCGGGTAAGCTGTTGTACCTAATCAAAGTTTGGTGAACACTGACAGTAATTCGCCGACAAGATACTGTCTAAGCATCGGGCAACTTGCAGAGACAGTACAAATAGATCGCCTTTGTAAGCATTTTAGAGAAACGGCCCCCGACTGCCGCAGCGAAATCTCGGGACTAAGTGACCTTTGTTGAGAAATTCCCTTCACGTTTCCCCCATTGTTCTTGTATGAAGTTGTAAGCAGAACGCAATTGTTGGTGTTTTAAATATTTTCATACGAATACATTTCAGTAATACATCGCTGAACTTAGGATGTAAATTAATACATGGGGATGATGTAAAATTATGTTTCAATGTTCGTCATGAAGTGTGTGTGTCATGAATATTATGTTAGATGTGTTTTTTTCTTGTTCCCCTAATCAAAAACTTGCGATGTTGTACATGTATATGTATCGGTATGACGTCACACCTACGTATGTGCAATTTGTACAGCGTTAATTGTGTCGTCCCAAACTTTAAATTACATACATTTTACATTTTTACAAATTATAAACAAATTGTCATCAAAATTAGTTAAGTAGTTTCGGAGTTTATCCCGGATAAACATCATATATACACGGTTATTTTTTTATCACCCTGGAAAATTTTAGGGACGCTTCAGGACACATCTATTATTAAGTATATAAAAAATGTAATAAAAAAAAAAATCTCAAATTATGCTGCTTTCAACTAGTGCAACATATTTTGGATTTTTTAGAAAATTAATATAAAATTAAGTGAGTGAGTTATTTTTTTTATTCATATCTAAAACATTCTAATACCATGTCGTGAAGCGTCCCTTAAATTTTCCAGGGTGATAAAAAAATTACCGTGTATATAACCATTTTAAAAATTCCACCTTGATCAACGTCTGATTTAGGTATGTACAGTCGACAAAGTTGCCGGACTACCAGTAGTTTTTTTGGGCAGCGATATTTGAAAAAGTAAAAGATTTAAAACAGGTTTTAATATTATATAAAATAGAAGTATTTTAGGATTTTCATATATGATTTAAATGATTGCTGTATAGGTACCTCTTATTGTTTGAAATAATGCTTCCCAAAAAAACTCTACTGGTAGACCGCGAACTTTGTCGACTGTAGATACAGAAATAACTATTGCCGATGTCTTTATCAATTGCGGGCTGATTATTTCAATTATTTTTACTTGTGTTGGTTTCATTACCAAGTCTGGATCTGTTGATGTGGCACTTATTACGTTTGTTCTTTTCTTTCTAAACCTATTCAAGTATTTATATCTTGTAGTCACCATCTCAAGCTGCTGAGTGTATGATGGAAAGTTTCTTGACTCTTAGGAGTTATGGGATAACTCTTGAAATATTTTCAGCACGTATTGGCCCTTAATTGTATTCTTTCGTGTTAGTCGAGCTGATGATGAAAACTTCTTAACAGTTATTATATTGTTGGTACTTTATGATGAAAATTAGAAATAATTTTAACTATTAAATCATATAGTAAAAAAAATTAGGCAATCGACTCTATAGATTGTTGAATTAATACATGAGCGCAAGTGTAAATAAGTACTGTTTACACCAAGCTAGGGAATTGGATGTTAACGGCTTGTAATTGTCCCAAGGGAGCTATTGTGTTAAATTACATCATGTACGATAGTGTCTTTACGTCATATAATATGCTATGACGAATTGCTGCGAAGTGTGACAATATCACACAGACCCTTAGGGTGCGCTGTTTAGCAACCTACCATAATCGTTAGCCTACCGGCATACCATACAAGTTTAGGTAAATGACGTCTCAAATGTGTATCTTTGAATATTTGTATCTCTGAATATGTATAATACACGAAATGTCATTCTTTTTATTTACATCCTTTCCGTAGATTGATTAAGTAATTTCAGAATGTTTATGTTTCCTCAAGGAAACCATCTAAAGTTACGAAAGCAATCTGCTTCATTTTATACATATACTTAAATGATATAAAATATTTACGTAAAAATTAATATGAAATCAATCTATGACTAGAATAATAGTAACATGTAATTTTTATATACAACCTTAGCCAAGAATTTTTAGCATAAACTGACTAGGAAGTAACAACGTGTGTTGTAGTTACGAAAAAATCCACAAGTAAGTAGGTATCATTTAAATTGTTCAACCAACTGAAAGATGCGTTTGCACGACTATTCGCAGGAGTCTCCTTTAATAAAAATAACGCGATCTCAGCGATTCAAAACGGTTACATACATGCGTTGTTTCCCCATATTCCAATCTCTATGTAAATTTTACGATTTCTCCAACGAAAAGATGGTTAAAACCGCGAATCACTAACACAGGGGACTAAATAATAGTGTGATACTCCAACCGCGGGGATATCGTTAGTATAATTTTGAAATCTCGTAAGGATATAACGAGGAGCTCAATCGTGCGTACAACTTGTTGCTTGCGGCAACACTGTTTGCGTGCAACATGTTTTGATACCGATGTTAGTGTATATAGTATTGAGTATAATATAACTCGAATCGCCGAAACTATAAGACGATAGGTATAATTTTGCAACCCTACCACTGAATTAAAAATAGAAAAACATATTACCTATCAGCAATACTAAGAATATCAAGACACAAAACGCGTAATTTAAAATGTGTAATATACAAGCTGTTTGGTATAGGAAAATGCGAAATTTTAGAATTTACAATTTTCAATGACGCCATAACTTATAAATGACTATGTTAACATGAGGTTTCGGCTTGATAGGGGGTATACCGAACACCTTGTATATCATCCATAACAGTGAAGCCATTTAAAAATATATTATTTTCAGGATAATTGGCAGTAAACATTCAAACACAACAAGTATTTTGCTTTGTTAAAAAATTAGGAATGTACCTATACATATAAAAAAAATTGAAATCATATATTTATAGTATAATACACTATATTTGCGGACTTTTTCACATATGTAGTCGAGCAATAGAAACACAGTGTTTTAGTTTTTTTTTAGATTTTCTATTTCAACATTTCAGCTTACGCGCAAGTATTTTCTTATATAGTCGTCTCATTCGCTCTCACTCACAATCAATAAGGACAATAATTTCCTTTTGTTGTCCCTTTAATACATTTGAGTTTCGTCCTGTCATAACCGTGTTGTTAAATTGAAATTATAATACGCTTTAATTTATAGCGGCAAACCCTACAATATATTCTAACCAAAAGTAGCTTTTTGCATCCAACGATGTCGATTGATGGATCAAAAGATCCTTTGTGTTTCTCCCATAAAATCTAACGCAAAGGGACATAAAAGATCTGAAAATCCGCCAACGTAAATAGGTTTGTCTCTGGTCGCCGACACCGGAGGGTGCAATGGTAAACGGTAGCTCGTGACTCGTGAGTATTGCGTTAAATACGGGAAACGTTTAACCCGCGACGTCTTTTGTTTTGCTATGCGAATTGAGACGGTTGCTCCCGCCGCTTCCGACTTACTGTTTTCCATAAATAGCTTGTATGTATTGTTCTCTGAATTTACGTCATAACAATTTGTGGTGCCAAGTGTTTTTTTTTACATCGGAACTCATAAAAATGTTGATATTACAACATTTTCATCAAGTACGTAATGAAAATGTTATCGTGTAGATTATGATTTGGGGGCTATGTAATGTTTCACACCATGAAATATCTTTCTATACTAATATTATAAAGAGGTAAGATTTGAATGTTTGTTTGTATTGAATAGGCTTCGAAACTACTGAACCGATTTTGATGAAAGTTGGTATAGGGATAGTTCGAGACCAGGGGAAGGACATAGGGGAATTTTATATTATAATACACATCAATTATTATTTAAAAAAAATGAAATATATTTTTTTAATAATAAAAAACTTCTAAAAATGCTGCTCTCAACTAGTGCAGCATTTTTTGTATTTTTTTTAAATTTAATATAAAATTAAGCGAGTTATTTTTTTATGCACATTTAAATCATTCTAATACCATGTCGTGAAGCGTCCCTTAAATTTTCCAGGGTGATAAAAAAATAACCGTGTATATGAAAGGAGAAGTTCCCATCTATAGACGCACGCCCAGCCGTTACCGCTAATGGTAGAAACGTGAAATTTGGACAGTTGTTTTAATTCAAAATGCGAACGCACACTAAGAACGGATTTTAAAAAAATATAAAAAAGTGTCTCATAACTAGATTGCGTCAAGTCCTCCAACATGCTGGCATTATTCTAAAAGCCACGTGGAAGTAGCAATAACACTTTTGAACATTTCTTAACCGATTGTTTGTGAAAAAGTTGAGAATTAACCAGATTTTTTGAAATTAGATTCAAAATAAGCAATACGGGTAATTTGTTCGTTAAAGTCAAACATTTTAACTTATTTGAACAGACCGACCCCGATACGTCGCGTTTAACATAGACAAATAGTACGATTCTCAATAAAAATATCATTGTGCTTATTTCGAACACAATGAAAACTATCGGGCGCGTTGTACCTTAAAAGAGCTTCAAAGGTAATTACTTCGGTTAGAAAACAAGACTCGGAAATATGCTATGGGAGACTATGCTCTCTAGGCTTAAAAACGATGTTTAGTGCTAATAGTCATTTGTAGTACATTGCTACTTCCATTTGTCACTGAAGAAGGTGTTTCTACATCATTGAGCAACGAACGACAGGTTCAACTCGATAGGGAGTTTAGATAGCCTTACAAATTGGAATACAATAGTAGTAGTTAAGCATTCAACTCATTGCGTTAAGGCGGTAGGATTGATAGAAAGTCGGTGACGGTGCAACTGAGAGATTGATGGCTTCAACTCCCTGGTCACGTGTTCGTTTCCTAATTAATGAGTAGACCAACAACACGGGAGAACTTTGATTTGTAACTATTTTTTTTTGTAATAGTACCTAACCTTGTTTTCGTAAATAACATGATGTTTGATTCTGTTTGTGTTGAATAAATATGAGCTCCAATTAAAAAATTCGAATTGACAAATAATAGTAGATTAAGCACCAAGGGCATAAAGCAGTGTTTTATGTCACGGGCAGTATATTGAATTTTGAGCGAAATGAAGGATTCTGTAGTTTTTCGAAACAATTTTTTAAAGAAATATCTAATGACATTTTGCCGTTCCAGATTTAGTTATTATTACCCAAGAGAACTTTCATACAAATTTAGCTCCCTTCGGCTTTAACAGCTTAAGTACTTTAAATTGAGAATTCTTGACATAAATAAGTGCTCCAGATGCAGGTGATTGCATGTAATGTTACCTTCTAAACGTTTTTTACGAAATTAGTAAAAATACAATTAGTTTGTTGAATTTTTCGATTACAATTATTTAATGAAATCTAAAAACGGCAAAACAGTAATTAATTATTGGGAATTACATAAGAATGTACATAAGAAATTATATAACTAAAGAATCAATAAAATATTTAAACTAAAGCGTGAAATCTTGTGAATTGTAATTTACGACTGAACGTAGATATACATATAACAAGCAAATATACAATCCGCAGTAGTTTGACGTTCTTCAGAAACGCCCAGAAATTCATTTAAAATGATGTTCCGCGAAAACTTCGACGTCTGCCAAGTGCACTCCGCTCGAAACTCACTTCCACCGGTTTATTAAAGTAGATTCCAACTTATGGAAAATGCCCCTGAGTGATTAATCGACGATTAATTGCGGTATCGTTTAGCACCTTCTTTGTTCATTAAGCAATCGGCAAAAGGGTATATATACGGTTTGCTGATTCTATTTCACCGGCGGGTATTTTACCCAAATTGTATTTTTCGAAGTTTAATTGTAATCGCTTAAATAATTCCACGAAAATTTAAGTTCAATGGAACGTAAGTATAAAACAATATCAAAGGGAGTCGGCCAATTTGTAAGCAAGCAGAAATTTAGCGAACGGAATTGGTAATTCTGTTTGTAATTGAGCTTAAGACTTTTTATTTGCATTTTATCTTACTCCAATTAGAAAACAATCACCAGTAAATTAGTGACAGTCCGTTTCTTTTATTGTCTATCTGTTCTAAGAAAAGTCACACAATGTATTGGTACTATGTTTTGTATCCTAAGTGAAGCTTGTTATAAAAATGTTGCACTAATATTATGGATTATTCACTTTGAATTCACATACTTACCTCAGACATTTTGAAATCTATACTAATATTATAAAGAGGAAAGATTTGATTGTTTGTTTGTTTGTTAGGCTTCGAAACTACTAAACCGATTTTGATGAAAGTTGGTATAGACACAGTAGTTCGAGACCAGGGGAAGGATATAGGGTAATTTTCTTACGGGGAAAAAAATTCCCACGGGAAAACAAAAATAACGCGGACGAAGTCGCGAGCGGAAAGCTAGTCTATACTAATATTATAGAGAGGAAAGATTTGGTTGTTTGTTTGTATTGAATAGGCTTCGAAACTACTGAACCGATTTTGATGAAAGTAGGTATAAAGATAGTTCGAAACCAGGGGAAGGATACAAGGTAATTTTCCTATGGGAAAAAAAAATTCCACGGGAAAACAAAAATAACGCGGCCGAAGTCGCGAGCAAAAAGCTAGAAGGGAGGTGAGAATTTACTTTTCCTTAATAAAATCAGTGTTAAGTTAATTTAAACATAAAGAGTAAGTAGAGATTTTCCATAATTTCTCAAAAAAGAATAATGCAGTAAAAATAATAATTGATTGCGATTTCGGGGACGTTAATAGCACAATATAGAGAACGATAATTATGTTAATAGCCTGGAGCAGGGTTGAACAGCATTAAAAAAGACACCGCTCTCGCGACTGTTGCAGGGTTGATAAATGTCATTCCATAACAGCAACTGACACAATATTTACTACCACTGCATGTGAAGTCAAATTATCAAAGTGAGGATTATAATAAGCAATGATAACGCCACAGTTGAATCGTATCGGCCGAAATTGAGTTAGGTGCCTCCCCCGGAGGCACTTCTCGCATTAAGTTGCCAATTAGCACCTAAGTACGTCAATCAGTTAAGCCATATTCTCGGGAGGGCGTCATTTAAAATTATAGCTGGTTCCTGGGATCTGTGTCGATCGTTTCTTCTGTCTTTTAGGAAATGTCTTCGTATTTGTTGGCACAGCGACAAAAAAGTGTGATACGCTTGTCACTGTCACCCGTTTGTCTCTATAGTCACTACCCAGAGTGGCAAGGCCACAATAATTTTTTTTTTCTAATTATCTAGGAATCGCTGCTGACGCATGTTCAGCTTATTGACAAACACAGTTAAATTTTAGGTATTTACTAGTAGAAAAAAAAAATGTTCCAATGTACGCTTGAAAGACCTAGCGCAGAGATTTCTAAATATAGTAATTATCGAATTTATTAAATTTTGCTCTAGTGTCAATGCTAACAACGTAAAACCTAAAAAAAAAAATAACAACCACATATAAACAAAGAATATAGGTAGCTATCTCCATTATTGGAAATATATATATGGTGTATATCGGTAGATGTTTCCAAACGTAGGAGAACATTGAAGTATTGAGCGAGCATATCAAATCAATGTCGCTGTCAATAATATCAACTTATCTACGTATTCGTAAATCTACTTAATTTGAAAAAAATGTTTGAAAAAAATGTTAGAAGGCAGAATAGCGGAATAAGTACTAAGTCAAAGTCAAAGTCAAAGTATTTATTCACACAAGGCATGGTAAAAATGGTAACAAAATGAGTAGCTGAACAGCACGTCTTACCAACTTGTGGCATGTGAATGTCAGTTTACAATTACATAATTTAAATTTTCGTATTATATTTTGTATTATTATTATATGTCATTTTACTATATTACTATACCTAATAATTATATTACTCTTACATGTTAATTAAATTATTATAATAAAATGTCAGTAATTTTTAATATTATTTATGTTTATAAGTCAAATAATCTGTAACCGAATAAAAACAATTTGTAACTAGCCAATTAAATAAAGTTTTATTAAAAAGTTTACCGTTAAGTTCTTTGATGCTTTGGGGTAGGTTATTGTAAATTCGAACACTCATGGCATGGCTATTTCGGCTGTACAAATTTGTTTTCATTTGTGGTATCGCTAACTGTCCCACATGTCTATTACTATATTTATACCGATCTTCAAATTTTTCAAAAAGTTCAGCATTGGCTCTAACAAATTTGCATGATTCGAATATATATAAACCAGGCAATGTTAATAATTTGTATTTCTTAAATATTGGAGTACATGGTGTCCATGGAGGTACATTAAATATGGCACGGATACATTTTTTTTGGGCTATAAATAGACTATTTACTTTTACAGCATTACCCCACAAAACTATTCCGTACCGAAGAAGAGACATAATGTATCCATGGTAGGCCATTATTGCGGTTTCATAATCTGTTATTCTTGATATTTTCCATAAAGCAAATATGAACTTGTTAATTTTATTGTTTAAATGTTCTACATGTGGTTTCCATGAACAATTTTGATCAAGTTTTATACCAAGAAAATTAGTTTCAGTACATTCTTCTATGGCTTCGTTTTCGTAAGTTATGTTAAGATTAGGACATTTACGTTTCCGATTGAAAAAGTGAACAATTTTAGTTTTGGAAATATTAACTGTAAGGTTGTTTTTTGTCAGCCACTCTATACATTTCATTGCTGTATTATATATCTCTTTGCCATGTTCACTAATATCTTTGTTGCCTAATACAATAGACACGTCGTCGGCAAATAATGTACAGTGATATTTAGTAATGTCTGGCAGATCGTTAATATAGATGAGAAACAGTAAGAGTCCCAAGATACTCCCTTGGGGTACACCGTATTTATTTACTCTAAAAGAAGACCTATGAGTTGTAATCTCACTCAGTTCATTCATACCATTTATCTCAACACATTGATTTCTGTTAAGTAGATAGCTTTTAATCCACTCAAATGCAGGACCCCTGATTCCGTAAAAGTAGCATTTATTTAAAAGTGCGTTATGACAGACACAGTCAAATGCCTTGCTCATTTTATTTTTTATTTTTTATTTTTTTTTTCTTAAAACGTCGCCCCACAATAGGATTTTGTCCTGTGTCGTGGGTGCAGTTACAAACATAGAATATCACATGCACATACGCCCAGACCGGAACAAATTTCTGTAGGCCATACAAAATATCTGTTCCGAGCGGGAATCGAACCCGCGACCCGTTGCGCAGTAGGCGATCACGCGACCTCTGCGCTAACCGTGTCGTCATGTCGAAAATGATAGCAGAGACACATGTACTTTGATCTACGTGTTTAAGGATTTCTTGAACTATTTTGAAACCTGCTAGAGTAGTTGATTTCCCTTTTTGAAATCCATTTTGATTGATATTGATTATATTAAACTTATTCATGTATTCAGTTATTCTCTTGTGCATAGCCTTTTCAAATATTTTGGATAAGATTGGTATCAACGTAATAGGACGATAGTTTTTTATATCCAAGGTGTCATTTTTTTTATATATTGGTTTCACTAATGACAACTTTAAAGATTCAGGGAAACAGCCTGCTTCAAATGACCAATTCACTAGATAACAAAGTACCTCAATAATATCTCCACAACAACGTCGTAAGACTGTCGTGGCGATACCGTCATATCCTACAGCTCGTGTATTATTCAAGGACATTACTATTTTTATAATTTCATGACAATCGCAGGGTTACTAAGTGGAACTAAGCAGTTGTAAACTATGTTCAGGGCGTTGTCCACCAAAGAGTTTATTGTTAAATGTTATTGATTCACTTTTATCATCAGAGATGACAATGCAAACTCTTGACTATCTTTTCATTCGAGAAACGTCAACACAGGCACAGTCAACAACATGTTAAGTTTCAGACTTGTGCATTATGTAAATCACCGTTGAGTAAAATAAGGGCGGTTTTTGTGTACAATAGAAATCCCAGCTTTCACTCCACTAGTTTATTGGAGCGACAGCACATATCCAATGATAATTCTACAGTGGTATGATCGCTGGTTGATAAAATGAATGGCTCGTTAATGGGCCAGAGACAGAACTATCGGATCTGCGTCGGTATCAATCGGCATACATCGACCCTTTACGCAAATCTATAAAGAATTTTCTCTACGAAAGTGTGTGTTTTTTATGCTGTTCAACTCTGCTCTAGGCTATTATAGTAATGTCCTCGAAATCGCAACCAATTACTCCTTCAACTTTATTATTCTTACTTGAGAAATTATGGAAAATCTCTACTCATTTATGTCTAAATTAAGAATTTAGAATAGTAAATTATCACCTCAGATATTAAAATTTATACACTATTTCAAAATGCCTGAGGTGTATGAATTCAAAGTGAAATAATCCATAAAAATAGTGCAAAATTTTTATAACAAGCTTCACTTAGGATACAAAACATACCAATACATATTTTGACTTTTCTTAGAACAGATATTTCTATTGACAACAATAAAAGAAACGGACTGTTACTAATTTACTGGTTATTGTTTTTAATTGGAGTAAGATAAAATGCAATTTATTTATCACTCCGTCCTATTAGCTAGTGTAATATATGTACTCGCTAGTTTCTGAATTCACTGTAATCAACATACATATGCGGGCAGGCAGACTCATTTTGTAATAGGTGGTGATATAATGCGTTTGGTAACAGTAACGTATAAGTTACGAGTATTAAGTAATCCATAGCTTTACACAGAGCATTCCTGAGTACGAGTATTAAATTAATGGTGTTGAAATAAATCTGTAACTTGACATTAATTATTTTCCTGGACGCTCCACTTATTTTGCATTAGCGTCACGTTTTATACCCTCGAATAGATTTCAACATTCGAATTACAGACTAACAAAAGAAATGAATAACTTTGCGGAACAAACATTTTGATAAACATAAACCAAAAAGGAAAATGGGTTTACTTTACCGAGATAAAAAAATTGTTTCATAAATATAATTTCGGATTAAGTAAGTTTATTTTGCTTTTTTATCAGCATGGTCCGAAAGCTAGAAACTTGATAAAATTACAAGCGAATATTTTATGAATGGCAGTTAAATCATAATCTTCTTATTAGAAAACGTAGTCTAAACTTTTTGGATTAAGAGGAGATAGAGACAGCGTCAGGCTTAAGCCAAGACTAAGTTTAGTATTTTTTCCATGATAAATTATTTTGTTATCATCAAGTTATTTTTGTTGCGAGTAGCTTACAATCCATTTTATTCTATATTTTCAAGATAGTAGCGCCCATCAGCACGGGTTATTGTTTACTGGGTCATCGACGAAACAAGTCGGAGTCCAAAGACAAAGTAGAAATAAAAAAAACGATAACGAAGTTAGAAAAGAGCAAATTGTATGGAAATTACTCCAAATTACGAATCATTCTCATACATTGGCGTTAGATACAGAACGTAGAACATAAACGAAACGAACATGTTTTTGTCAAGTTCATTCATTCCCATTCATCCTGTAGCTCGCTCATTTGTGTATTGGAGATGCATTTTTGAAACAATAGAATTCTAATTCGCATTCGAAATAATAAGATTTGAAATTTATCGTTTTTTATTTCGGCTAGTATAATATACGCAACGTCATAGGTGTTTAACTTTACGATGGGGGAAGGATCCAGATTAAAACTTTAATTCACCTAGTGTATACTGATACTTGGAAGGAAAAGTTCATTCTATCTAGTGTATGTTGATTTTCAATATACTTTCCTATTAACATGCAATTTATCGCTGACTTCTTAAATAAATGAATTATCGCGTACTGGTTTTTATGTTTTCATCGTTAAACGGAATGCCATACATTAATTGTTTTTAATGAAAACACTCAATTCGAGTGATTCCAAAATCTTTAAAATTGGTAACATTAGAAAATAATATCGCAAGTGATTTGTGCTCGTGTTCACATTCAAGATTTACTTCGATTCATTCAAAAATGTGTCACCAATACTTGATCGTAATGCGCCTAATGCCTCTAGGGTTCATTGGGTTTTTGTTACACACTGTATATCATACATCATTTCATATAGGCTCCACTAATAGGATCATGCAATTCGGTACGGGACTAATTCACCCTACTTATGACACTGGGGGTAATGGCAGTTTTTTTTTGTTTATCACGCGAGTAACAGATTTACTCGCGAGATAAACAAAAAATAAAACAAAAAAGCTTTGCGAGGCGCGCATCCAGAGAAAAAGACGGAACATTTCTATTTGCGCCAGTAAAACTTATGTGGTTCATCTCTATTCTAGCCAAATATTTTTTGAGATTTTTATACTGACATTAGATTTATGAAGTTACCTAAATAAGATTGGTAGAAACTGATTTGAACGAATATGTTCTTTTAAAACAATAAACTAACCTAATAAATATATTATTAATCTAAGAGAGTAATTTTTGAGTATACATTGTCAGTCCTTCGTCATAGCATTAAATCCCTATAGTTGGCAATTTCTTTCGACACATGTCGCACACTCGTAAATTTTGTTGGACCGCAAGACAAGTTACAGTTGTCAGAACAAAGGGCATTAATGCTGACGTACTGACGTAGAAATATGAAAATCGTTCGTGTGTATGTAATAAAAAGATGGCAGTGGAAAATCTGAACAAAATGAATAAGGAAGTTATTCATGAGTACTATAGAGACAGGAATAATATTCATTGTTTCTCGAAATATGAAATATGTTTGTGATGAATGTGTGTTAGTAAAGTGTAATAAAAAACCGGCCAAGTGGGAGCTGGATTCACATACCGAGGATTCCATACAAATTTATTTTATCTAAATATACACGGTAATTTTTTTATCACCCTGGAAAATTTAAGGGACGCTTCACGACATGGTATTAGAATGTTTTAAATATGAATAAAAAATAACTCACTTACTTAATTTTATATTAATTTTCTATAAAATCCAAAAAATGTTGCACTAGTTGAAAGCAGCATTTTTTTAGATTTTTTTTAAATTGTTATTTCATTTTTTTTATTTTTTATATAATAATGGACGTGTCCTGAAGCGTCCCTAAAATTTTCCAGGGTGATAAAAAAATAACCGTGTATATGCGGTTTGCCTGTTGTTCAAGGGAGGTGAAAATTACACTCTTTAGGTCATACTGCACATCTTTTTATACCTCCACCCTATGGGCGGACTACACTCAGAAATCTTACCGGCGCCCTCCGAGTTCAATATAATAATGCGTTCAGGGTGCTGCTGGGTCTGCCGCGGCACTTTAGTGCTTCAGGGATGTTTGCAGGGAATCGCGTAGACTGCTTCTACACAACAATGCGCAAAAGATGCGCGTCCCTGGTGCGTAGGGTGCGTGGTAGTCCTAATAGCATCTTGAACATGATCGGTAGTAGGCTCGACTGCCCGCATATGAATCATTGCTGCGCAATATCGCACGGATTTGCGAAGTGATGATTTAAATATTTAATTCTCTTTTTCCTATTTTACCTATATGTATACCAACCCTAGGCTAAGTGTTGTTTTGTTTTACTAACCAAATGGACTGATAAATAAATAAATAATATCTGATAAATAAATAAACGAAATAATATCTTTTTCATTACTCATACTCGGAAAGTAGGTCTGAAGTTGCCTGAGGAGTAGGTTGAAAGTAATACTTTTCAGCCCTAGGGAGAATCGTTTTCAACTGGCAGCTGTCAAATTATTAAAAAAAACTATTTCTATTTTCCAATTTCTATTGAACCATTTTCCAACTTTCTATAGACAGCCACTCAATTATAAGAAGCGCCTTTAAAATTGAAATAATATACAGTTCAAGTATTAATTAAAGAATATATTTTTCTATTCAATTTATTATAATTTCAACTATTTCCTTAACTTTCAACTATTTCTTTAAAATAACATACATTTGGCCAAAATATTTATCATTTGATGATAAAATGATAAAAATGAAAAATAATGGCTCAATAGCTGGCCGGGAAAGCGGCAATCCGATCTTCATTTATTTTTTTGAGTTGTAGAGAATTGGGATGATGACTGAAATCTAATTTTCACGTCTCGTTATAAAATATTAAAATACCGTAGATAAAGATGCAATCATGTGAAATTAGAATTAAAATCGGCTTAGAAATACATTAAATACAAGCATTTTAAGCTGTTAGTTTGGAAGCGATTAGACAGAGAGATTCGACATAAACCGAATTATATGGTTTGTAAATTTGTTAGTCCCATAAGTTTCTAAAAGATGGCGCTGTGAGTTAATTTATATTGGTAGGGTAACCATGCAGTGAGTGTTTCGATTTTTATAAGCTAAATATCGTGTGAAATGTTTTTATTTTAATTATTTTACAATGAAATTATAAAATTTAGTAATAACATTAATCCAACCTACAAAGACTATTGAGCCACAACATCGGTGACCAGCCCCCCTAGACAAAAGTCACACGCCAACTTTTCCGCAGTCGTTCCTCAGAAAAAATGTATGAAGATGACATTAGCTGCGGAAAAAATAGCGCGAGGTTGTCGTAGGCTAATGTCATTTCCATACATTTCTTCTGCGGACCTACTGCGGAAAAGTTAGCGTGTGGCATTTGTCTAGGGGGGCAGGTCAGCTAGAAGTACCTAGATATCTCCCAAATTTGCTTAGACTTGGTTTCCAAATCCCCCTTTACTGGGGTTGCCTTGCCCAGCACCCAGCAGTGGGCATATTATGGGCGAGATAATAATGATTACCTAAGGACCGTCACACTCATCACTTAACACATTCCCTAATGAGTAAAATGTCAAAGTTGATTTTCCTTGTCACAATTTAAACATTTATTTACGACGTACGATGTTTGAGCGACAGATTAATTTACGTACATTTACGCAATACACAATGTTTGAATAAGGAGGGAAGTATTCCTGTTTGACTTTTTAATTCAGTTTGATTGATGTTGAGTAGGTAAGTATATTAATGTTACTCAGCATGTTGATATAACAGTATATTTTTTATATGTGCTTTTATATATGTATGATGTGTCGTCAACGTTGTATTGCAAAATAAATGGGTTATTTTAGTGTCGGTACCTATATGTAATCAAATTCAGTAAGTAGCCTTTGAAGCATAAAATACTTAGATATCGATATAAACAACAGTTTATTATTTTTAATCGTGATATTTTCAAAGAGCATGTTTTTCAAAACAATCTAAAAAAACGGCAATCCACTCCTGTTATAGTGAGTTAGCTAGTTTTGTTCGTATTTTTTATTAATGAAATTAGCTTAAATCCTTGCGTTTATTTTTCATTGAGTATATAATAACTAAATTTGACATAAGCAAAATATTTTGTTAAGTGGATCAGCTGTGTTGCTATGGAGATACCAAAGGTTGAAATTTAAATCGGTATATTGATCAATTCCAATTTTTCGAACTAAGAAATTTGGCAACTCAGTTCTCTGTCGCACTATCAAAAAAAAAAAAAAAGAATTCTCTTCCAACACGCGTGTGGAAGATTGTATTGTAAGAATGAGCGATCCTTCTTTCGTTCCCGGTTACCTTAAAAGGCGTGTGAAGAAGCACCTTTGCATTGCATGTCGGCAAGGCGAGGGTGGCTAACGCAGCGTGTATTCTCTAACTTCTAGGGTTGACTGAAAGAGATCTCTTTAAGAGATAATCTCTCGGTTAAACGGTTGCTAAGGTTAAGCAACGTTCGCTGTGGTCAGTACTATGATGGGTGACCAAAATACGAAACATTTTAAGCTCCTTCATGCTTTGGATGACACGTTAAACTGTGGGTCCTGCGCCTGATCTCGCCCCGGTCGTGTCGGCTAACCGTCCCACCCATCGGACTAGGCGAGTGAAGGAACAGAGAGTGCACTTGCGTTTGCGCAGTCACGTGTGCACTAGAATATCTCCTGCGCAGATGGTTAGTCTCTGTTGAGATTGGCCGCCGTGAACGAATATCGGTTCATTTCATTCATTTTTTCTTTTCATTTTCATGAATTATTATACTCACCGAGTGAATCACTCATAATTGATTATACTCACCGAGGAGTATAATCTGCCACTTGGGGTATTGTGGATTATGAGAAAGCCTTCGATTCCGTCGAAGCCTGGTGCTTATAGGTCACTCCAAAGGTGCCAAATAGACTACCGGTACATCCAAGTCATTGTACGATAACGCTACTATGTCAGTCCGCCTTAAGGACCAAAGCTCGAAACCAATACGACATCAGTGAGGTGTGAGACAGGGTGACGTTATATCGCCGAAACTGTTCACAGCTGCGCTGGAGGATGTATTTAAGCTTTTGGATTGGAGAGGACTCGGCATCAACATAAACGGCGAGTACATGACTCACCTTCGTTTTGCCGATGTTATCGTAGTCGTGGCTATGAGACCGTGGAAGGTCTAGGCACAATGCTCGAAGACCTCTGTAGATTTCCCAACAAGTGAGTCTTAAAATGGACATGGACAAGACCAAAATCATGGTGAATTCCCATGTAGTACCCACTCCTGTGAAGGTTGGAGGCTCTACACTGGACGTTATGGATAATTATGTTTACCTAGGGTACTAGTATTATGTAATCTGTGCCTAGGGCAAATAGTCCAGCTCGGTAAATCCAACTTCCAAAAAGAGGTAAATCGACGAATCCACCTCGGCTGGGCAGCATTCGGAAAGCTACGCAGCATATTCTGGGACGATCTACAGCAGTGTCTCAAGTCGAAAGTCTTCAATTCGTGCGTGTTGCCAGTAATGACGTACGGAACAGAGACGTGGCCGCTTACAATGGGTTTTATAAGAAGGCTTAAGGTTACTCAAAGGGCAATGAAGAGGGCTATGCTCGGAGTTTCTCTGCGTGATTGCATCAGAAATGATGAAATCCGTAGAAGAACTAGAGTCACCGACATAGCCTAAAGAATTGCAAACCTTAAGCGGCAGTGGGCAGGACACATATCTCGCAGGAGTGACGGCCGATGGGGCGAAAAGATCCTCGAGTGACGGCCGCGTACCGGGAGACGCAGCGTTGGTACGCCCCCCACAAGGTGTCCACCTTGTGGGTGGCGATCGACGATCTGGTGAAGGTCGCGGGATGTAATGAATGAATATGGGCTAGGAGGATCTTATTATGGCTCTTAAATTAAATAAAGTAAATTGTGTAAGATATAGTAAATATACATATATATGAATGTCATTACATTTTCCACTCTACCTCCACTTACCATCAAGCGGAATGAAGTAATTGCTAAGTCCAAAATAAAAAAAAAAGCATACCAATTCTTATAGTGGATTAAGCTCTATAGATTAACAATTAATCGCGATTCTTTCATCTTATCTAAGCATAAATGAAATCACGAGTAAGAGAGCGGTGAAATCGATTATCTTACGATAAATTGTAGGGTAGATTTACGTGATTTTTTAATACTTTGAATAATGTCTGGCTAACGATTTGTAAATATTTCGGTATTCCAGATCAGCTATTACGGTAATGGCGCTGGCTTGATGTTTTTAACAAGATGTAAAGCAATTTTGAAGATTGTGCCCGCACCTTTTGACGTATTACAATAATTTGATGACAAAAAATCCCGTGGAATTAAAGTGTTTAATTAAATTACGTTGGTATTCACGTTACGAAATGTACATACTTATGCAAATGTAGAGCTTTTGCTTTCTTAACGAATTGCTAAGCTCAGTCTATTGATATTTTTCATTTTGTAATATTCCTAATTCACGAAAAGCTTTTCTTTGACGATGTCAACTTCAGTGTAATGAATTTCGATGTCAACTTGAGTGTACCTACAACTACATGAGTGGTTAACTGTTATACCCAACGAATAATATGTACCTATTAATTAATTTATTTAAAGTAATTATTTTTATAACAAATAAGCGGTGCAATGAGCGTAGAGGTGGGATTCCGAGTAACGCGGCTCCGGCGGCAGTGACGCCACGTCAGTAACGCCGCGACAGAGCGATAGTACAAGCACAATATAGAGAACGATATCTCTATATTGTGGTACAAGGTTCTATAAAACTGTATGATGTCGTTGTCACTGTCGTTGCGGTGACAGCGGCCGAGCCGCGCTTGCCCTCGTAGTGTCGATGTCGCTGTGTCGCTCGATGAACACGTGTAGATTTGTAGGTTATATTGGGAATGAAGACTTTCACCGAAGAAGATGATGAGGTTCATATCACTCTAGTATCACAATATCCATTATTGTATGATCTAAGTGAAGAAGATTATAAGAACACCGAAAAAATGATAAAATTTGGGACGAAATTGTAAAGGTATTCAATTAAAAAGTGAGTGTTGAATTTTTTTTGTCTAGCTTGATTCATTTTCTTTTTATCGTGTGTTTTTACGAAAAGTAAAAATAATGGTCACTCTAGCTGGTCACTGGTTGCGAAATAACTGGCGGCCGAAGCGATACTGTCGCCGCCCTCGAAATTCAAAGAGCGGAGACGCTGCGACAGAGCCGCGTCGTACTATACGCACTGACGCAGCGGTAGTGTCGCTTTGCTCGGAATATTGTTCTCATAATGTATATGTAGCCTTGTAGTAGCATGGTTTGTGGATATAATTATTAATTATCTTACAAATCATTTTTCCTATTTGTAATTTTTATTCTAATAAACATTTTAGCAGTGAAATAATATTGTTATTAATACGTGGCTTTTACATTATGATTGAAATTATTCAGAAGCATATGTACACATAATTATGCGGTTTTCCTTTAGTCCGCGGGCGCAGAATTCATTTGGGCTGACAATGGCTGACATATTCTCAGGGGGCCTAGACAAAGTAACAATTCAAAAACGATAACGAAGTCAGAAACGAACGAAATGTATGGGATTGACACATGCCATCGCTCAATCACGTGGCAAATTTTATTTTATTTATTTGTCAGGACAACCAACAAGATAGACGGTTAAACAATTATAATCACAATTGTACAGAAGACATTAAAACATGGTGCCTTACTTAAAGGCTGCCACGGCATGCTTATATATCGATCAAAGTCATCGTTATATAAATTGGTAGACAATGTATTGATTCACAACGAATCTATGAAGTAGCGAATGCACTCGTTTTTCATTAAAATGAAATGAAAATGTTAATTTTAATCATTTATTTTACCATTTCTTTTCCTCAGTTTTGAGTACTTAGATAACCAGCAATATGTTGTTTCAGAAATGTTGTTTGAAAGAACAATTCGACACGGCGATCGAGTTAGTTTTCGTTATCAGAGACGATAACGAATTTAGATATCGTTTCGCTATGAAACATTGCCACTTGTCTAAGCACTTGTGTTTAAATAATATAATACTTGTCTACCCTTTAAACTCATCTATGCTCCTTAGTTGACATGAACTATATCCAGATGACTATCTAGGTACATGTAAAATTTATAATATCTGTTGTTTTCACGACCGATTCAAAGATTTTGAAATCAGTCTATCACAATTTTGACACTTTACCTACAGGCTCTATTCTTGAGATCAATTCCTATCGATCGACAATAATTGATTGATTGATTTACCAGATCGAGGTGCAACACAATAATTAATGGGACCGGTATTGTGGAATTTGAGTTAACATCCTCATTGCACTATGGAATACGCATCAAACTTGGCGCTAGTATTGCGACTCAATTTTTTCAAAATATAATCACAATCACAATACTTCATTCATTTAACTTCCTCCTTAACGTTCACTTTAATTATGGCTCTTTATGTGAATTGTGTACAATATAGAAAATAAATTTATTTAACAACTTCGATCGATTGGAATTATTGTTTTCAAGGTTACATAACAAGTGTTACGACAATCGTAAGAAGCCTGGACATCATCGTATTCAGGTTAGATAAAATTAAAAAAGTTTTGTATGGCAGTTTCAGTCACCACGTAGCTTAGAATTCAGTTCCCGTTTTTAACCGACTTCAAAAAAGGAGGAGGTTATCAATTCGACCCGTATGTTGTTTTTTTTTGTGTGTATGTTACGCGATGAAGCAATTGTAGACCGATTTTCAAAATTCTTTTTGTATTCAATAGAGTATACTCTACTAATAGAGTATACTGGGGTGGTTCCAAGGTTACCAAAGTCAGGATCTGATGTTGGGATCCCATAAAAATTGAGGGAAACCCTTAAATTTTATAGGTATTTTCAGCGTGATTTGTGTGTATGTTACGTGATTACTGTACCCCAATTGTGGTCCGCTTTTTATAATTCTTTTTGTAATTAATAGAGTACTACTTCTGGAGTAGTTCCAAGGTCACCAAAGTCAGGATCTGATGATGGGATCCTATAAAAATTGAGGGAATCCCATAAATTTTATAGGTATTTTCAGCGTGTTTTGTGTGTATGTTACGCGATTACTCTGTCAATTGTGGTCCGATTTTCATAATTCTTTTTGTAATTAATAGAGTATACTTTTTGGGTAGTTTCAAAGTCACCAAAGTTAGGATCTGATGATGGGATCTCAAGAAAACCGAGGGAAACCCTTAATTTTATAGGTACGTTATTTTTTGTAAAATATTTTTTATAACACAGGCCGTATTGCGTCACATCATGTATTTGGTGTAATGTACGTCCAAACAGGCATTACTTTCGTTTCTATTGCACCACTAAGTATGTGGCTATAACGCACCTCTATTTATGCATGTCCCACCCAACACGACGTTGACGTAAACATGATGAAGAATATAATGCAAACGGAAAGGGGTTGAGAGCCGTGGTTATAGGAACAAAGCGAAGGGCGGCTGGCAAGTGTTCTCTTCCGTGGGCGTATTTTAACCACAGTGCACACTCCTTACAGAGTTGTATTTGTATTTTCACCAAGTATCAAGCGTTATGAAATTGAACGATTGAAAGAAACTTACATGATTTTTTCCGTGTGAGTGCCTACTACAAAAAACTATTTGCCGATATTTATTTTATTGGTGATTTTGTTACACCACTCATGTTGTTTATCTTTTATAAGACATAAACTATGCTACTGAACGGTTATACTAATTTTCTTAAAAGAAACTATCTTAATAGAATTTTGTTTGATCCGGCAATTGTATCCAAATAATCAACAGATTCAGACCATTTTATATTGACAATGAAAGAAGTTTCATAAAAATTAATCTCAATATCAACACGCTGCGAGTAGGTACTTCAACATTACTCGAAAGAGAAGTACTTATATAAACTGAAAAATACAACTTTCTGTGTACCTAACAGTTGTAAAACACAAGTATAATAGGTAAGACAGTAAAATTTGTTGAATCTCTCTTCTCTGCAGTTTGTGGTCATTAGTACTATGCCACACGATACGATACGAGTATGTTTGATGTTGAAACTTTTCCGATCCATTATTACTATAAACAATGTTATTAACTCACATGAAAACATTGAAATAATATGGAAAAATTAACAAAATTGAATTGACTTTATGCGGATTTGAGACTGTCCTAGAACTAGTATTTGGGAGCACGACGGCAGTGCCCTCGCCAAGTCGAGAAAAAGGCACAGCCTTACCACCCTTTTTTCGAAGTCATTCAGGACATCTTCGACTTCCTGTGTCTTTGTTGTGGGTAAACCTATAAGCCAGATTTTTCAGTAATCAAGAGGTCATAACATAACTAAATATGTTTAACTTACGAATTGCATTCAATTTGGGCCTGTTGCTTAATAGTATATTATGATACGAGTGCGCTATGTCGGTTATTGCGTACAAGGCGATATTGTGCGCGAGCGCGACAAGAAAGCAGAGTAGATAATGACCAATGCGCGCGTGTATCATACGACGTTTTTCAACACACTTGTGAGGAAAATAAAAGATCTTCTGGTATTCATATTTTTCTGAAAATGACCGCTTTTTTATCAATCTTCCACTGCATGAAAGTATCGTATGCCGCCAAGTATTTATCCTTTGACTTTGGCGGCAACAAACTATTACTCGCGCTTTGCGCCTCCATATTTATTTCCGGCGGAGTTAATAATATGGATTCTTCTTCACTTGGACTCGACATATTTGCAGATAATCAATTATCAATTACAACAAAAAGGCAAAAAAATTCAATAGCGGGAAAAAGCCGCGCGCCTTTTTTTTCGCGCCCTGTCCGGGCATGGCTAAACTCAAAGACACTATAAGAGTAGACCAACAATGCAAACGAAATATATGAAGTCCCCTTCAACCAATTTTGATATGATAATAGCTAAATAAATCAGCATAATTAAGACTCATCGGTAATAAATAATGTTACAATGTGATTTAGTTTTTATTACTGTTCGTTTTTTACACTACAAAACGAAGTTATTTGGGCATGTTTAAGTATTTTTATAACTTGACGCGCGCTCGACAGTCGAATGCAGTGTGGTTGAAGGGGGTTTCTTAGAGGCCGCGCGTATTGTCGGTCTATCTCTTATAATGTCTTTGGCTAAACTCTTCATACAGCCAACAAAAAAGGGCCAAGCAGCCAAAATTCAAAACTAAATAAACCGAATATTTTAGTTTTTAAAAAACAAGTTTGTGTGAATTTTTAATAATTTATTTTAGTTATAGTTATTAATTATTGTTTTTAAATGTTTGTGTTTAAATTTAACAACATTCAAATTATGCCAATGTGTTGATATCATTGTAAATTGGTAATACGAAATGTAGCAATTCATGACTTCTTCTTCTCAAAATTTTTACCATGTCATACGATGAAAGATCCATAATAGGCCTGCTGATACAGAGTCTCCCTCCCAATTGTGACATAAGGTGTATAATAACGGTACTGTGGTGACCTGCTTGTGTAGGTCCTTGTGGAGCATCTCCAGCTCCATGACATGATGTCATGTTTGAATATCGACTTCAAACAGCACTAGAATCCATTTTTTTTATAATAAAGACGGTCACCGTAATAGACCGCCTAAGAGAAATGTACTGCTATAACTGAAGAAATACATCTGAAATATCGAGAAAGTGAACAAGTTTATTTGAAAATCTCCCTTTACGATCCCGGAGCGTGCGTAGGGCGCTACATGGCGGAGACGCCGGGTCCGGTACCCAGTAATTTTACCTTTGTTTAATATGTTGTTCCAGAATTTTGGTAGAGTCGAAATTACGTCCAATATTTATTTCTTTAAGTAAGCCCTTTCAAATTTTATTGCTATTGTTGTTTGTTGATGTTCACGAAAACACCGCACAGATGTGGCTGACACCTGTCAGAAAGTGAACATCCTTCTTTTTCTGTTCTGTCCTCCACTGTTGTAATTCGCTTCCCTGTGTCGTTCCGTATTAAAATTTATATTTACCTACATTCCGTAATAATAACTTTTAATCGTCACCATTCCAGTTGTTGTTCCGTGAGTTCATATATTAAAAAGATTGTTCTCAAATGCACAAAAAAAAACAAAATTAACTTAAATGGAAATCATCTGAATAAGTAACTAATAGAACTGAGAAATCGCAGCAAAGTTTTCTTTGATTATTAAATCCATTTAGGAAATTAATTTTTTTGTCTTCATTTATTCGTAAAACATTAATAACATTGTGATTTCTGTACACGCCGTGACAACATAGCAATATAAAATTTATGGTGTTCAAAATTGTAAAATTTATTTTGAAACCCACCAAAAAATAGTTGGGTCTGTGAAAAAAAATGTGTGGGGGAATTAGAAAATTAATTTCACAATTTCAAATTGTCATATGACTATGTTAACTTAGGTAGGTTTCGGCTTGATAGGTTATTGACCAAACACCTTGTTTATTAAAGACAGTGTGAGTCTTCATGACGATGTGCACCGGAAAATGACCGAATGAGCACCGGTAACCAATCGTAAGTTGGTCAATTTTGTAATTAATGACTTGAGATTAGAATGCTGTTTAAGTTAGATAATTTCTTGTGTGTATAGCTAATTTCATAATGGACAAAAATAGTGAACAAAGAGTTTATCTTAAACTTTGCATCGCCAATGGAATTTTGTACATAAGAGTGAAAATGTTACAGAAGGTGAATCGACTTTACCAAAAACACGCGATTATGTGGCACTAAGCGTTCAATAAATCGATCAAGTGATCAAGATATGATGGAAGATTTTATTGGCTCTGGTAGGCCATTAACGTCTTCAACTGTAGTTACCATCGCAAATGTGAAGGAAATAGAGACTGAAAATTCTCATTCAAGTTTGAGAGATATAGCCGCTGAACTTTCTATGTCTGGCGAGTCGATCTGTACCATTTTAAACAATCACTTGGTTATGAAACATGTTGCCGCTCGGCTAGTCCCCAAAAATACCTGCATTTTCTCCAAAAACTCAAACGCATAAGACTCGCTGAGGACATGCTGCAACGAGTCAGTGCCGACCCAACATTCATGAAACGTATTGTAGCTGGTGACGAGACGTGGGTTTACGTGTTTGATATGCAATCTAATCAACAAGCTTTGGAGTGGCGCCTTCCAACTAAACCGAAACCGAAAAAACCGCGCCAAAGTCGAACAAACGTCAAAGTTGACTGTTTTCTTTGAATTTCGCGGTGTTCTGTGCCTGGAATTCTTGCCAAGTCAAACAGTAAAAAAATGTATTTGAACGTTATGCGGTGCTTAAGGCAGCAAATTTGATGAAAAGACCAGATTTGTGGAAAGAAAATTCTAAGATTTTGCACCACAATAATACGCCTTCGCACAAGGCCATCATTGTGAACGAATTTTTGACCAATAACTCATCAAATACCATCGAGCAACCACCTTATTCACCAGATATGGCTCCAACGGACTTTTTTCTTTTTCCTAAACTCAAATCACCATTTCGTGGCACCCGTTTTCATTCGGTACAAGACATAAAGCAGAATTCGCGGCGAGAAATGAACTCAGTTCCGGAAAAAGCGTTTAAAATGTTTTGATGATTAGATTATTCGTTGGCGTAAGTGTATCGTTTCTGAAGGAGCATACTTTGAAGGCGATAAAAGAAATTTGAAGGAATAATTAACATTTTGTGTGTTATTGATCTTTTCCCGGTACTTTCTTAAGAGAGTAATATGTACTGTTGATATATATTTTCGAATTATTTCTAGTAATAGTTTTGTTAAACGATTTGTATATTTACAGAGAAGTAATTTGATTGATGTAAAAAATATTTAATTGTATAATTGATGAATGCATGATAAATTCTTTCATGTGCATTAATTAAAAATGTCGTAGTAATAAAGACTTAACAATAGCATGGTACAGTACTACTACCATAACTATAGCTTGACAAAGGTGTATTTAGCGCTGGACTAAACACGGACGTTTGATAAGCAATCACGTACGATTTCAATTGGTGGTCAACACCAAATCAAGACACGTAGCAACTATTGTATAATAATTGCATGTAATTACGCACAAAACCCACTGAATTAATCAGCTAAGTGATTCGATTATCTCTATATAGTATAATAAAATCGTAGGGGCACAAAAATCTGTAATTGCGAAATATTAAGAAAAAAAATACACAGGTCGCCTTAAAATCATTAGCAGAACACGATAGAATAGATTTTTTTAAAAATTGTTAAAAAAAGGTGCATAAAAGTTCGTTTCCAAACCTAATGAAAGGCTTCAAAGAGTAGAGCATTATGAACCTAGGAAAATTGCCATAAATTAAACATGAACGCCGCTCAAAAAAATTGATAAAAGTTCGTTTTCAAACCCAGCAACATGGGTATCAAATAAAAGACCTTGATGAGTAGAGTACTATGAACCTAGCAACATTGACATAAATTCAACATGGCCGCCGTTCAAAAAAGATGGATAAAAGTTCATTTCCAAACCGAGCAATATGGGTATCAAATGAAAGGTCTTAAAGAGTAGAGCATTAGGTACCTAGGAAAACCGACCTAAATTCAACATGGCCGCCGCTAAAAAAAGGATAAAAGTTTGTTTTCAAACCCAGCAATATGGGTGTCAAATGAAAGGGCGTGATGAGTAGAGCACTATGAACCTAGCAACATTGACATAAAATTAACATAGCCGCTGCTCAAAAAAGGTGGATCAAATGAAAGGCCTCAAAGAGTAGAGCATTATGAATTTAGGAAAATTGCCATAAATTCAACATGGCAGCCGCTCGAAAAAATGGATAAAAATTCGTTTCCAAACCCAGCAATATGGATATCAAAAAAGGTGGATAAAAGTTCGTTTCCAAACCTAGCAATATAGGTATCAAATAAAAGGCCTTCAAGAGTAGAGCACTATGAATCTAGGAAAATTGCATTTTATGCAACATGGCCGCGGCGGCCAGAATGAAAGGCCTTCAAGACTAGAGCACTATGAACTTTAGAAAATCGCCCTAAATTCATCACGACCGTTGTTAAAAAAACGGTTAAAATTTAGTTTCCAAGCCCAGCAATATGGGTATAAAATGAAAGGCCTTGAAAAGTAGAGCACTAGGATTCTAGCAACATTAATGGAAATTCAACATAGCCGCCGCTCTAAAAAGGCGGATTAGAGTTCGTTTCCAAACCCAGCAATATGGGTATTAAATGAAAGGCCCTGAAGAGTGCCTAGAGCATTACGAACCTACAAAAATTATCCTAATTTCGAAATGGCCGCTGCTCAAGAAAGGCAGAATAAAGTTGAATCATTATGGAATAAAATGGAGGAAAATACTAAACACTGTGTTTAGCATTTTGATGGCGAAACGTAGTTCGCGGGCACAGCTAGTAGTAAATAAATCTATACATTACGGAATTACTGTTACTCCGTAATGTTGCATTATTATAGGATAGTATTTCATGAAATAAAAACATTTTGTGCAATTAAAAACACCATAGGTATTATTATTATAGAAGCTTTAAAATATAAGTATGAATTCTTCAGTTTATATTAAACAAAATAATCGCTCATTCCAGTGGTTTGCAAGCGAGAAATCTATGTATTATTTATACAAAACTAATTCCCTTGAAATTATTCTTACAGCTTTTGTATTTGATCAAAACCTTTTACTTCATTATTCAGTGGACCGGACGTCAAAGCGCCATTTACTGTCTTTTTCCCAATTATTACCAATTCGGCACTTCCAAGTTCTCTAGGTCTTTGCCGAATTTATTTCATAAGCGATATTCTGGTCGACCAACTGGACGTTATCTGATAGGTCGTCCTAGATAATTATGCTCCTTTGACGCTACAATCCTGTCTTTTCTACGGAACAATACCAACATTCATGCGATTACTTGAACAGTGTCGGTCTTTTAAATCAGTATTATAGCCTTGCCTACAACTTCAAGCATGCCATTTATTCGCTACCGCAAGAGCTTTTGATTCTTCTTTGTTGATTAGCGGCTAGGCTTTTTATTCAAAAGAAATACTTTGAATTCAGGGGGTTTACTTTCGTATCAAAACAAATAGCCACAGTAATAAAATACCAAAAACAATGACAAAGCGGTTAGTGAAAGTATACCTACCTTACTTACAACATCTAAATATGTATATTATACGTACTTAAGTAATTTTCTATTAATAAGTAATTGATACCATTCGTGCAAGCAAGGTAATTAAAAGTTATAGCAAAGGGAATACAAATCATATAGGTGAAAAGGATAAGACAGGAGGCCCGAACAAAAAATACCTTCGAGACCTTCGTGTTAAATGCGTGTGCTTTTAGCGTTTACTAAGTAAAAAAGGTTACCTTCACTTATGTGTGAGAATAAAAACAATGTACAGTTGATATGTAGTTCATGATGCTTTCTAGCCATTCGTAGCGCAAATACTGTATTGTATGAGTATATTGAACTCATTTAGCTACAACTATATAAACGCTTTAAGCTATTCCAAAGCTTTCAGTAATACGATTTAAGAACGATAGAATAGTAGCTTTTGACACGCGCTTTTGGCTAAATCTAATTTGAGCTGCTTCGATAACGTTGCCTTCAAATAGTTTTGTCATCTAATGGACCAATCCATTACAAAGTGTATATAGAGAGCGGCACTTTGGAAAAATGATAATCCTTGGATTGAAATATCTGACTTATATCCGACGATGAGCTCTTTGTTGTCATTCAAGATAATAAAAGCTGACTGGTATATGGTATGCTTGTATTTGTTCTGTTCATTTGAAAGGTATTTTTCTCTCATCAATTCTACTTTCCTTTTTAGAAATAAAAATGTATTTAATAAAAAAAGTACGACAACCTTTTGATTACTTTTTTATCAACCTGGAAAATTTAAGGGACGCTTCAGGACACGTTAGCAGAATGATTTAAATATTAGTAAAAAAAAAGCTCACCTTTTTAATTTTATATTAATTTTCTAAAATAACCAAAACATACTGCACTTGTTTAGAGCAGTATTTTCTAAGTTTTTTTTATATAAAAATGATAATGTGTCGTCCCTTAAATTTTCCGGGGTGATAGAAAAGTAACCCTGTATAAAAATATTCGATACATCAGATATACATTCTTTATAATGCATTTATACATAAACTGATGACAATTTAATATTTATTACTTCTCAATATTAAACATAAGGTTAATTTTAAGGGAAGGCGATCAACTTTCTCAAGTCCTTTAGAATTTCAATGCATGCTGTATTAAATAAAAAGCATTTAAAAAGCCATGAGCGAATTTCAATTTTACCCTCATAAGTTTGCCGCTGCATCCGTTTCCGGAGTTGTTTGTAGTTGTAAAACTACTTCACAAATATTTACGTATACAATTTAACTTGCTCTTGTCTTGGGAAATCGTCGTAAACACTTTCTCAGTTCTTGGGAAAGTGATAGACAAGACAGTCACAATATTACTTTACTTGAGTTTCGTGAACGGTAATGATTTTCAAAGACAAGCAAGCAAAGTTTGTCGTGGCCTCGTCAAAAATTTGAGACAACAGGCCCTAGGCATCTCTTTTCGGTGGTGAGGGTTAATTCCAGGCTAGCTCAGAACATCTACACTTTCACGAGGGTTGCTTATTACAGTGCAATATGGTTAATTATTTCTTAGCCTAATTGTTGCTTCGCCAGGTTTACGAACAACATATTACTTTAAAGATCATTTTAATTGGATCGTTTACAAAAAAATTAGTGATGTTGATGAAAACTTAACATTTCTGTTAATACGTAATTATAATATCACTGTTAAAGATTGTGTTTTGTGTCCTTTTCAGTCTACATTCATTTTTGTGTCGTAGAGTACTATATAATTTCTTCACAGTGGAAGCTTAAACATCATTCTTTTTGTCTGACTGTAAACTTGCCGGCCATTGAACTATACGAGTGATGAAAGAGAGTACATTTGTGTTTGTCCCTGATATTTATGCATTACTAGCTTTCCGCTCGCGGCTTGACCCGCGTTATTATTGTTTTCCCGTGGGAATTTATATTTTCCCGTAGGAAAGTAATTTTGTAGCGTGGATAATAAATTTCATAGAAATTGGAGCAGATTTTAAATATTTTCCATAGAATAAACCCCCATTTTGCACCCTAAGGGGGTGAATTCCAATAAGCCACGAAACACGTGTTCAATGAAATATTTTTCACCCTCGATCACTCGCGCGGTTTTTAGTCCAATGAGCACTCGCGGAGTACTGTGGCCACCCCGGATATTTAAAACTAAATTTTTGGACATATTAATAAATATGTGTGAATGCGATTATATCAGTATTTTTTGTTTTGTGTTCTATAGTGTTTACGAATAAAAATTCCGTCTTTTACAATTAACTGTTAATACTGTTTCACAAAATATTATAGTAATCAGCCTTTTTATTCAAAATATTGGGGTCACTTTCTTAGAAAGAACGTAAAAAATAGCTTCTTTATTTCTAACATAAACTTTGTTACTAAAAATAAAAATAATTTTTTTTGTATAAATTTTTCATAACAAGAAGTATTAAAACCCTAGCTCTCGTGAGGTGTCATGAGCACCCCACGCAACCTTTGAACCGTCCTCAAGAAGCCAGGGCTCGGGCCACACTATCCCTCGCATTTCATTTTGACGCTTTTATAGATCATTTTAAGCTACACAGACGCACGAGCTCATAAACAAAAATTTTGGTAGTCATTTTTACGTTCAAATATCTCTGGCGTGCTGACAGCACCCCGCGCGAGTGATCGTGGGTTAAGAGCTTGAATCTCAAGTTTTATTAAAATCGTTGCTATTTTAAAGATTTTTCTATACAAACTTGCACCCCTATTTCATCCCTTTAGGGTAAATTTTTTTTAAATCCCTTCTTAGTGTGCATCTGCATTTTGAATTAAAACAACTGTCCAAATTTCACGTTTCTACCATTAGCGGTTACGGCTGTGCGTGCGTCTATAGATGGGAACATCTCCTTTTATATAAACTCATTTGCAAAAAAAACGGGCACCTAAGCAATGAACCATTTCAAATGTTAATATTGCTTTGTTTGATAATTATAGGTAGTTTTATCCTCACAATTTGGTAAATTAATAAGAAAATAATAGTTTTCATCAGTATTTCATAAAATTTTGATACAATTTATGGGAAATAATGCTAAACCTCACTAGTAGTGTATGTTCGCTAGTAGTGCATATGCTCATGAAGTAAAAATAAAAAAGTTTTTTTGTTTGTTTTTCTTTAATAAAGTAAAAGCAGATAAATGTTTAGTATCGAGTGTGACCCCCTCTAGCTAAAATCACAGCTTGAATTCGTCTGGGCATGCTAGCGAGTATATCCCGGATACTTGCTTGCGGAATACGTTCCCATTCACATTCACACATCACATTCTTCAGCTCTCTGATGGTCTGCGGAGCTGGTTGTACTGATCTCACACGCCGTTTCAGAACGTCCCAGACATGCTCTATGGGATTGAGGTCGGGACTTCGAGCTGGCCAATCCAAACGACGAATGCCGACCTCTTGCACATACGCTTTAACATCGCGAGATCGGTGGGCGCGAGCATTGTCGTCCATAAAAATTGAGTCTTCACCTAGAGCGGCCAATGCGGGTTGTGCATGAGGAATTAGAACTTCCGTTATGTATCGATGCTCAGTGAGCCGTTTTCAATGAAGACTAACTCTGTACGATCCATTGAATTTATTTCTGCCCAAAACATAACAGAGCCCCCACCATAAGGTGTGATTTCTTCGAAACATGCCTCTGCAAAGCGTTCTCCTTGTCTTGTTAGCACTCGCCGACGTCGATCTTCACCGAACAGAGATATCCTGGCTTCATCAGAGAACAAGACCCTATTCCAATCTTCTTGAGTCCATGATTCACAATTTCTAGCGAACCTAAGCCTGTGAACTCGGTGCTGATTCACTCGGCGGTGACTGCGTATATTGGCAGCGAGAAGCCTCCTCCTGACCGTCCATAGACTAATATGCACATTTCTTACTTCTTGGAGGTTGTTCTTAAGATCCACATACGAAGATTTGCGATTTCTCAATGCGCGACTCACAAGAAAACGATCATCCCGTGGTTGGGTACATGGTTTTCTTCCAGAACCAGGCCTTCTCTCGACGGAACCAGTCTCCTGATATCGCTGCCAGGTCTTTTGGACCGTCCACAGGAAGCACCGGCCGCAGCTGCGGCCCAGGAGGAGCCCATGGAAACCATAAATGTTTAGTGGTCCCATAAAGCTCCTCCAGGCAAATATTAACCACTGTGCCGCGGCACAGGACCTCTTGTGTCAAACCGCGGCGCAGTGGGGTGTGGGTTTGGCGATTGTGTCGGAACCATATTACGTTCCGCCGCAGTCGCCTAACTGGTTAGTGGCGGCGGATGGTTCCGCCGCCGTAATGCGGGTGGCGCGTGGCACAGCCCCTTCTCTCATTTTAAGAGAGAGGGGTACTGGCTACGTGGCCGCCATTTGGGGGGGAATATTGGTCGTGTCGACCTACTTCTCCCCCAATCGCAGCCGGGCGGACTTTACAGTCTTCCTGGCTGCGCTAGAGGGGGTCGTTCGAAGAGCGACCCCATTGCCGGTGCTAGTTGCAGGGGACTTCAACGCGTGGTCTACCGCGTGGGGGTCCTCCCGCACCAATGCGAGGGGTGGAGATCTGGAGTCCTGGGTTCTGTCCCTGGGGCTCCAGATTTTGAATAGGGGCTTCACCCCTACCTGCGTCCGAGTGCAAGGCACGTCTGTGGTGGACGTGACCTTCGCTATTCCCGCCCTCGCTCGTCGAATCAACGACTGGCGAGTGGAGGAAGATGTGGAGACTCTATCGGACCACCTGTATGTCCGATACGAGGTCTCCACGGCATCCCGAGGGGCCCCGAACCGCAGGGGCTCTGCGGTGAGCGCTTTCCCGCGATGGGCGCTCACCAAGCGCCGCCCGGACGTGGCGGAGGAGGCGGCGATGGTGCGGGCGTGGGCAGAAGTACCACCCCACCTCGCCGGGGATGTCGACGGCATGGCGGATCTCTTCGCAGACGACATGAAGGTCGTCTGCCAAGCCGCTATGCCAAGGGCGCAGGCCTGCCCCGAAAGGGGCCAGGTGTACTGGTGGACGCAAGAGATTGCGGACTTGCGTACCACCAGCATGAGGGCCAGGCGCGCCTACGTGCGGTGTCGTAGGCGCGGCAGAACTACACCCGACGAGGAAGCTGAGCTTCGTCAGGTGTATGCGGCAGCCAAGAAAGCCCTGCGGAATCAAATCTGTAGGGCCAAGGAGGAGTCCTGGGAGTCGTTTATACGACTCCTGGACGACGATCCGTGGGGGCGTCCGTACCGGGTGGTGAGGGGGAAATTTAAAGCTTCCGCTCCCCCTACCTCCGCTATGGACAGGGGGCTGCTAGATCGGGTACTGGGGACTCTATTCCCCGATCCTGGTCCATTCCAGCCCCCCAGAATGGTCCCCCCGGGTACTCCTCCGATGGAGGTGGCTGCCGCGATCCCTCCCGTGTCGAACGTGGAATTCGACACGGTGAGGGACCGGTTCCGGCTCAAAAACAAGGCGCCGGGACCGGACGGTGTTCCTGGCAGGGTTCTGGCCCTCGCCCTAGGACACCTCGAGGAGCGGTTCGGGGCGGTGCTTGACTTGTGCATCGTCTCGGGCCGCTTTCCCAGTCGGTGGAAAGCGGGCAGGCTCTGCCTGCTGAGAAAGGAGAGCCGCCCCGCGGATTCCCCGACTGGGTATCGGCCGGTGGTGCTGCTCGACGAAGCCGGGAAGTTTTTCGAGAAGATTCTCACTTCCTGGATCGTTGAGCATCTAGAGGACCGGGGGCCGGACTTGGCAGTCAACCAGTTCGGCTTCCGCACCGGCCGGTCCATGGTGGACGCGGTGGCTCTCCTCAAGAGGTGGACTGAGGAGGCCACAGCTCGTGGGGAGACTGTTGTTGCGGTGTCTCTTGATATCCGCAACGCCTTCAACAGCCTGCCTCACGAGTGCATAAAGGAGGCACTTCGCTTCCACCGGGTGCCTCCGTACCTTCGCGCCCTCGTGGAGGACTATCTGCAAGGCAGGTCCATCCTCTACGAGGGGCCGGACGGGTGCGTCCATACGTGGGAAATGGCGGCAGGTGTGCCCCAGGGTTCCGTACTAGGTCCTCTACTATGGAACCTGGGGTACAACTGGGTCCTGCGAGGCGACCTCCTTCCACGAATGGAGGTCGTCTGCTTCGCCGACGACACGCTTGTCGCGGCGAGAGCAAAAACGGGGGAGGAGGCGGCCCACCTTGCGTCGGTCGGCGCTTCACTTGTCGTTCGACGCATCCGTCTCCTAGGCCTGGACGTCGCCCTCGATAAAACGAGGGCCATGATGTTTCACGCCTCTCGTCGCAGGATCCCACCGGGGCTCCGAGTTCGAGTGGAGGGGGTCCGCATACCGGTCGAGGCTCACCTTAAGTACCTCGGCCTGGTTTTGGATCCCCGATGGAGCTTTGAGGAGCACTTCAAGCTCCTCACTCCACGGCTATGTGCCGCCGCAGCCGCACTCGGACGGGTCCTCCCTAATGTAGGAGGGCCAGGATCGGCGTGCCGTCGACTGTATCACGGGGTGATAAGGTCGATGGCACTCTACGGAGCCCCGGTATGGGCGGAGTGCCTCTCCCCCCAAACAGTGGCCCTCTTGCGACGGCCGCAGAGGGTCATAGCAACCCGGGCCGTGCGAGCTTATCGCACGGTCAGCCACGGCGCAGCCTGCGTTCTTGCGGGCCAAACGCCGTGGGATGTCGATGCACGCGTACATGCAGAGATGTATCAACATCGGGTTGCCGTTAGAGAACGGGGGGGACGATCCGCTCCCGAGGAAGTGGAGCGGGTTCGTACCCAAGCGCAGAGGGAGGCTCTGCGTCAATGGGGTGAGGCACTTGCCTTCCCAGCTGCCGGCCACCGGACGATCGAAGCGATACGTCCGGTGTTGGAGGAGTGGGTAGGGCGCCGGCAGGGCAGTCTCTCGTTCTGCATGGTGCAGGTATTGACCGGTCATGGTTGTTTCGGTCACTACCTGCATGGGGTCGCGCGTCGGGAGGAAACGCCGCAGTGTCATCACTGCGACACTCCCGACGATACTGCCGAGCACACTCTGTTGGTGTGCCCGGCCTGGCGACGCCAGCGCAGCGAACTCAACGCTGCGCTGGGAGGCGGAGACCTCTCGCTGCCGAGCATGGTCGTGGCCATGCTCCGCGGCGAGGCGGAATGGGGGGCTGTCGCCTCCTTCTGCGAGGACGTTATCTCGCAGAAGGAGGCCGCGGAGAGGGAGCGGGAGAATGATCCTCAAGCCGCTCACGGTTGGCCCCGTGTACGCCGCCGTAAGGCCCTCCGTCTGGGGATTGCCCTGGTGTTCTCGGGCAATCCCCCCTTGGCGATAGCCCGACCAGCTAGGTCGGGCTAGCCCGGGCGCGTTGGTAGTGGTAGTCGCAGTGTGGACCCTACCACGCGCGTCCATAAGGGCAGGAAGAACACCGGGGGGTTTAGTGGGTAGGCCTGGCACTCTGCCGGGAGAGCCCCACACACGCTCGTCGTCTAGCCCACGGCGAGTACGGTGCGTCACGCATTCCCCTCGTAAAAAAAAAAAAAAAAAAAGGTCCTTTGGACCGTCGAGCGACTTTTTTTTTTTTTTTTTTTTTTTTACGAGGGGAATGCGTTTGCGCACCGTCCAAGCCCCCGCAGGGGCAAGGGTGTGTGGGACTCCGCAGCAAGCGACTACCCACTAAACCCCTCGATATGCCCTCTTTGGCGCCTAGCGCAGCCACGTCCAAAGGACGCGCCGCTGCCGAACGAGGTCGTGGGAACCCTTACAGACCGACCATAACCCCGTCCACGGCACCTGCCCACCAATGGCGGGCCCCTCACGCCCTCTCCAAGATGGAGATGGAGAGGAGTTCCCGGGGCATACTCCGGGTGGTAATTTTTTACTGTGGTTTTCTTCCACGCGGCCCGACGCTCAGTGCGCCAGGCCCCCGGCCCCGCTCAGTGCGGGGTAACGGGCTTGCCCGACGGCAGACCCCACTGGATCCACCGCCGCGCACACGAGCCGAAGCTCAGCGGCGCCAAAGCGCCGACCCACCGCAAAAAGCGGCCACGGTGGCCACACGAGGTGGCCCGCCGAGTAGCACTCGGCCATCCCACGCCCCCCTCATGGGGGCCGCACAAGTGTGCCGAAGCCACACGTTGATCGGGTCAGCCTCAGTCCTTGGAACAACGACACGCCGAAGCTCAACGAGCTTGCACCGACTCGGAACAACGACATGCCGAAGCTCAACAAGGACCCGCACCAACCCGATCAAAGGGGCAACGGCACAAGGCGCAACGCGCCATGACCCGCGAGCGGGTCCCCAGGCGACACACAACCCCATCTTCAAAAAGAAGGGGAGGTGACGCCCCACATGGCCACGTGAAGTGGCCCGCCCGGTTAAACCCGGCCACACCACGCCCCCTCCACGGGGCAGCTGTCAGACTCTTAGCCCGCGGCAGAAAATCTGCCGGGTTGCCCAGGGTGCACCACGAGGAGGTGTTCTGACATCGCACCCCACCGTCGAGCGACTAACATTTAGCCTCCTAGCCACGAAGCATTGGCTGCAACCCTCTTCAAGCAGCGCGATAATTTTGGTAGCTTTTACCACTTTATCTACCATTTTTGATACAGCCAAACAGCAATAAATAAAGCTTTGACAGTCAAGGATATGAAATAAATCGATGAAAATTGAATAAAAGTTATGAAAGTCGATGTTAACTTCTGGCACTTCGCGTCAAAAATGTAGGATAAAAAGGGGTTTTCTGTAAAAATGAGCATCAAATAAAAATTTGAATTTAAAGAACGTACCTTTTTAAATACCACGGCATTTTTAAAACCGGCCAGTAACGTGTACAAACGATTGAAACCTTTTTTGTATTGTTTCTTTTTAAAGATGAATGAAAATCAAAACCGCCCGTTTATTTTGCAAATGAGTGTATATAGATAAATATTCCTCGCATATCGCTTATCTTTGTTGACATTGGACGCTGTAATCGGGTGAATATCGGTTGGGAAGACTATTTATTTTAAAAACAAAATAAATATACAGGTAAAATTCAATTAAGGGGCTAATTTGAAATGTAGTATAATATGTTATCGTGATATTTCTCGAAAATGCATGTATTTAAACATATCTTAAAGCAAGCAAGCAAGCAAGTGGACGTAGTGTACACGGACTTCAGCAAGGCATTTGATCGGCTGTCTCACGATATACTAATGCAAAAGTTGTCTGCGTATAGTTTTTCAAGCGATCTGTTGAAATGGATAAAGTCGTACTTGCAAGAAAGATCTTTTTTCGTAGTCGTAAACGGCTTTCAGTCTAAACCACAATGTGTAACCTCTGGTGTACCACAAGGGTCACACTTGGCTCCGATCTTTTTTAACATCTTTTGTAATGACATACCAAGCATAATTAAATATTCTAAACCATATTTATATGCTGATGACTTAAAAATGTGTAAATCTATTAACAATATACAGGATTCACTGCTGTTGCAAAAGGATATCAATAATCTAATTGAGTGGTGCCAACTAAATAGCATGAGCCTGAACCCAAAGAAATGTTATATAGTCAGGATGGGAGGAAAAATAATTACATTAATTATCAATATCGAATTGGTGAATCAATTATCAGAAAATTAGATCAAATCCGTGACTTAGGGGTAATTTTTGATAAAAAGTTAACTTTTGTACCACATATTGAATATATTATGAAGAGTGCCTCTAAAATGCTGGGTTTTGTACAGAGAAACTCTAAAGGATTCCGCAGCAAAACCAAAATACTTTTGTATGATGCCCTAGTCCGAAATACTTTGGAGTATGGTGTAGTGGTGTGGAGGCCACATTACGCTACTCATACTATTAGACTGGAATGTATTCAAAAAAGGTTTCTGCGTCATCTAGTGTTCTCAAGCGGCATATCAAGAAAGCAACTACCATCTTACAGCAAACAGTTACACCATTTTAAAATGTGTTCACTGCATAAACGCAGAAATCTTATCGACCTTATCTTTGCTTCAAAGATATTTAATTATATAATTGACTGCCCACAACTTTTGAGCAAATTTAAATTACGAGTTCCAGCAAGGCTTCCGCGTTATAAGATCAGCCCTCTACACGCACCCTTAAGGAATACTAAGTTTGGACGCAATTCTCCTATCTCAAGGCTTTGCAAATTGGTAAATGAACATTGTAATATCTTAGACATTTTTGCTGACTCACCTGGCAGGTTTCGTGCGATTATGTTAAGGGATATGTAAATACAAATGAAATTAATAATTTCACTATTTTCCTTATTTCTTAAACTTTTTTTTGCATATTATTAATAATATTATTGTACATTTTAAATGTATTATAATGTATAAATAAGATGTCTAGCATGTAGAATTTACCTGTAATTGTTTGTTACACTTAGATATAAACGTATTTATAAATGTTTACATTACCTATGATGTAACAGTGTATACAAATGTTGGTAAATCATAAATAAATAAAATAAAGAGTTCCAGCTTATCTTTGAGCGTTATTATGAGTGAGTCCATTGCACTGCCTAGATAGCTAAGTTTACAGTATCCCATTTCACGTTTTTTTTATGAATAAGAGAAGTTAACTAATACCTATTATTTTAATTTTATTATCTTTATTAATCTTACTATCCTTATTAAAATTTAACCCAGAAAAAATATAATGTCAACTCAACGACCAATGTGCAGTTTGTACTGTTTCTTAAATAACTAGTGTGTTGCAAATTTATAATTTTAACTAAATACTATTTTTAAACATGTAGTGTTCACCTTAACAATTTGTTGTAACAACACTTAATTATAAATGTTAAATAGTTATAGTACTTAATTTACGTAAAAGTGTAAACAAATACTGGTGTACCTTAAGGAAATAAAATAAAATAAATAAAAAACCTTCCAAAAAGGATGTTTCTAAAAGCCAATTGAAACAATACGTCTTACAATACGAAAACTACGTATCAGTGGCTATGAGGCACCTATTAAAAGTGCTTCAGGGTTCAGCTGCTGGCAGCTCAATTACTCGTACGTGTGAAGTGTTTCGGTCATACCATCACGCACGGTTCAATCAGTGCGCGTCCATTGTCTCAGTAATCAAGCATATTGATCAGGTGCTAAGCACGTAATTCTATCAGGGATGTCGACTGACCAGAAGCTACGAGTAGGTACATACATAAACGTTTGTCAATCGGCGTTTTTATTTAATGAAAAATATCCGTAGTCCTTGTAATTTTAAGGCAGATTTGATTTTAGTGATAGCCGTGATAGGCGCTTCATTTAGTCCGGTGCAGTCATGACAGCGCTGCCTCGACTAAATTGAGTCTCAATGTGAGCTGTGCCAGCACAGGGGCTCTATTTTTAACCAACTTCGAAAAAGGAAGAGGTTCTATGTTCGACTGGATCTATTTTTAGGGCTCCGTACCTCGAAAGGAAAAAATGGAACCCTTATAGGATCACTTTGTTGTCCGTCCGTCCGTCTGTCTGTCTGTCAAGACCCTTTTTCTCAGGAACGCGTGGAGGATCAAGCTAAAATTTATATAAAATAAGTACTCAGGTCTGCTGTCTCTTGGAGCTGTGAAAAAATCAAACTTTTAAGCCAACGTAATCAAAAGATACAGCCGTGTATGCCGCGAATTTCCGCAAATTTTCGACACTCGCAAGGGAATCAAAACCTACAGGGTACTTCCCGTGAACTCAGAATCTTGAAATTTGGTACGAAGTAATTTCTTATAGCACAGATAAAGGAAAAATTGCGAAAATCGTAAATTTTTACTTTTATACCAACAGTTTTGTACGGAACCCTCGGTGCGCGAGTCCGACTCGCACTTGGCCGGTTTTTTTATGTATGTTCACCGATTACTCCGCCATTTGTAGGCTGATTTTCAAAATTCTTTTTGTTACCAAAAGAGTACTCGTATACTCCCCGCGGTCGACCCATTGCCACTAAGTCATGATTTGATGATGGGAACCCAGGAAAATCGAGGTAAACCCTTAAATTTCATAGCCATATTCAGATATATTAACAACTAGCTGTGCCGCCAACTACATTTCGCCATAATAATTTTTTTCCACTTTTTGCAACATTTTTCATTGATGCTCAGCTGCTCCTATTAGTCGAAGCGTCATGTATAGTCTAAAGCCTTCCTAGATAAATGGACCATCCAACACAAAAATATTTTTTTCAATTTGAATCAGGGTTACTGAGATTAGCGCGTTCAACCAAACAAACAAACAATCAAACAAATTCTTCAGCTTTATAATATTAGTAAGTATGTACGAGTAAGTAAGTATAGATTTAATGTAGTTAGTTAAAAGCTCGCACCACTTTTTGGTGTTTTTGAAGTCGGTTTTATTTTTTGTAATCTTTTTTAATCATTCGTCAGGCGTTGAGTCCTCGTCGAGCGTTCGATTTATAGTGATTTTCGTTATGTTTTCAAGGAAAGTCGAAACCATATTCATTTTCTATGATTTAATGTTTTTCGATACGTTTGCACTATAAATAAATAGAAAAATTATCTTTTAAAAAATCTTTTAGAAAAATCGTAAAACTCGATTACTAAATGCACTGCGTAAATGCCCCCTGAGTTGCGTTCAATAGATAATGTTAACCGTAATAACACAAAGTAACAAAACTTAAATTTCTCTTTTCAATTTAATTTTCAAGTTATTTGTGAGAACACAAATAACAAGCATAAAAACCCTGTGTGCTGTTTTAGATAAATATTAGCAATTGCTACAAACCTCAGTGGTTTACTAAAAATGCATACTATCATACTCCTGTAAACGTTGCGAATAACAAATTAAACAAATTAAAAAAAAAAACTAAAATAACAAAATTCTTATTCTAATATATGAGGTTAACTTTAGCTAAAGTATCACCCAGCAGTTTGCAAAGTGCTTTCAGAGTTGTTTGAAAGTATTATTGCTTAATGGCGCTGATAAAAGTAATACGCATGGTTCAGTTGACTGTTCCGAAGGCTCGTGTGTAACAATAGATTGAAAAGTAAATAATAAATATTACGTTAAATTATTATTAACGGTCCGATGAAAATAGCTAGGCTATATTTATATGTAGAGTACACATAAACAAAAAACAAATAACACAAATAGAAAAATTATCTTTTAAAAAATCTTTTAGAAAAATCGTAAAACTCGATTACTAAATGCACTGCGTAAATGCCCCCTGAGTTGCGTTCAATAGATAATGTTAACCGTAATAACACAAAGTAACAAAACTTAAATTTCTCTTTTCAATTTAATTTTCAAGTTATTTGTGAGAACACAAATAACAAGCATAAAAACCCTGTGTGCTGTTTTAGATAAATATTAGCAATTGCTACAAACCTCAGTGGTTTACTAAAAATGCATACTATCATACTCCTGTAAACGTTGCGAATAACAAATTAAACAAATTAAAAAAAAAAACTAAAATAACAAAATTCTTATTCTAATATATGAGGTTAACTTTAGCTAAAGTATCACCCAGCAGTTTGCAAAGTGCTTTCAGAGTTGTTTGAAAGTATTATTGCTTAATGGCGCTGATAAAAGTAATACGCATGGTTCAGTTGACTGTTCCGAAGGCTCGTGTGTAACAATAGATTGAAAAGTAAATAATAAATATTACGTTAAATTATTATTAACGGTCCGATGAAAATAGCTAGGCTATATTTATATGTAGAGTACACATAAACAAAAAACAAATAACACTCGCTGCGCTCAAGATTCTACTTTTGAATATCTCGCTACGCTCGGGATTCTACTCAAGGAAAATTCGCTCCACTCTGGATTCAAAAAACATCTCGCCTTAAAATAGTTCTTTCCTCCCTTGGTAAAAAATCTTCTATTTCTTTACAGACTTTCTTTACGAGAAACTAAGTACCCTATCTCTTCTCGAATAGATTTGATAAAAATATCTTTCCCCTCGAATCACCGTCGAATGTTATGCAACGGAGGTCTTCCACGCTACAATTGGGTCATGTCGATCACTTCCTCCGTACGGTGTACATGATAGCCGATATTGGATTAGGCGAAACATGCAGATCCATACTCATATTGAAGTACCCAAGTAAAGCCAGTTTAGATGACTTTTATCTAAAATATTAGCTGTGCCCGCGAACTACGTTTCGCCTTAATTTACTTTTTCCCGACATCTTCAACAAATATCGTTAATGTACACAGAAATAAATACAAAAACTTAACAAATTATATACTAAAACCTTTTTCGAGAATCATGCTATCGAGTGGTAAAATCCACTTGAAAATGGGTGCAGTAGTTTTTGAGTTTATCGCGAACAGACAGACACACGCGGCGGGGGACTTTGTTTTATAAGTAATATGTAAGGATTGTGTGTTTAAAAATTTGACAAAAATAAGAATTTTTTTCTATATGTAAGACTGTGTTAGTTTTTTTTTCAATCTTCAAATTTGTAATCATCTGTCGTGTTCAAGTACTCTTTCTGGTAATGTTTCATTTAAAGATGTTTTAATCAAAATTTGTCTTGTTTCAGATTTTTATTTCATTTGAAAGACACACAAGCCCTTATTTCATTAATATGGTAAGTACAAATTATTTAATTACATATAGCTACTCATACTAGCATTTATTTATTACTTTTAGGGTGGCTGGCGATCTCTACTTGAATACGTATAACGGCTATGTCTTAAAACCATAATTTTGTCTTTGAAATTTGTGTGATATTAACAGAGACAGAATTATTGTTTTTAGTGGCAGCTCTGCAAACCGGTCTTAAATCTTAAGAGGACTACAGCAGTTAAATGCATTGCGTTTGTATGTTTTAGATACGCATTTTATGCGTAAAAATGTATGATGGACTGCAGTGAAAAAAAAAGATATTTTTCTGAATATATGCTAGCCAAACGGTGTGTGCATTTAACATGATACAACAAAATTTGGCGTAGACAAAAAAAAATCACTAGAATACCTACGTCAATAATCTGTAAACTCGTAAGGACTAAAACCCATTAAAAAAAAATCTGGATTTATGATATTATCTTTGTCAAGTCGCCTACTAAAGAAATAGTGTTTTAGTTTTTATTTTTGATTTTATTTATTTTTCATTTACATATTTAACCATACGAGTGATTATTTTCTTACGAATTTGCCTCATGCGCTCTCACTCCCTCTCAAATTATTAGTGCCGGACAAAAATGTAAGTGTCCTCTTAATAATAATATTTAAATGAATGCACATGTTTGTGAGGTTGGATGGAGGAATGTCAGATCTTCAAAAGTTTTGGCCGGATTTTAAGACATTTCTAGCTGTGTATAGTTTGTAACAAACTAACATACTCGTAGCAATCGGGATATGAGATAAGGCGTGGGAGAAACACTGCACATCCGCACAGCGACTGCGCCATCTTAGTATGAGTGTTGCACGAGTCCACGTCGATCTCGATTATTGTTATCGATATCGGTCAAGTAGTTGCTTGTAGTTGTGTATTCAAAGTCTATATTAAAGTACCACTTGGAACGGTCGAGGACTACAGATAGATAACCATTCTTGAATTGGTCGGGGTAGGGTAAGAGCCGGATAGTTGCCACACTTTTTAAAAAGCTCCTTTAAAAAATGTGTACCAATACATTTGTTTTTGTTTTCGATTTATTTTGTATCTGGCTACTTCTCGATTTTCCTGTTATGACTTTGAAAATTAAAGCGAATTTATATCTTTCAACGTTTAATGATTGTATTACAATGTAATTTGAAGTATGAAAATAAAATAATAATGAAGCTCTTCTTCGAGTGTTGCTGCTTATATAGCCGCATGTTAGCGCCCTCTGGTATATTTTGTTTGCAATTCTTGACATCGACGTTTCGTGTTAATTCGGCGAGACAGTGCGTCAACATCCCGGCGGGCCTTGAGAGATCCACTCTCAAACAGATTTTGTCGTGTCTTGTATCGGATTCGCACCTGGATCATTAGCAACCGGTAGTGGACATATTTTTGAAAACGCCCTTTGAATGACACCCGTTGCTGTGCGTATTACTGCAACTCTGTGTACGCCGTCTTTGCCTGAAATCAAATATAAAATACGTCCCAAACGCCACTTGAGTGGTGGGAGATTATCATCCTTTATGACAACTAAAGTTCCTATTTCTAAATTGTCATTCTTCCTTTGCCATTTAGTACGTCTTTGTAGTTCCGATATATACGCCATGGACCATCGCTTCCAAAATGCTTGCCTCAGTTGCTCGACTCGCTGATAACGGGATAGTGAGTGTGTATTCACAGTAGACTTGACTTCCTCAGCTGGTGCAGTCAGCGGCCGGCCAATTGTAAAGTGAGCAGGAGTGAGAGGAGAAAAATCGTTAGGATCTGGAGACAAAGGGTACAAAGGGCGGGAATTCAGGACAGCTTCAATTTGGAATAAAACTGTACTGAACTCCTCATAAGTCATATGTGCATTTCCTACTACTCGAGTAATATGATATTTACAGGATTTGACCCCAGCCTCCCATAAACCGCCAAAATGAGGTGCATACGGAGGAATGAATGTAAATTTAATGTGATGATCTGATGCATAATCGATAATAGACTGTGAATTATTTTTTAAAAATTCTGAAAATTGTCGAGCGGTTCCCACAAAATTTCTACCATGATCGGAAAATATTTGATAAGGTTTTCCTCTCCGAGAAATGAATCTTTTCAAAGCTAAAATATAACTTGCTGATGACAAACTTGTAACTAGTTCTAAATGTATGGCACGCGTAGAAAAACATACAAATAGACACAAATAGCATTTTTCAAGTTTGGAACCCCTACCTTTCTTATTTAAAATAAATAAAGGCCCCGCATAATCTACTCCACAATTTATAAATGGAAAGTCAGCTGTTACGCGTTCAATAGGTAAATTACCCATTATCGGTTGTAATATTTTCCCTTTCATGCGACTACATGTTACACATTGTTTAACAATTTTTCTTGCCAGATTTCTACCACCTAATGGCCACCATTTATCTCTGATATGAGATAAAAGAAGTTGAGGCCCAGCGTGCAATAAATTTAAGTGTTCACTTTGAAATATAATCTGGGTAAAAATATGTTTACTACATAATAATATGGGATGCTTTTTTTCATATGCAAAATCTGAACTTACTAGTCGACCTCCAACTCTAATAATATTATTATTATCCAAAAATATATTTAAACCTGAAAGATTACGATTTAAATTCAGATTTAAATTATTTACTAATCCATTATATTCATTGGGAAATGATTGCATTTGCGCTTGTCTTATAAGAAAATTTAAAGATTTATCTAATTCTCCCACGGTTAATGATCCGAATAATTTTAATGTTTTATTTTTAACTTGTGTATTATGTATAAAACGCATTACATACGCACAGGCTCGCTGTAATCGATTGAATTTTGAAAATCTATTAAAATCAACTAAAGGAATAAATTTAAAATTTGTTTTACACAACATATTTACTGAAGACTGTTTTATCTCAGGAAGATTATTAAAATTTTCAGGAATAGAACATTGGGTTTGTGACCATTTCGTGTTGGTTTCATGCAAAAAACTAGGTCCGTTCCACCATAAATCAGAAGAATTTAATTCGTTCAAAAATACACCACGAGAAACTAAATCAGCTGGGTTATGTAATGAGTTAACATGAAGCCAGGTGAAATTATTTGTTAATTCATTAATTTCAACGACACGGTTCTGGACGAAAGTTTTTAACTGATACGGAGACATTCGCAACCACCCGAGAACAATGGTGGAGTCTGTCCAACAAACAATTTTATCAAATTTCAAACGTAGTGACTTCAATATTTTACTACTCAATCTAGCACCTAACAATGCACCGCACAATTCCAGCCGAGGAATACTAACCGGTTTCACAGGCGCGACACGGCTCTTCGAACATAACAATCTCACGGTGACGTCACCATTACTACTGCATGTCCGTATGTAAGCACAGGCGCCGTACGCAGTCTCACTAGCGTCCGTAAATATGTGTAACTCTGTTAAATAATAGTCACATCCCATGACATGACGCGGTACTCGAATATCATGTAAATATTTTAAAGATTGAATAAACTTTTCCCACACAATTAATAGCTTACTAGGTATTATTTCGTCCCAATCTAATTTACACAACCATAACTTCTGTAATAATGACTTGCCGATGATAGTGAAAGGACTTAATAAGCCAAGCGGGTCGTATATTTGAGAAACAATTGACAATATTTGACGTTTAGTAATTTTATTACTATTTTGCGAATTTATTTTTGTTGTAAAATGTAATTCGTCACTATTATTAAACCAACCCATACCAAGGGTCCTATTTGAATAGTTCTCGTCTAATAATAAACTTTTTGAGTGATTCTCATTATCATTAGTATGTAAAGTGATTGCGGAAGAATTAAATACCCACTTTCTTAGTGGAAAACAACGCGACAAACATATGTCAGATACACTTTTACATAGTTGCGATAATTTATTTATACAGTCTGATCCCGTCACTAAATCGTCGACATAAAAATCATTTAAAATAACACGTGACACATCCCTGTCCGAACATTCCATTCCTAATTGTTTAATGCATCGATTACTAAGGTACGGTGCTGACGCAGTGCCGTAGGTCACCGTGTTAAGTTGATACACACTAATGGGATCTGATAAATTTTGTCGCCATAAAATTAACTGTAAATTTCTTTGATTTTCGTGAATTAATATTTGTCGAAACATTTTTTCTATATCGGCACACGCCACAAACTTATATTGACGAAAACGCAAAAGTATGGAAAATAAATCGTTTTGCAACGCCGGCCCTGTCATCTGAACATCATTTAACGACTTGCCGGTCGTAGTTTTTTGACTAGCATTAAACACTACCCGTAATTTAGTAGTAATACTTTGCTCCCTCATGACACCATGGTGAGGTAGAAAATAGTGAGGTGACGTATAATTTTCGATCCGCGTCATGTGTCCTAATCTTAAATATTCGTTCATAAAATCACTGTACATTTTTTTATATTCTGGTAATTTTTCTAACCTATGTTCCAATGACAAAAGCCTACTTTCTGCAATCTTGTAACTATCGCCTAATTGATTAAGCGAATCTCTCACTGGAACCCTAACTGAAAAACGACCATCAGGCATCCGTTTAGTGGTTTCGGAAAACAATTTCTCACAGTGGCGATCTTCCTCTGTGAGATATTGGTTTTTACAAGTAATTTCTTCTAATTCCCAAAATTTACTTAACTGTGCATTTAATTCAGTTTGCATATAATGACATAAAATTCGATTATTTTGTGATTGTACATTATTGTAAATAATCCCAGAAATTATCCAACCAAGTGTAGTGTTTTGTAAATATGGACCTGTTTTCAAACGTATTCTACCATCCACTAATAAGTCCCAAAACACATCTGCGCCGATCAAAATATCGATTTGTGACGATTTGTAAAATAAAGAATCGGCGAGTTGAATATTGTTTGGAATATCTAACGAATTGTGATTTAAACTGACTGACGGCAATGCAGTAGTAATGTGATTCAAAACTATGCAATTAAAGCGAGTATTATATTTTCCGTCTAACGATCTGAGTTTAATCTCACACGATTCTGTTGATCTAGTGTGCGATTGCCCTATACCTGTGATATGAAATGTGGACTGTATCGATTTAACGTTTAAAATTTTACGCAAACTTTCTATAATTAAACAATGTTGACTGCCGCTGTCGAGTAGGGCACGTGCCTTGTGATAATTATTGTCACTACCTGCCACTTCCACTAATGCTGTGGATAGCAAAACAGATTCTGAAGCGTTTATTATGTTACTAGCGGTCTCTGAAGCAAAACCAATATTAATGCGTGGCTGCTGGACTGTTGTATGTAGAACGGATGACGCGTGAGGTATTGGGTTCGATTCCGGTTGGCATTCCACGATTGAAAATAATGCGTTATCAATATTAATAGTGTTATGTAATAAACTATTATGCTTTTTATTACACTGTTTACATGGACCAAAATAACAATCTGAAGGGGAATGTCCTGCTCGTAAACAATTTAAACATAATTGTTGATTATTAACGAATTCTAACCTGTTCTGAATTGTTAAATCCAAGAATTTTGTGCACGTAAAAAGCAAATGGTTTTCGTTACACAATGGACATACACGATTACGCTTTGAATTGTTTTTTGTTGAAATGAAGGTATGTACATTTTGTTGAATATGCCGTTTAACTGGTGATGACGATACTTTACTAATAGACTGTGAAAAGGAGCTATTATGTGCTTTTATCATTTCTAAAGTGTCCGCCTTATTTCTCAGGAAAGTAATGAGATCGTTTAATTTTAAGGTTTTATTTACATTAGTCATTGAATTATTTTTATATTGTTCCCATTCTTTTTCAACTACCGAATCCAATTTTGAAGTTATTAAGTAAATAATGAGCGTATCCCAATATTCGGTAGGTTCGCCAAGTGACTTTAAAGCACGTAAATTTTTTAAAATTACATCTATTAGTTTTCTTATGTAAAATGAAGACTCCTTATTCAGGTTTTGCATACAAAATATTGCCTTAACATGATTATGAACTAAGAGTTTGGTATTATTATACCTCTCATAAAGCAATTCCCATGCTATTTTATAGTTTTCTGAAGTAAATTCGATTGACTTAATAACCTGAGCAGCATTGCCTAACAATGAGGAACGCAAATAATGAAATTTCTGAATATCGTCAAGTTGTGTGGCCTTATGAATCATAGAAAGGTAGGTGTCCCGGAACTCTAACCAGTTCTCGTACGACCCATCAAACGAAGGAAGTGAAATCGTAGGAAGTTTTATCAACGATTTCACGCCACATGTAGACTCATCACTAGTTTTATCAGAAACATCGTACCGTTTTATCAAACTACCTACTTCAGCCATGGTTTCGTAATAAATATTCTCGAACGATTCGCGAGTTTCTAACTGACATGTAATATCGCTTTCTGACACCATCATCGTTTCAATTGAACTCTGAATGTTGTCGAAATCACTTAAAATGGATTTAGCTATGTCAGTACGTAATTTTAATTCCGTTACTTGTTTGTCGTTTAACTGAACATTACGGAACGAGTTTACAAATTTTACAAATAACGTTAATTTACCTTTTATTGTACCGCGCTTTTTATTTAATTCTCGAATTGCACTATCATCCAAATCTAAATGTAATTTAACAGTAGGAGATTTAATAGCCACGTTTTCAACACTCATTTTGACGAATTATAAAAGTGGGTACTCACCAAATTCTGCCTGTTGAGTTGGCTTAACGGGATCTAATTACAAAAGAAGCACAGTTTTAGTACAAATTGAAATGAATAAGATGGGGGAAAAAAGGAACGAATTGGCCAGACCCTTCGTGGTTCCCTCGATGATTCGGCTCTGAAGGTCCAATGTTTTTGTTTTCGATTTATTTTGTATCTGGCTACTTCTCGATTTTCCTGTTATGACTTTGAAAATTAAAGCGAATTTATATCTTTCAACGTTTAATGATTGTATTACAATGTAATTTGAAGTATGAAAATAAAATAATAATGAAGCTCTTCTTCGAGTGTTGCTGCTTATATAGCCGCATGTTAGCGCCCTCTGGTATATTTTGTTTGCAATTCTTGACATCGACGTTTCGTGTTAATTCGGCGAGACAGTGCGTCAACAACATTTTTTATTCAAAGTGTGTTTTCAAACATAGTTCATTAATCTTCTAACATACCCTATCTATAAAAATATTATAAATTTTAAGTAAATCCAGTTTAATATGACCTCTAAAAAAGAAGATAGTTGCCTACTATAGCGGATACTAGCCTAACGTTAAAAATGGTTGGGGGGATACTTGCCCAATGTGAGGATAGATGCCCGTCTGTTTTTTTTTTATAAAAATGAACTTATATTAATTTAAATAATCAGTTTTTATTATTAAATACAATCTTTTATTAAGTATTAATTAAAGTTAAATTATAATTATAAAATTATTACAATAATAGACTCCAAAATAGTAAATAAGTGTCCAAAATAAAAATATTATGTTATTATTTATTTTGAAAATAGAATAATAAACAAAATTAGAATTAACTTTGGCATTAGCCTCTATTAAGTAAGTATTCAGTCCTTATAACTTACTGAGATCCTTTATTATGTACTAAGTACTAAGAGAAATTAAATTATTACCTAATCAACACTTAAAACTACTAAGGTCTTAAATTGTAAGTTAGTGAACATGTAATTTTTTAATTAAATATTCGTATTTATCTTAAATATTAAAAATATGGTAATCAAGTTTGGCATTAAGAGAGCAAAGCCCACTCCCGGTGGCCCCAACCATTACAGAGGAGGCCTGGACCACGGTGGTGAAGCGCGGCCAGCGGAGACGAAAGAAAGGGGATGGTATAGCGGAATCTACGCCGAAGCAGTCTCCTCCGCCCCCGAAAAAGAAGGCTCCTCCTCGGCAGCCTAAACTGCACACGCCAAAGACGGCGGCAGTGGTGCTGACATTACAGCCAGGTGCCGAGGAGAAGGGCCACTCATACGTCAGGGTGATTGCGGCCGCCAGAGCCAAGGTAAGCCTCGCGGAGCTGAACATAGAGGGTGTTCAGTTCCGCAGGTCTTTGGACTGGGGGGGGGGGTGGGTAGTGGAGTCGCAGTGTGGACCTTACCTAGCGCGCCCATAAGGGCAGGAAGAACACCGGGGGGTTTTAGTGGGTAGGCTTGGCACTCTGCCGAGAGAGCCCCACACACGCTCGCCGTCTAGCCAACGGCGGGTACGGTGCGGCTACGCATTTCCCCCCGAAAAAAAAAAAAAAAAAAAAAAAGTCTTTGACTGGGGCGGCCGTAATTCTCGTCACAGGTAATGAGAAGGAGGCGAGCGCGGTCGACCTAGCTGTCGCCCTTAAAAGAGTTGTTGACCCGACCGTCGTGCGTGTTACAATCCCAACTAAGACGGTGGAAATGTTGGTTTCCGGACTGGACGAGTCCGTCCAGACGGAGGAACTGAAGGAGGCACTCGCAAAGTCCGGCGAGTGCCAGGTCGAGGAGGTTCGGGTGGGGGAGATCCGCCAGGGCCGCTACACCATGGGCACGGCGTGGGTGTGCTGCCCGGTGGTAGTGGCCAAGAAGATAAGCCTCTGCCAAGAGGCTGCTGGTGGGGTGGTCCGATGCGAAGGTAAAGCTCCTCCAGCCCCGTGAAATGCGGCGTTTTAGGTGCCTCGAATCGGGGCACCTAAGGGTTGACTGCAGGGCGGAGGTAGACCGGAGCACGTTGTGCTACCGATGTGGGGCGGCAGGGCATAGGGCGTTGTTGTGCTCAGCGAAGCCCAAATGCCCTTTGTGCTCGGCGTCTGGGAAACCGGCTGACCACCGCCTTGGGAGTAAGACATGTTCTGCCCCTAAGATGCCTATGGACAGGAGGAGGAGGAGGGCGGCGCGAACCCGCCAGCCCGAATCATCAAGAGTAGAGGCGGAGATGGAGGTCACCGAGGACATCGTCGGGGCCCCCATCCTCCAGGAGGAGGCGACAGCGGGAGGGGAAGTACCCCGCGAAATAAATAGATCCCCAGCTCCAGGGCACCTAGTGCCGGGACATTCCGGGGTGTGAAGCGGCGCACAACACCAGCACCGCCAAAAAAGCAGCAGAGCCACGTGCCTTTCTGGCGTAGCGCGAGTCCGGCAACGGATCATACACGGAATCAGGGGGTCAGTGGGAATAAGGCCTCGCTGTGGTCCCCTTCCCCCTGCCTCGTGACGGACGGAGGAGCTGCTGGGGGGTTTTTAGTGGGTAGGCCTGGACCGATATGACCCGGGGAGTCCCACATAGCCTCGTGGTTTGGCTCGACCACGAGGGAGGCGTAAAAGCATTTTTCCCTATCAAAAAAAAGGGCAACAATCCGCAATAAACAGTAGGGCAACTATCCGATTTGATACGGATACTTGCCCTTTTTATTTACGAAATAAATAAAACATACTTAACAATAAAACCTAATAAACAGTGCAATTTAAACTCTAATGCACTCAAAGAAATATATTTTTGGCTGAAATCGCAATCAGTTATAAAAATATTTAACAGAGATTACTTACCAATATAATTCTGGCGCTCGTCAAAGTATCGCCGCGGAAGATGTTTTCTCATACGGACAAAATATGTGCGCCTAATTCAACGGCTTATGCGGCACTGAGGCCTGCGCGGGGGACGCTTTTAATTATGATCAAAAAGAAACACTGTCAATACGTCTAACATAGAGCATTTGATACTGAGGCATGTATCCGTCCGAGGCAACTATCCGGCTTTTACCCTACATGCTTACTACTGTAAGCACCATTATTGCTTGCTTGAATTACTGCACGAATAGGAGGAAAAGAGGTATTTTTTAAGGACGCTACTATAAACACACATAAAGAAAGCTGCACAAAACATTTCAAATGTCATACTCACACAAACAAAAAATCATACTTCCACAAACTTTGTACTGCACACATAATAACGCTGCACACATAATAAAGATTTTAAATAATATGCTTTGACAGAGGGATGCGCTTCTATAAGGCGGCTTCAGTATAAGCTTCTATAAGTTAAATTCTCCCAGGATTGATGCCTACCCAGGGAAAACTTTGGGGCTCAGTTATAAGTCCAGATTATACATATGATAGTTTTCTATTATCATTTTTCATGTTGAGCGGATAAATAATTACACCGACGTTATACGAGTAGTCTATTGTCCGTTATATTTCGTACTGGCTTAGGAACATGATAAGTACAATAGGCTATTATGTCAGATCCAAAAGAAGTCCCGCCAATAATGACGAGTTATTTAAGGCTTACAGAGGTGATCAATTAACAGAAGACGCATAATATCCTCATATATATCTTCACAAAATTAAGTAACGTAAAGGTATCAAAACGGAAAACCGTATTGAGAAATACATCATTAAGCAGAGTCATAACGTTATAGGGCACCATTTATAGTAAATGAAACGTCATGTTTGCTAAAATTGAGCTATTATTATAGTGTGTCGGTGCTAGTTTCTATTAAATAGATTATGACTTTCACGAGAACAAGGTTTAGTAATTTTATATATTTCTTCGTTAAAGTCAGTGACCATTCAACAGGCTTTTACCACATTTCTCACTTTAACGCTTGCCACTGCTCAGTTCCAGCAATTGACCTATCACACCACGCTAGCCAGATGGTGTTAGGATTTTGTTGATTTCCATCTCTTCGCAGGGGTCATTGCGGTATATCCTAAGTCGGCTCTTACGAGATCCAGTAGACTCACGGAGAAGACTCAATATAGGTTTAGTTATATATGTAGCTAACTAATGGCCAATTTCAGCAACCTTGTCTTAGCTTAGGAACCAACCACTACTACCATACCTGCCACCTACCTGCCTGCTACTACTACCTGCTTGTCTTACCATAAAATTATAAAAAAATAACAAGAATAGTATTTTTTTACTTGTTTTCTTGCAAAAATCAAATAGATATAAAGGTAAGATAAAGGAAAATATATTTTCGATTCATTTTTATTCTGATGCATCCAAACACAAGGCACAGAGTGATAACAGAAGTTAAACCAGATCACAGAACGAATGACGAAGTGATAGCTTTTCACGCGCAATCGTCGCGTCAATCAATTTGTTTCAATCAAGTGCTTCAACACTATGAATGGAAAACTTTTTGGTGGGTTCCGTTACACTATTTTTTACATACGACAGGGAAGCTCTAGGCCTTCATTTCACCTGATGGTAAGTGAAGATGTGGTCGAAGGTGGAAGCGAGCTTTACCTGGACTCCTCAACAACTGAGTAACTGGCTATCTTACCTCTAATTGTCGGAACGCAACAATGCTATTAACATTGTTATTATGGCGAAAAATTTGATAAGTCGGCGGTAGCTAGCCAGGCGGGCTCAGAAGCACTACCATCGATCAAACTGACCAGACTTCTCCCCCATGGGTAATTCAATCTCTGACCTCCTGATCAACACCCAGTGGTCTCAACCATTAGACTACAGAGGCGATTAAAGGTTTTTTGTATTTTTATTAGGTCTTAAAAGTAGGTAGGTTAGTCTTGGTCTTAAAAGTAACATTCTGCGTCTCGCAACATGGGGGTAACATACAAGGGTCAAACGAAAGTAACATAAAATGTTACAAAAGTAACATTCTGGTAACGCTGTCAACTGGCGTAAGCGCACGTAACATAACCCGTTTTCAAGACTATGCGAGAGAGAGAGAGATTGGGAGACAGAAAAAAAACAGTTAAATTATGCATCAACATAATTTTATATCGATGCATAATTTAAAGTGATGAAATATCTATTTAATATTTGAAAACGACTCTTAGGATTTTAATTTTAATTCTATTACTATATAGAATTATGATGACATGAGCCGTGCCCTTCCCTATTGGGCGTCTACATAAGCCAACGAACCCCTCCTGTACCAAATTATAGGACTCTAGCTCCAGTAGTTTTGGCACGTTGATACCTCAGTCATTCACTCACCAAAGCTTTTTATAAATAGGGATTTATGAAACAAGCATAAGCGTTTATGAATATGTTCGTTTATTTTGAATACTTATAAACATCAAATACTATAACAAACGGGTTCCGAGTGGGCTACCTTTACTGTTCGCCCTAGCATAATATCCGGCCTTTCAGGTCAGGCTTACTCAAGCGGTAATAAGGTAGGTTTGTGCGTACGTTCAATGAATATGACGTTAAAAAGAAATCTGGATATTTCATACATCTGAAGTAACGAGTTCTTTTAGATGATGTGGGTGGGTACCAGCAAGAGCGCCGAAATTGACGAGGATATTTAGGGGAAGATATGCTACGAGCATTGTATGGCATAACTGAAACTAACCCTTAGGTCTATATTAATGATTTATTAGATATATTGGCGTAATTAGATATAAGACTACATGACGACTCGTCACAGATTTTTATTGTACCTACAAGCGGAAAAATAATGTTCAAAAAGTAATAGTCTTTTTTTGTTTATACTGTGAATGCAGCCTAACGTTGGTTTGGGGATTCGGATGAATTCACAAGTTCACGTGGATCCCCTAGGGGATCAGGCTAAGGGATCCTGATGGCCTAACTCAAAAACAAGACATTATTTATACATAAAGGTGTGACAAAGAGTTTATCGGTGTGTTTTTGAAATTCTATAATTAGAAGAAATATTTAGCATAAATAAAACGTTTATTAGGTACAAACACATCCATACCCACTAAAAGCAAGGTTAAAGCAATATTAAAGAGAGTCGAATATGAAACGATAAATTAAGAAATACTCATGCGTGTTGCAATGCTCAACAGGCCAAGGCTCAATGGGTTTTTGCCTTAAAAAAGAACAAATACGCTGATTTTTAGCTGTTGCGTCAGCATTTTGTATCGAAAAGCAAGAACAACACGAGTTCACGATTTATGCTGACGCATATCATGAAATGTTAGTAAGTATTAAGATGCAAGTCTTCTTGGTAATCAAACCGTCACTTTGGTTGTTTCATTTGCATCCTCCCGGCTGAGAGCTATTGACCCCGACGTGAACGTCGTGATTTTCCATGATTGCATATTCCAATCGGGTCTTACCGATTGACATTTCAAACAAAGGCGTAAGCAAATACGCATACGCACATTAAAACTGTTACGTCATTCGTTCACTCTAGTGAATCGGTTATTCTGGCCTCACACAAACGGGTTAACCAGTCAAATTGAGAAGGCCCACATAGAGAAACGTTTCTTAACAGCTCTTAATCCATTTTACTTTAAAGGAAAAAAAACGGAACCTTTATATTATGATCACTTCGTTGTTCGTCTGTTTGACTATGAAATTGAAATTTATATCAAATTCTTGGATCTATCTTTTCACTGTAAAAAAAAACTTGTCAACGCGATCATTAAATTTGACAAAACTAATATCTTATAGCACATACTAAGGATAGAATCTGAAAATCGTAAATATGCAAGTAGTAATAGGAAACTTATAAACTGAGACATGTTTAACTAACTCGCACTTGACTGGTTTTTAAGTAAACAACAACTTGCGATGATTTTAAATGTCGCATGACGTCATACTTAGGCGAATTGTCTACTAATCTATGACGTAGCGAGCCCACACTCCATAACGTTAATTTGCTTTATCTCAGTAGTTTTTTGGTATATAGGCAAAACAAAAAATACGTGTCTGATACTTTTTATTATCTTACTGGCGGACTAATTAGAATTTTTTTTTCAAGTACTGAGAATTTTGTTATGAAGAAAAAATCTGAAAAATGCCGGGAAAGACATAAAAACACATATTTAACAACTGTTCCAGCTGTGCCACGAGTCACGACGCCAATCATGTTCATCGAAAATTAAAGCTTTTGACAAAATTATGTATTTGGGACAGCTGATGATTTTTACAGTCATTTTGTCTTTATCATTTTGTTTCAAAATGACAGAACTGGAACCATGACTTAAGCGCTTTTTTGAGTTTGGGGCAAGTCCCTTAATAATTGGTAAATCGGCATTTATTAAGAAACTGTGTTTGCCAGCCTATTTGTTACATTTTAAAGCCTAAGCCAGCTATATAAATTTAATTAAATTTACCGCCTCCGTGGTCTTGTGGTTGAGACCACCGAGTATTGATCTATAAGTCCGGGGTTCAATTCCCCATGGGAGCAGAAATTGTGCTTTGGTGGAAGTTACCAAGATAGCGATGTTTATAACATTGTCCATTAGAGGTTTTATAGCCAGCTCCTCAGCTGTTGCGGAGTCCAGTTAAAGCTCGATCCTACCTTCGGCCTTATCGTCACTTACCATCAGGTGAGATTAAGACCAAGAGCTTCCTTATTGTGTTTAAAAAAAGGAATTGAAAGATCAAAGAGGGGTTTAAACTAAAATATAAAACCTCAGTAAGGCGAAACAAGACTCGAAGGCACAGCTAATAAACAAGCTAAATTATAAAAACAGCTGGTGTATAATAAACAAGCTAAATTATATAAAAAAAAACTTTTTTAGTACTCGTCATTACAAACCAAATGAGTCCAAACTCGATGAAGTTGAGTCATTTTATTGCGGTGTTCCTATGGCCACCTTCGAACTCCAGCATTAGATGGAGCTCCATGTCATCATAATATTGTATTGCCACGCGATATACATATACATACATGCAAAATTTCGGCTCAATCGGAAATCATAACAGACACCGGGACAAACCACCCATGGCCCTATTTAACCAATCCTGGTTATACGGGCCGAATCATCGAGAGTTGCACGGGGAACCTGCGAAGCGCACTCTAGTCGCGCGCACTCCTTGACTCCCTACAAATAATTACCTTTCAGGGCGGACAAACACACGTTACGCCTTCGGTGTCCACCACCAGGTGGCCGTGTGCCCACTGTTCGTGGCACCGCTGGCTTCGTCTGCCTTTCGTCTCCTCTTCTTTCTTCGAGCGGTTGCCCTCTTCGCTGTTCACCTCTCTAGCCCACTCCCGATCTTATGCCACCGATGCGCGAAGTCCTGTCCCCCCTCAGGAAATTCGCCTCCGTCCCAACGAGATCGCGGTAATAGACCGTACCAACCTCAAGCGCCTTCACCTTAAATAATAAATCCCTACGCGCATCACTATACAAACTGCACTCCCACAGAGCGTGGTGCAGGTCTTCGACCTCGCACTCGCCGCAATAACACCCACTGCTGACCACCAACTTCATGCTAAAAAGCCTACCATTAAAACAGCCATGCCCCGATAGCAGCTGCGAAACTTCACACTCCGGCTCGACCCAGGTAAATCTGAGTCGGTCCGCCACGTCCGGGAAGAAACGATATGTCTTCCTCCCCTTGTCTGTCCTGCCATGTGGCTAGCGCAGACTCTGATGTTATGAGCTTCACCTTGCGCATCTCCTCCTTGGTACTCCCGGACTTGCGCGCCCTACCAAGTCTGCCCGCCCGGACTACCTCGAGGTCAGCCGGTAAAACACCGGCCAACACCGGTAAGGCAGCAGACCTGGTCGAGCGATACGGTCAGAAGGATCAAAGCTGGGTGCGCTGAAGCGCAGATCGCACAACGTGTAGGGACCCACGTTCGAACCACCACGCCGCAGCGTAGGTGAGTGTGGAGACGTAGGTGCCCTTGTACAGAACCTTAAGGGCTCTGTTCTGTACCTAACATCCCAGGATGTAGCCGACACCCACGACATCTTGCCGAAACAGACACCGGAACGGGTGAAAGTTAATAAAAGCTTGTTATAAAAGTGTGAAGTACTTGTTTGTGGCCTTGTCCAGTTTCTCGCTTGACCACATCACATGCCTGCAGATATTATGCCGACCGCAGAAATAACTTCAAATTTTGAATTCTTGGGTGAAACTATGTCTGGCACGGGCATTATTTCAAAGCGTTCAAAGTTAAAGAAATGGCGCTAGTGTGGCAGGTTGCAGCAACAATTATTTAAGAGTAAATCGTACGGGCCGTTTTTCCATACAATAGTCCCCTTTTTCCTTTCTGGATAATGGTAATATTTGCTCAATTTTTTTCAATAAAATCAATGGTCACTATTAGCAAGTCCCTATGTTTTCCTTTTTTTATTTAGTTATTTACTTAAGGAGATTTAAAATTGGCTAGATTTTCTGCTGTATTTAAACATTTACCTAACAAATTTGACGAGAGTATATGAAAAAAGCAAAACATAGAATAGAAACAGACCCAAAGCCTTTCATTATTTTTTAATGCAAAAGTAATTAAATCGGTCAAGTTTTTGAAGAGAAAACTGGGGACTACGAAACGTCTATTATGTATACTTTTCAAAGGTATCTTCGGTCCTCGTTTGGTCGCTTGTTTGGCCGGGGGCACAGCGCCACAGTAATACATTTTACAAATACTACATAATATAAATTCTTTCGACCTCATTTATGTAGGTGTGTTAATGTAAAGATATATATGACCAGATAGAAGATAAACCCAAGACAATACAATATCTATTGATGTTCTTAGCGATGCTGAATATGTGATAGTTACTGAAAAATATTTACAATTAATATAAACATTGATTTACTACCAAACGTAGATAGAGCACTTCATACAAAAACGCGCTTGAAATCTGTCACCTAATCGACTATACATTTGTACGCTGTTAAATAGGTAGTTGAATATGCACACCCGAATTAAAATTACCATAAAGAAAGTACCGTATTTATCGAATTCAACCTTATTCTTTATTATTACGGCAACTATTTGAAGTACAACCGTGTGCAGTTACATCATTTCATACCTAGCCACATTAAATTTGACGTTTTAGTAATTGCTACAAGAAAATATCAACTTTATACTCTCAAACATAATGCTCAAACTTGCTTATCCAACGCATGGAAAAGAACTGCACGAGGCCCGATTGGGCAGTTCTTCACCGGCCCACTTTTCGAACGTTCATGCGTTATCTACGTTTGGTAGTAAATCAATGAATATAAATTGAAAAAAAAACATACAACGTGACGAGACCGGACAAAACGAAGCTCGCGAAAAAAGTGACAAAAGAAACAAAAGACAATTAATGTTTTATAATATTTACTTCTGTTTACAAAAGGCTTTGGTGGGTGACTGATTGAGGTATCAATGTAGAGTCCAAATTAGTAGAGTTAGAAGCAAACAAAATTCGATACATACAGTGCATGCACATGTATTTTACCTCTGAGAGCACCTCTATTGCTATTATAATAAAGGTCATCCACATATGAAATCAGAGGTACAATAACTGTGAATGCACTGTAGGTGCGTTGGTATATGTAGACGAAGGAAGAATTTTTAAAAATTCACACAGGGTGCTAAGAAATTCCTATTAAAAAAAACTACAGTGTTGAGCATTATTAGTTCGCGGTCACACCTAGTAAAAATATAAAAATCTTTTTATCTGACGACAAACCGGCCAAAAATAGATTTAAATTTTATTGCGACGACTACACCGTTTTTTTTTCCCCGGGGGGAAATGCGCAACCGCACCGTACCCGCCGTTGGCTAGACGGCGGGCGTGTGTGGGGCTGGCCCGGCAGAATGCCAGGCCCACCCACTAAAACCCCCCGGTGTTCTCCCTGCCCTTATGGGTGCGCATGGTAAGGTCCACACTGCGACTACCAATACCAGCGCGCCCGGGCAAGCCCGACCAAGATGGTCGGGCTATCGCCAAGGGGGGATTGCCCGAGAACACCAGGGCAATCCCCAGACGGAGGGCCTTACGGCGGCATGCACGGGGCCAACCGTGCACGCAGGCCTCCACGGCAGGGTCATTAGACGGGCATCGCTTGAGCGAATGCCCACCTTCGCCTGCCTGTCCGTCTACGGCAGATGGGAGCGGCTTGAGGATCATTCTCCCGCTCCCTCTCCGCGGCCTCCTTCTGCAAGATGACGTCTTCGCAAAAGGAGGCTACAGCCCCCCAGCCTCGCCGCGGAGCATGGCCACGACCATGCTCGGCAGCGAGAGGTCTCCGCCTCCCAGCGCAGCGTTGAGTTCACTGCGCTGGCGTCGCCAGGCCGGGCACACCAACAGGGTGTGCTCGGTAGAGTCGTCGGGAGCGTCGCAGTGATGACACTGCGGCGTTACCTCCCGACGCGCGACCCGGTGCAGGTAGTGACAAAAACAACCATGTCCGGTCAGTACCTGCACCATACGGAATGAGAGACTGCCCTGCCGGCGCCCTACCCACTCCTCCAACACCGGACGTATTGCTTCTATCGTCCGGTGGCCGGCAGCTGGGAAGGCGAGTGCCTCGCCCCATCGACGCAGAGCCTCCTTCTGCGCCTGGGTACGAACCCGCTCCACTTCCTCAGGAGCGGATCGTCCCCCCCGTTCTCTTACAGCAACCCGATGTCGATACACTTCCGCATGGACGCGTGCATCGACATCCCACGGCGTTTGGCCCGCAAGAACGCAGGCCGCGCCGTGGCTGACCGTGCGATAAGCTCGCACGGCCCGGGTTGCTATGACCCTCTGCGGACGTCGCAAACGGGCCACCGTTCGGTGCGACGACTACACCGTGTGATTCTGTTAAAAAAATAAGAATTACACGTAGAAGCGTTTCTGAAATTATGCTTTTAAAAATAATATTACAAATATATAACACAAATATGAAATCGGACAAACCCACCAGTAATCAGGTAGCGTTTGCATACTCGTAAAAACGTCGACGCATTCGTGAACATTTATATGTCACACGTTCAACAAGTGCGCGATCCCGGCAGTAAATATTGACGGTAGCCAGTGACCGGACGTCCGGGCCTCCGATGCATCCTTCCGGCCCGGACGACCGACAGTCTCATTCGCAGTCGCTATTGAGCTCCGTAACTACGCTAGAGGGATCGGTTTTTGCATTCCATTATGTGTATCGATGCACGCACCTGTTCACGTGTGACTGAATGAAATTTTAATTTGTTGTTTGTTTGTGTATACATTAGTACGTATGTGAGTGTCAAGACAAACCCGGTAGGGTTTATTGATACTTAAAAGTGTAAATATTTATTTGTATTTGTATTTATTTGACCTTATAACATGCAATTTATGTAATTTTAATGTGAAATAAATTTAAAAATATATATATACTTATTCTAATTTTTTTGAAAGTTGTTGAAAGAATTCAACTAACTTTTCTAAAAGAAATCAACTATTAAAAAATTAAAGAATGAAAACATTTTTACCACAAGCATAATAATATACCAGACAAACACATTAATGGCCAATTAGTACCCGTCCTCAGTATAAAAAAACTGCAACAGACCTTCTACTGGTATTCTGGCCGAGTCTAAATGAAGTGAAATATGGTAAATAATTAACGCATAATCATATAAAATACACATTACGCAAATTACACATAATAATAATAATAAGAAATACGTATGATCGAAAGATAAGTACAGCAAAAATATCAATACAAAACAAAACAAGAAAAGATACAAAACATTACAGACTAAAACATTAAACTTAATATGTACATATAGTTATACGAGTATATCGATCATAAATCGATAAGGCATTGGCTCGAAGTCAATGAAAAATCGATTTATAATGTTAACATTTTTAAACGCGCTATTTTCACAAAGGGAACTTAACCCAAAAATATATATTTTTGATTAAAATGCCAGTCCTGTTTGTAGCTTCAAAAGCTAACGAAACATGATGCTGATGACATTAGTAATGTCAGTCTCGTTATTTGAATTGAGAAATTTATGTTAATTTATATATAATCCCTAGTATTAGGTAATTGTAAATTATACTAATGATTCCAACATTAGGAGCGTCACATTAGATCTTCTTTTTACAAACATGGAAATCCCTACAGCTAGTGATTTATTACGGTCTGCGCTGGCTTCACAGAGCTTTAATTAAGTACTGGACTTACTCGACCCGAAATATTAATATTTTTGAGATATTCATTTAGAATTTTAGAGGAATTAAAAATAGTATTAAATGTTTTCATAAACATTTTAGTTTTATGACTAGGATGTTATAACATCTAAAATGAACTGAATTTAAGTACGTATATCTACGCAAGTTATCCAGCCTATTTCACAAATTAACGGAGTATGTTTTATTCATAAAGTAGGTTATTTAAAGTATTCACTTATAGCCTATAGAAGCATTCTCAGTGATTGATTATATTCTTGTTATGAAAAACATGCCTTCGTATGTTACTTATAACACCTATGTTATAAGTAACATACGAAGCAACAAAAGATTGTGCGGCGATCGCTCAACAACTCCGACTCTACCCGTGATGGGAAAATTCAAATGAGTTTTATGATAAAATGGTGATCGTTTAAAATAATTCTGAATAATGCCCTAAAATATCTCATTGTTTATTCTGTAACAATGCCTGTATGTAAGTATTGTTTATTAAACAATAAGATTTATTTTTTACGTTTTCGTTTCCAATAAATATACATATATATATAGAAATAGTTTGCTATGTGTGATCACAATGACTTGTATCAAATTTAATAAACAAATTACATATTACGAATAATAACAAAATGTTAATCACAAATGTAGAAAACCTCATAAGAAATTTACAATCAACATTAACACTATTGCCGATAAAAAGCGAAAACAGCTCGTTGAAAGTCCCTGTTATTTGTTACTTTTGTTTGCAAATTGACCTAATGTTTGTAGTTCAAAAGGAATGCTATCATATTTGTTCTTAAGCTATACTCGTATATGCTTAAGAACAAAAAACTTTCGTAATATTTTTTATGTAAAATTGTTCATTACTTTGCAACTTGCAATAACATAAATAAAATATACCAGAATAAAATACTAAAAAAATACTTAAATAAAAAATCATTGTGTGATTTTATAAAACCACGATGCAAGTGAAACTTTTTTCGGGTCGTAGACATTTAACGGAAAATTATTCGATTTTGGCTATTAAAATCGCGTTTTAATCTTAACTTGAATCTTTTTCTTCTAAAAAGAAAATTATAAATTAGAAAAACAAATTAGTAAAAAACAAAAAAGTAATAAAAATTAAAAAGGAATAAAGAACAAAAAAATAAGAAATAAATTTATGAAAAAGATAATAACGCTCTACCCTTGGATCGAACCACTGCCACACAGATTTGAAGTCGAAGATCTAACACATAGACCTGTGAAATTAAAGATATCATGTTTTGTGTAATGCGACCATTGATTTACTACCAAACGTAGATAGAGCACTTCATACAAAAACGCGCGCTCCAACGCATGGAAAAGAACTGCACGAGGCAGTTCTTCACCGGCCCACTTTTCGAACGTTCATGCGTTATCTACGTTTGGTAGTTAATCAATGAATGCGACATGCGATAGATGGACGAAAATTTAAGACGATGTAAAAAAAGTTTCACTTTAAAATAACTTTTCCAATATTATCTTAATAATTAGACACAATAAAGCTTGTTCGCTTAAAATGTTCATCCATTGTAAATAGCTCCTTTTCGTTTTAACTGTACGTACAGCGTTTGACGTAAATTGCGTGCGTTGTTGTTGGATAATTAGTTGGCGGGAACTATCGACAGCAGTGCAATTGTGTACTTCAATATGCGTGTCGATCCAGGCACTACGGCAATCTCCGCTCGGTCACAGTAAACGCTATACCTAGCACACATTCTTAGCAGATATGCCTTTGCCCTTAACGTATACATTTACAGATGTATTACTTTTAATTTCAATTTGTTTTAAGCAAAACAAAGTATTATTACTAAGCTTTAGAAAAAAATTGTGCATTTTCTATGAATTAATTAATATTAAATTATGATTATTATTTAATTATAATCAAATATTTTTTTTGTATAATTCTTGAAAAATATATTGTTTTTGTTGTGACAGATTAGTATACATGTGTTGCCACTTCCTTTTTTGCCGTGTATGTTGTAAGAGTCGACCACTCACTCTGCGAAGAGATAGAAAATCCGAAATAAAACTCGACACTACACCAACCAGTCAGCAGGAAGTAATATGCTTCTTCCTCCTCACCTAAAGAACAATCCAGCAGTGGGACGTATACGGGTTGAAACGACGACGATCAATTAATGACGAAAACGAATAACGATGGATAAAATGGAAACTTTATTATCATCATCAATCGTTCTATGAACGCTGAGTAAGTAGGTAAATTGAATTTGGAGCAAGGAATTTGAGGAATAACCGTTGCTTTAGTTATAATCTATCAAATTTTAGCTTATGCTATAATAATATTGTGTATGTTTTAATTAAAAAAGGGAAAATGATGAAGCCGTTTGATTATAATAAAACGCCGTACCAATCGTTCTCTTTATACGATCTTGGTTTATCAAATAATAATATATTTCTAGTTATCGGTCATCGTTTATATATTATTAACAAAATATACCTAGTGTAATAAATAGTGTTTAAAACTATCCTCTCTATCATTTTAGCAGTACGATACCCGTAGTTACATATATGTACAAACTTTTTAGCAAAAAAATACCTTTTTATTTTGACGCTTTAAAATAACATATTCAAATACAGAATGGTAAAACAAACAAACACAATTTAAAATTACTATACATAACTCAAGATAATTCGAGTTTACATTATAATATAATATTTACAATATCACTTAGCGCTTAGGAAGCTACAAGACTTTATTGACTAACTATACCTATATATTTTTTACTATGATGATGTCATGCGAATATCGCGAACAATGGATATCTCCAGGTCATCGGTGGATAATAAAAGTTGCTTTCAGTTTATGAAATATCTATCTCATCTCGTGTGAGACAGGTGGGACGAGCTAGGACTAAATTACAGTATAAGAAAGATTTCCAGCGCCATAAGCGATAAAGATTTTTGCAAGTAAATAAATTGTTTATAAAAGATATTAATAATTGAGCACATAAGTTGGTGTAGGGTTTTATTTCGAGTTTTTCATCTTTCCGCAAAGGTTGAAAAAAGTGGTAAAGTCCAAAACAATATCGGTAACTGCAACACATGTAAGTCTATCATCGCATGAATGGATAATAAACACATAGACCCTCATTTGCTGCTAGATTTTTCGGAAGTTCAAAGGAAATCCAAAAGTTTTACAAGAAAACACAAATCTTAGGGCGTAAATATATGTTTGTTGAGACGCATTACCGAGTTTTCTTTTAGTCCGACACGGCTACGTGTGGCCGATACCTGTGATCCCCTGGGTCCAATGATGGAGCGAATATCTTCCTTGTTTCAGCCGGACAGGGTGTTCGCAGAATTTTTTAATGTTATGTATCTCTCTCGTAACATTTTACAGCTTGGTTTTAGGACATAACCTAGTCTGCTGCTAATATGTTGCCTAATTATAGTCTTGTTGAGTCTTTCATTACTACGCAAATATATTATTTATCCAATGTATCAATTAGTTGCACAATATACAATTTTACGTGCAATTACTTTTAAATATACAGATAGCTAGAGAAATGAAATTTGTTTATCCCTAGTTTCTATAAAAGGATTAAAGAAGTAATAAATAAAGTATTCTCTATATGCTATGTTAATATATACGAGTATGTCAACTAATTGTAACAACTAACATTTTTATAGAAGAGCAGGATCTCTTAAAACAAGTACCTACTTTGAACTGAAAAGGGGATTAAAATTTCAATTACAGCCTACTTTTAGACTTTACGTTTTTAACACACATAAAGAAGCATCTCATTTATTTCATCTCACCTGACGGTAAGTGACGTTAACGCTTAAGATGGAAGCGAGATTCATTCGAATTATCAACAACTGAGGAACTGAATATAAAACTAACCTCTATTTGTCGGAAAACAACAATGCTATAAACTTTTTTAATGTGGTGACAAACGTAGGCAAGGCGGTGGGTGGTATCTAACCAGGCGGGTTCAGAAATTCTGCCACTAACTAAACCAAGTAGAAAAACTTTTGCCAAATGGGGGATCGAAACCCAAACCGTCGTCGTATCGACGTCTCTACGTTTTTTTTTTAATTTAAATAAATTCATTCCTTAGTGTGTGAATCATTAGATTAAAACTTTTTATTTTTATTAAGTAATTAATTGAGAATAATTAATGTTAAAATTTACATTTATTGTGCGTACTTCGATCACTAAGTTCTACTTGTATTTATATCAGGTGTTTTTTTTTTATTAATGCTATAATGTGCGAATATATAAATAGGCAAATGCATTCGCCTTTAAACAAAAAAATAAATATTGTTTCAACTCTAAAATGAGTTTCAATTATGATGATGATGATGATGAATGTCGTTGTTTTTATAATGCTGTTGTATTTCGCTAAATATTTATTTATTATACGTTTACTTATACACTTCTACGGTGCTTGTCAGTCTCCCCAAAATAATATTTTATTAGTATGAATTAACTAATATGTAAACCAGAAGAAAAAAAGGCAGGAATTAAAATCACAAAACTGATATTAACCGATTCTTTGCTGATGGCACGACATTGCGTATCATTAATTTTTTTAACTTGTGGCTTATGACACGATAGGCGTGTCATTTTTTTAATGATTGTTACACCCTCAAAATAAGTTTTTAGAAGGATCTGCCTAGAACAAAACAATCATGTTTTTCCACGTAGATCTAGCCTATTGTGTTAGTTTCTGGATATTGTGTGAATTCAGAAGTTGCAGGGGTTGACAACCTTCATAAGTTGCATTGAATTATTTTTAACGTGTGGCGCATGACACGATAGGCGTCATTTTTGAATCGATTGTAACACCCTCAAATTAAATTTTAAAGGGAAGTTACCTAGAACATTACTATCATGATTTCGAAAGTTGTTTTTTAGTAAACGATTTTTTAAAATAAAAGAGTAAAAAATGTTATTATTTAATCATTTGTTTACTACAAATTAACATAAGTAAACAAAGTGCACACGCAACAGTATATACGTTACGCGTGAATTTTAAAATAATTATGCCTAATAACTTTAGAGCATCAATAGTTGGAACTTTTTGAAAAAATTAAGGAAGACGGCCGCTTTTTAGAGTGAATTTCGTCTCTCGCGCTATACTAAATCACCAATAGACCAAGCATTGAATATCTCGAATAAATTGTTGTAAGCCGCGCGCCCGGCCAGTCCGCGCCTGCGACTGACAATCGACGCAATAATCGAATAACACCGATAGTTATTCGAATGCATTCGAATAAACACAACAATCGAATAATTAGATCGTTTTTAGTAACAATCGCCCATCGCTATGTTACAGTCAAAGTGATTTATTACCTTTTAAACATTTCTTTAGGTGGTTTACAAAAAAATAATCCTAACCTAATATATTACATGGACAATACTATTCTTAACCCTAACATTTTAAATTTTACTTGTATTTATTACTTTATCCAAGTCTTCCAAGATATTATATATAACAGCTAGTGCATAATATCTGATTTATCACTTTGTCTGTAACATACTACATATAAGAAGAAAAAACATGGAAACATTTTGCTATTATTAAATCAGAAATTAGTTTTTGATACAAAAATCAATTTTCCATCCATTGTAGTTATGCAAGTAATAATAACAACCCTCCTCCCCCCAAAGCAAGATACCCCACTCACCATGTGAATTCCCACACCGCAAAATGACTTTCGTTATAAATGAATAGTCCCCAAGTCGAATAAAATGTTTCTAGTTTTTTTTACCAATTCGTTGAATACAACAAAGAAATTATACATTATCACAAAAGGTTTGCAACATCTGAAAAAGTAAAGTCACTTACCTTCCATTTCAGGGAAAACACGTATATAACCTCTTCAAAACCTGATCTTCACGACACAGGGAATCCTAGTGTGAAGTCCAGAGTGCTTAATTTCTAATCATATGTACAAGAAGTAAATAAACAATTTTGATTTTTGAAAAAAAAAACGATTTAATTAACGTATCGTGCCATACACTACCGTAGTTTGATGTCAACTAAACTTAAATCAAGTCTAAACAAGAAAAAGCTAAAAAAAGCATGTGGTTTTATATACATGGCTGATGGCACATTACGCGTGCCATCAACTTCTATGGCGCTTGACACGCCAGTCGTGTCATAGAAAATTTGTTCACAGCCATGGCGAAAAGTTTTCAAAAATGGGCGCCGCAACGAATCGGTTAGTGTTTTGTTACACATCCTTTAGAAAAGTAAGTAATGGCCATTTGAGCCAATTTCCAAAGTGTTTGACCAATTGTTCATAGTCTGAAGTGTACACGTGGTCGTCTCCAAACAACGAGTTTCGGTAGAGTGCCATCGGTCCTGTCCTTTCTAAACACTAAGGAATAAAGTACATACTCTTCAAATACTATAAATACAGGTTGTACGTGAGAACAAGGCGCCCATTAGATGACCACGGACGTGTTAGCCAATTCCATCAGCCATCATTCGTCAGGATAAAAGTGTCAAGAACTGTGAGAGCGATTTCAAAACGGAATGCGACGATTTTTTATTTATTTATCATAAGAATAGTTATTCTTACACAGCCAACTTACGTCTACTTCGACATACAATTATTTAAACTTATATTTATTAGGCCAGACTTGTTATTCATAATAATGAGTTGTAATGTACTGTTTTTCATATCAAACACAAAATTTGTCAATTAAACATAAATATCAGTGGTACAAGAATACAAGTGTAGTTAAGATAATATTATAGTACCTAAATACCCATTAAAATCGAGCAAAACTACCTAATAGTCACATGCTAATAATTTATTGTTATTTGAATATTGTTAATTATAATATTAGCGTCGTACTCGTCATACACCACTATTTGCTGTTCCTTTGCGTTATACTAATTATGCACGAAATGGGGTGGTGTCTCGAATCTGACACAGTTATAACGAACTTTTTCGCGAAGTAGACTTATTTAATGTTAAAAACAGTTATTCCAAAGGAAAATTAAAGAAGTAACTATAAAGAAGTAATAAAAAAAATAACAAGAAAATAAAGTCATATGTGTACACAGGGCTGGGCAGTATTTGAAATACTTGTAATTGAAATACGTATTTGAAATACAAATATGTATTTTGTATTCGTATTTTAATTACTTGCTCAAAATGTAATTTGTAATTGGTATTTCAAATACATGAGTCTAAGGTATTTTGTATTTAGTATTTTAAATACTTAAGCGTGGAAATACATCATATCAAATACATTTATATGATCAAAATTAGTAGTTTTAAAAAATATTATCTTTCTAAATTGACAAAACAAATCAAATGATTGATTGACCGATTTAGTCAAAGCGGACATTTTGGGATTTACTTAAGCGCAATGGATAAAATATATAGAACAAAATAAGAGGCCAATTTTAGCACCTCTTAAAAAAGCCTTGCACCTTGTTCAATACCCCATTATACATGCATCGTTTATGGGTTGTGGGTTTAGAGCAGGTAGCCGATTAGAATAGTAAAAAATAGATCGCTAGAAAAATTCAGATTAAGGCAAGGTATCTTAATATTTGAAGAAAAGTGTGTATTTCTAACAATTTATTTCAAACCTTTCGATTAAGGAAATTGCTCCACATAGTTTTCAGATTATATGAGTCAACACGACAAGTATATCAAGCTGAACCATCTGTTTATGACACGTTCGAGTATTTCAATATCACGAAATTTATTTTTTGCATTAAGAATCGCTCCTGAGTTTTGATCGCGTCTAAATCTACTTCTACAGTCTTTTGAATAGGAGCTCCTTTAGGGATTCACTGATTCACTAGGGCTGTGAAGTGCCAATTCATGGCTCAAGTATGCACTTTCAAAAATGCAGTTTGTTGCACACCGCTTAGAGTTGAAAGTCCGAGGCAAGTGCCTACATTTCATATTGAAATATTGTTTCGGGCGTTATTGTTATAACTGTTTTACCTCCCTAAACTTTTACGAAATTAGACACTTTTGGTCACATTAGATTCAGCTTACCTTAATCTATGTTTGTACGTTTTGCTTTTTTGTAATTCAGTATAATTTAGTCAAAAAAGATAAAAATGCTCGAGGTAGTTTTTAAGTCTAAAATATGGATATTTAGATGTTAATAATTTATATTCTGAGCAATATTACTTCAAAGTCAAAACGTACGAGCCTAGATCTTCATTATGTCTACAACATTTCCAAAATTATGAAAATTGGACTATGTAAAGAGAGAGAAAAGCGTTATCGCTTTTTGTATGAAAATTTACAGCTTCACAATCCTCTTAAAATCGCTTCTGAATATCCCACTATTTTTTACCCCATCCGTCGTACAGCCACCACCATCATCCAAGCCGGCAGACTATGATAACGCAATCCTAAGCCGGTAGATTTATCCTCCGTTATCAGAAACACATGGGGCGCATACACTATTAATATCTGAAGATTCTGAAGCGCTCAAATTTTTGTTTAACATTTTTGGAAATACGAAAATGCATTTCAGGACATGCGTGAAGGGAACACATCATATGACCTTTTCTTTTTAGCATAATCTTCGCAATTTTATACTTCCCCACGACGCCCGAGTTAAACCTGAGCCTTCCTAATAGAAGAATTGTAATATTCGGAGTTTTAGAAACGTAATATTTAATTTCACCTTTTTTCGGTGTTCCCTTCTACCTACAAGTATTTAGATGCCCACAGTATCGTGCAATTTTAAAACACATAAACATTGTAAGAAGCAAAGGTTTAAAGTTGAATGTACTTTGCATTTTATTTTGTATTTTAAATACAATAAAAATTGTACAAATACTGTATTTTGTATTTGATATTTTAAATACACCACTGGCGAGTATTTTGTATTTCGTATTTTAATTACATGCAGCAAAGTATTTTGTAATTTGTATATCAATTAAATTAAAGCATGTATTTTGCCCAGCCCTGTGTGTACATATGAATACTTAATATTTTTTTTAGTATTTTTTTAAATTTACAGTTAAATCAAACCTTTACAGGCACTTTTTGACGTCAAACAAATTACAAGAATCTAATTAACCAACAAATTAATGAAAAATGTAAAAAACTAGGATAAGCAATGAATTTTTCAACACACTTGCTCGTAAAGTGGGTCTTATTACCTTGCATTTAGACCCGTTATTCAGTATATTAAACACGAGTGCTTTTCACTTTACATAATCGCACAAGTGCGGTAATCGGTAGAATGGGCTATCAAAAGCTTTAAACCATTCAAATCCGCAGGACTGGATGGAATATTCCCAGCGCTGCTACAATGGCATCCCAACTTAACAGTAAAATACTTAGAACCCATATATAAGGCCTGCATAGCCTTCAAATATATTCCAAAACAATGGAGAGAGGCGAAGGTAGTATTCCTACCCAAACCGGGGAAAGAAGACTACACTACGGCGAAATCCTTCAGACCAATAAGTCTAACATCATTCCTGCTCAAAACACTGGAAAGATTGGTAGACCGACACCTAAGGGATGGAGCACTCCATGAAAGACCCTTACATCCCCAGCAGCACGCCTATAGGAAAGGCAGGTCCACAGAGTCGGCACTACATATGGTGGTCCGTAAAATAGAGTCGGCCATACACAATAAATCCTCAACCCTAGGCGCCTTCATAGACATAGAAGGAGCTTTCGACAAAACAATGCACAACAGCATTAACCACGCCCTTCAAAAGTACGATATAGAACCAGCAATAACAAAATGGATCACGGAGCTGGTAAGCAAAAGGGCGGTTCAGATAGTGGGGAACAACACCATCAGAGCAAAAGTGGTTAAAGGATGTCCCCAGGGGGGGGTCCTGTCCCCACTTCTGTGGAACATAGTAGTAGACAGCCTCCTAAGGAAACTAAACGACAGAGGCTATACTACTATTGGTTATGCAGACGACCTGGCAATACTGATAAATGGGACCGCAGAAAACATATTATGCAAAGAAATGCGTGAAGCCCTAGTATTAGTAGAACATTGGTGTGACGAACATCAACTGTCAGTAAATCCAAATAAAATAGAACTTATACTTTTCACCAACAAAAGAAAGTTACCAGAACTACAACTACCAAAATTCTTTAACACCAAACTCTCCCTATCATCACAAGTCAAATATCTGGGCATAATCTTTGACAACAAATTAAACTGGGCGAGTCACATAGAAACAAAAACAAAGAAGGCATGCTTGGCGTTTAACCAATGTAGGAGACTCGTTGGTAAGAAATGGGGTCTCAATCCAAAAATCACACTATGGTTATACACTGCAGTTATCAGACCCTCTATAACCTATGGATCAGTGGTTTGGTGGCCCAGAACCCAACTGATCACAGCAAAAGCTAAGCTCCAAAGTCTACAACGCTTAGCAACTACATCGACCAGTGGATGTATGAGAACCACTCCATCAGCTTCCCTAGAGTACCTCTTACAACTGAGACCTCTAGATCTAGTCATACAAGAGGAGGCGAAAGCAGCAGCCCTAAGACTAAGATCGCAGGGACTATGGAAAAACAACATAGGAAAAACACACACGATAATCCTAGATTGGATTACAAAAGAAATACCTTTTCTCGATGCACCAATCGATAGAATACCATGCCACCATGTCTTCGACAGAAGATACGATATCCAACTTACAGCAGAATCGAAAGATTGCTCTGACATCAAAGAAGTTAGGATATACACAGACGGCTCCAAGACCACTGATGGAACTGGGGCAGGCGTCTTCTCAAACGACCTTAATATCAAATTATCAATAACCCTAGACAGACGGAACACCATCTTCCAAGCAGAGTGCATTGGCATCACCAGGGCGGCACAGGCGATTGCAGCTAGAGGTGTTACTAATCTTAACATAAAGATTATCACAGACAGCGCGTCTGTCCTGCAGGCCCTCCAAAACAATACTATTAACTCTGTCCTTATACTGGAATGTCATAACATGCTCCAAGCCATATCAGATACAAACCGGGTAACTCTGCAATGGATTAAAGGACACAGTAACTCACTTGGTAACGACGCAGCAGATGAACTGGCTAAGAGGGGTTCAAACACGAAAATGTACGGACCAGAGCCCCTACTACCCATTCCACAGGCCCAGATAAAAACCTGGCTGCGTGAAAAAACTGAGGAACATCATCTAACAGAGTGGAGAACCAATGAGGGATGCAAACAGACAAAAGATGCAATCCCGGTACCATCAAAGAAGCTTGCCCGATCCCTCATCAGACTAAAGAGAGACAAAATCCGAAAAGTTATAGCTACTATAACCGGACACTGTTTACTAAACAAACACCTATTCACAATAGGGGTGACAGACAGCCCTCTATGCAGAGGGTGCATGGAGGCAGAAGAAACGCCACAGCACGTCCTTTTGGAATGCACAAGCGTGGCCGATCAACGGGCAAAACTTCTCCACTCCCCGGCATCTATGCCGGAAGCATGCAGCAGCCCACAGAGGCTGCTGGCGTTCTGGGGAGACCTGGGATGGATGGAGTAGGGTGGAAGCAAACGTAGATTAGGACGCACAATGGCCCAATCATGAGGCTAAGTGCGTAAGAGCCCAGCCAAACTAACTAACTAACTAAGTGCGGTAATCTTAACATGACAAATTCTAATTTGTTCAAGATTGCAAAATAAATGTATGTCCAGAACGCATTCTTAAATTTGTCACTTAATACACATTTTTTTAACACGACTTTATGCGGCTGCCAATTGGAAACAAATGAACAGCCTAGTACTGGTTACTTAAATATTAAATTAACAACGACATTAAAAAAAACAATAACTAATAACTATAACTAAAATAAATTATTAAAAATTCACACAAACTTGTTTTTTTAAAACTAATATATTCGGTTTATTTAGTTTTGAATTTTGGCTGTTTGGCCCTTTTTTGTTGACTGTATAAAGAGTTTAGCCATGCCCGGGCAGCGCGCGAAAAAAAGGCGCGCGGCATTTTCCCGCTATTAAAATTTTTTGCCTTTTTGTTGTAATTGATAATTGATTATCTACAAATATGTCGAGTCCAAGTGAAGTAGAATCCATATTATTAACTCCGCCGGAAATAATTATGGAGGCGCAAAGCGCGAGTAATTGTTTGTTGCCGCTAAAGTCAAAGGATAAATACTTGGCGGCATCCGATACTTTCATGCAGTGGAAGATTGATAAAAAAGTGCAGTAATTTTCAGAAAAATATTAATACCACAAGATCTTTTATTTTCCTCACAAGTGTGTTGAAAAACGTCGTATGATACACGCGCGCATTGGTCATTACGTGCTCTGCTTTCTTGTCGCGCTCGCCTGCGGCTCGCGCACAATATCGCCTCGTACGCAATAACCGACATAGCGCGCACGTATCATAATGTACTATAAACCTTGTATGTAGGTACATAGACCCCGACCATAATTAAGATGTATGCTATACTTACTTGTATTTAAGTAAAATAATAAAAAAGTTGACTCTACACCTGTTCGGAAATTGGGAGAGCCTTTTCAAGAAGAACAGACAAGAAACTCGAAAGATCTAATTTTTTGTCTCCTGTTTTATTACAATAATATAGTATTTCACTAACACAACTTTGGTATTATAAAAATATGTATAGAAATGCCTGTCGGAATAATAATGAGAATCCATATTAAGTGTAAAATAATCTCTTCTATATTTCTTTATTTTGAGACATTATAACAGCCGGTTGCACAAAGTTTTACGATTTACGATTTCGTAAAAAGTAACAACTTAATACCTAACAATGGGTCGTTTTACATTTAAATATAGGATTTTAAAAAAAAATCCTATATTTAAATGTAAAACGACCGTGCAAAAAAAATGGCGAATTATATATTATTTTTGAAGAACCCTCGCAATATAGGTATCAATCAAATGAAACGGCTTGTCTTGCAGAATATAGTCCTTTATGAAAAAAATAGAATCTAATGACAGATTACATATTTTTGTACTCCAAGTAGCGAGTAATGAATTTAAAAAATTAAACGTCTACGGTAGGACGTTCAGAATGAATGATCAAGCATCCAAATGGTTTTGTAGATTTCTTACATATTTTATTTTGAATGTTGTCAATTTCCACAATGATACCTTTCTACGCAGACTTTAGTGATAAGTCGGCAGAGCGTTTCAAGGAGTGCTTTCTACACGACAGCGTATAACCGCTTAATTATTGTAAACTTTATGATTGAACAGTAAAACGGAACTAGAGGCGTTACAAGTGTTAATTAACTTGTAATTAATGAACAATTTGTGAACACACTTTAATGGAATTCGCGACTAGTATCAAGGCTCGACTAATTGTGATTATTATTATATATTATAACATTTGTCGAGCCATTGTTTTACTTACCCATTAAATTTGTGAATATAACGAACGAGTTTATTAATTAATCATCATGCGGTTCACATACTTCATTTACTAATAATAACTATAAATCGAAATAACTTGTGTCCAGGGTACGGTTGAAAGAATTTCAGTATTTTCGAAATCATACATGGTACGAGGAAGGGTCCAAGGGGAAAGACGAGCAGGTTGCTAGGCCCGACGCGATTCCCGGATTATTTTTTAATATATACTCGTAGATTTGAGATTCATAAAATATCATCATAGTAAATAGTAAACGAGTGAAGAAGTCGCAGTCCTGAGGGGTGATCGCACTAATTACAACGTTTTTTTCCAAATCAAAAAAGTTTCCGTTCCCATACATTTTGACAACACCTTGACAGTTATTAGATGTCAATTTATACGGAACGGTAACGTTTTGGTTAAAACGTTTGTGAATAGTGCGATTCTTGCTGTTTTTTTTTTCATTTTTGTCATACATTCTCTACACTAAATAAGATATACATAAACAAATACATTAATGAAAAAAAAATTTGTATAATCACCTAACCATTGCTGATTCTAATAACCTGAATATATGCAGTAAATTTTTTTTCCATTCGATTGTACAAAAAAGTTCAATTATAAAGCATTTGCACAGCCGTTCTGTCGGTTTGACTCATCTATGAACTTAGAATGGTGATCGGGTGGAGGATCATCAGCTTACCGTGACTTCAGCTAGGCGAAGGAGCTTAACATGCAAAATTTCGGACCAAATATCGAATAGATGTTTCACACGCTACTGTTATATACACGGTTATTTTTTTATCACCCTGGAAAATTTAAGGGACGCTTCACGATATGGTATTAGAATGATTTAAATATAAATAAAAAAAATAACCACCCTCCTTAATTTTATATAATTTTTTTAAAAAATACAAAAAAATGCTGCACTAGTTGAGAGCAGCATTTTTTTTTTATTATTTTTTTTTTATTTTTTATTTTTTGTATAATATTGGATGTGTCCTGAAGCGTCCCTAAAATTTTCCAGGGTGATAAAAAAATAACCGTGTATACATATTTGAATTCTGTCCAAATATTTGTATTATGCTAGTACTATCATACATATATTTTGTTTGCCATTTAAATAACATAATTATGCAATTTGTTATTTGTTATCTCCATTATATTCCCAATGGCGTCAACTATTCTTTGATCCAAATATCAAATTTCTTTGATTTCGAGAATGTAAACATATCACAGCTTATAGGTGTAAGGTAAAGAGAAATAATTTAGTTCGATAGCTAAGTAATCTGAGATCGTAAGTGCGAACCTCAGTCGACACAAATGTATGTGTGACGAATACAAATAATTTCGACCTCATGACCTGAGCTGAGAACTGTGTATTTCACTCAAACTTATTGCAATAAATATATCAATGGTTTTCATGAAACAAACTTTTAATAGTAATGCATTTAAATTATATTAAGCATCGTCACTAGAAAACATCACCATAAGGAAATAAAGATTAAAATGTAATCATTTCCCGTTGTTTAAAAATATACTTATAACCTTTGCGTGGCAACCTATGCTTCGAAAAAATACGGATAAATAAGGATTTATGGAGCTTTATGTGAGGTTGTAAATGCTACGGAAATGCTACGAAAGAGGCTACGTCGTAGCGTGTTCCGCTACAACGTAGCACTATCATATCCGACAGAAGCTATGAACGACTACGTGTATCGTAGAGAAATATTAAAAAGATTTTATATTTTGGTAAGAAGACCACCTACGCGGTAATCCGCCACAGAACGTAAATCTGACGTCAAGTAGAAAGGCGTGTCGATCGGTTGAAATATAGTGCACATGTTCTATCACGTAAATATTTAAGGCCAAATAAGGAGGTATTTGTCTGGTTTGATGTTTCAAATAATGTGCATAACTACGGCAGCAATTTGAAATTGAATTGGATTTTCTCCATATCTCAAAGCGTACAATAATACTGCTCAACTATTGTAGGTTACCAACTTTTAACTCAATTTTTATGTTTAAAAGTTATTATGGTGATACTTTTTTAAATAAATACCAGTATAATTTAAGGCTGTCGTTTGCAATTTAAATACTAACAATTTGATAGATTAAAACATTTTATTTTGCATAACAAATGACTGATACTCGGACACAATTTTTACGCTTAGACGCAGAATGTCGACTTCGCAAAATGTCTACAGGTTGCAAAATGTCCCTTTCGCACAATGTCCCTATCGCACAATGCCTCTTTCGCACAATGTCCCGTTCGCATAATGTCTATTTCGCATAATGTCCCTTTCGCACAATGTCACTCTTATATCAATTCTTTGTTACAAAGCTAATAAACAATAGTAAAAAACAATATAATATTTATAATCAGTCTTTATTATTCTTGTATGATAATAATAATAACAATATTTTTTTCCAATTATCTCAACAAAGTATTACGCAAATTACGTATAAAACTACATATTAGCACGGTAATAGTATATAGGTATCAGTGGCGAGGGGTCGTGATTAGACGAACGTCGCACATAGCAAAAGCGATCGAAAGCCCAGAAAAGAAAGAATTTTATAAGGAGGAATAATGTTCAAAATATGTATCAAGAACGGAATCATACTTGCTTAAAAACTTTAGTGTTTCAACATAATTACCGCGATTGTTCGATTCTAGTCTTTCGCTGTGACCACGAAATGACAATTCCTGCTTTCCCAAAAGAATGACTGTGTCAATAAAACGTTTCATTAACTTGCGATTTCGATCGACTTCTTTTATTAAGCGCATCAAAAGTGTTTAAGAAAAATATCGATTCTGCTATTCCCGAATTCATGGAGTAACAGGCAGCTGCGGGTGTCTTTTTCAGTCTGAATGTGTTTTTAGCTGAATTACTTAAATTATTAATATCCGTATAGCCCTTAATACTCCATCATCATCATCATCATATCAGCCAAGAGATGCCCACTGTTGGACTTAGGCCTCCCCCAAGGATCTCTGTACCGATCGGTCCTGCGCCTCCCGCATCCAGCGGCTTCCCGCGACCTTCACCAGATCGTCGGTCCACCTTATGGGGGGCCTACCAACACTGCGTCTCCCGGTACGCGGCCGCCACTCGAGGACCTCCATACTGAGTTTAAATCAGAAAACAATAAATATTGAAAACAAAACATATTATTCAGCACGCTTATCATTCAAGTCTCAGCACTACCTCGTATCTAGCTTTGATCCCTCTACTAATAACATCGACGTATGGTGTGAGGAAGTAGACCACGCCAGAGATGCGAATGGTTGGAGCGATCATTAGTGCTTGTCACGTGTAGCCACGTGTTTAAAAGGCGACGCTAAAGTATGGTTAAGCGAATAGGTGACTAGTGACAGGACTTGGTCTAATTTCAAGCGTGAATTCAAAGCCCTTTGCCCGAGTATATTAGATTTTGCAAATATTTTATTCGATGCCATGAACGTAACATCAAACAAATTTCCAACATATGCGGAATATGCTCGTCGTACGTACCCGTACATTATTGTATACATGTTCCTCAACGTACACACATGGGCAAAAATGTGTGGACTATTGGCGACCCTCAAGCTCCATTTACAGCTTAACTAAATCGTTTGTTCCGATTTGATTGTTCGTCAAAGCAATTATTAAAATATATTTTATTGTAAGGTCACTACTTGTTTTTCATTGAAAGACGATTTCTACAATTTCACAGTACATCTAGCCATTGCCGGCAGATTGTAAACACGTCTCACAGTGGGTCGAGCGAAGGCTCGAACACCTAAATAGAACCGTTTTTCCCCCGAAGGGTAGAAAACGAATATTTAGGTTTCAGCCGTAGCTCGACCCACTAAATTTGCCGCTCTAGCCGGCGTGTAAGAAAAGTACTGAAGAGAAAAGCTAGTCGGCGATGGCACCCGTACCTACTAACATACCGTCATTGAAAATGTTAGGGAAATGTAGGGTAGATGCAGACTGCAAACACGTGAAATTCAAAGGGGTAATCTCACAGTGGGTCGACCTTTTTTTTTTTTTTTTTTTTTCGAGTGGAATGCGTGACCGCACCGTACTCGCCGTTGGCTAGACGACGAGCGTGTGTGGGGCTCTCCCGGCAGAGAGCCGGGCCTACCCACTAAACTCCCCGGTGTTCTCCCTGCCCTTATGGGCGCGCGTGGTAGGGTCCACACTGCGACTACCACTACGGACGCGCCCGGAAAGTGGGTCGACCTACGGCTGAAACCTAAATATTCGTTTTCTACCCTTCGGGGGGAAAACAGTTCTATTTATGAGTTTGAACCAAACAAACAGTACCTATTAATTATTATTGTTAATTTAAAACAACCAAACAGTCTCTCTACTTATTACTTTTCAAAAATGTTATATTAAAAGGTTATATCTGCTATCCTTCATCATCACAGCCCATATACGTCCCCACCGAGGGGCTCGAGCCTACCCTATATTAGGGTGATTAGGCCTTAGTCAACCACGCTGCTATCCTTATCTAATCACAACTAGATGTAATCGTAATTTGGTCGTAGACATGAATAAAAACTGATTGTGAATAATATATTGTTCTAATATATTGTTTATTACCTAAATAAAGACAAATTGAAATAAGAGGGACATTATGCGAAATAGACATTATGCGAACGGGACATTTTGCGAAAGGGACATTTTGCGAAATCGACATTTTGCGAAAGGGACATTATGCGAAAGGAACATTGCGCGAAAGAGACATTCTGCTACCTGTAGACATTTATAGCAATTAAAAATTGGCGATGTTATAGCCGTAGGCGATTTCTGCCAGGCAACCTTTCATTATCATCATCATCACAGCTCATATACGTCCCCACCGAGGGGCACGAGCCTACCCTAACTAGTTATATTAGGGCGATTAGGCCTTAGTCAAACTACGCTGGCCCAGTGCGGATTGGTTGACTTCGCATACACCTTTGAATTACTGCGCAGGTGTATGCAGGTTTCCTCACGATGTTTTCCTTCACCGTAGGAGCATCAGATAAATGTACATATGAAATTCGTGAAACCGAATAGTTACACCGAATAGATCCAAGAGTGCGCAAAATAATACCAATATTAGTTTTAAAGTAAAAAAACGTCGCTTTATATTTTAGTGTGGACAATAAATAATGCTGAAAAAATATACAAGTCAATGGAAAATTTGAAAAGCAAGTAAAAATATAAATATAGATAAGTATAGCAAAGACAAACAAGGGTAGAAAATCGCGAAATATCAACAATTACCTCATTATTTATAATGAGTACCGACAACTTCATTATCACTGTGAGCATAGTGGAATTATTCAAGTGGTCTTTATTGGAAGTAAATTTTAGAATTATCTGTGCCAGTCGGCAAATTTCCCCATAGGCCGGTGAAGTATTACCTTCCGCGATTACAAGAAAAATCACAGTAGTGTTTGTGAGATATTTATATAACAATCATTATAAATTATATGTTCCATTTTCGTTCAATTTTTGGTAGTAGGATTGCCCCAATGTCAGACAGAAGTCCAAATTTATTGGACATTTACACTAATTGATGTCAAAGTATCTTTCGGTTTTGATTGCATTTGCTTTGGAATTTCATATTCACTGGTCAGTCAGATATTTGACGTATGAATAGCGTAAATATCTTTACTTATACTTATGCGATCATTCATATACAGACGTATCGATGGCACGCTAGAATGCGACACGGTGCTATAAATACGCCATGGTCCCTAGGATAGCTATTTACAGACACGTTCGTCCCCCTATTATTGCCATTTTTGGTTTTATTGTATATGGAAAAACTCTATAGATAATTGTCGAAAATCATAATATATTTAAGCTTTGTGGGACACAGTTAATGTATATCTGCTTACGATTTTATCACACGGGCTTGACCTCAATACTAAAGAAGATTGCGAGAATACCTCTACTATCTTGCCTATTTCTGCCACAAACCAGCACTGCTTGCATTGCTGTTTTCCGGTTAAAAGGGTAAGACAGGCACTGAATTTACTGTGTACTGTGACCTAACATCTTATGTCACACGTTGGCAATGGACATTCAGGTCTTTGCAATTGGAGATTTCGGGTATTAGCCCGGATTGAGGGTTGCCCGGAGAGGCTGGTCCGATTTGGGGGGATAATTTGCGAGCTTTCGGGAAATGGGACTGTTTTCACCAGGCAATCCCTTTGCTGCCGCTAAGACCATATCGGTAGGAAGACTGGTAGTATGTTGTGTAGTGCTTTTTCTTGCTGAATTGTGGAAATATAGGGAAATCTTAAAGTTGTAAGAAAAAAAACAAACTTATTTCTTTAGTCCGATACAAAATGAAAAGCTTTACTCTTGTAGGTACATAAATCACTTATGCATATGTCACTAAAGTAAATAAAATCCCTTAATGCAAAGCACTTAACTACATGTTTAATTAATACAAGCCAAGGGCAGGATGGTTCAGGTTTGTTTGATCAATCTCGGTAAGTTCTTGCTAAATTAACTGGGTACAAAAGTCATAATATAACCGGGGTAATAAGATACACAAACAAATAGTTTTCTTTCTTTTTCTAAAAAATTAGATTTTTTCTAAAAAATTAGGTACCTTCGATTGTAAGTTCTTGCGATCACGGGTCAGAGATATGATATTCCAGGTTCTTAACTTATTCTCTCTCTATATATATATTTATTACTTGTGTAATTCCACAGAATTCCTCCTTGATGTTAAGTTAGTTTGTCTAGCTAAGCAGCGGAGCCCTACGGCCTCCGGGAACTGCCCTGGAGATTCATAGCACAGTCAATATATTTGAATTTCAGGTAGTAAACATTGCAAGTTAATTTCCAACATAATTTTCAATGAATTGTCAAAGTTTCTTATTGGTTAGTTAATAAAAAGGACATATGGAAGGGAGAGCACCTATTTTGTGTATAATTATTGCTATTAATAAAAAGAAAACAGCTTAATTTGTGAGTTATTTGCCAAAGAAGGATGTGAAACTTAATATTGTAAAAATTTAGAATTTAACATGAAATTCGCAAGTGTTACTCAATATATGCCGTAATCACACTAAGATGCCGCTTACTATCAGGTTTTTTTTATGAAATAGGGGATAAAAAAGGCGAATTTTGGAAATGTAATATGTTTGATTTAATAATCAATTTACCCACAAATAAAAATAAAATTAACAAAATCTGTTTTAAATCATGAAATATAATAAGTTAATTCGATACCTTATTGATTTTTTGCACTTATTGATACAATACATCCATTTAATTTAATGAATCGCGTGCCGGCGAGTAAATATATTATTTTTTCCTTAGCTTTACTCTTCAAGCTGAAAACAAAAATAACTGACTTTTGAAGTCTCACTGTAGCTTTTCAAATTAAAATCACACGGAAAACGGGAGAAATACCTATGGATTTTATTCGCAGAAATGAATATAAATACTTTATGATCTTCGAATCAATAACAAATTCCTTCGGTCGATGTCTCACAGACTAACCAGTTCGGAGATCATAACATAGACGAAAGACGCGTTCAAAGACTAGGGTGAAAAATGGGCGCGTTCGTTCACCGAATGTTAAGCGTCGTATTGGCGACGGAACCTTCCCTAAAACCAAATTCATTTCATAACATGTGTGTCATGATGTGTCAAGTCAACATACGGATCTTTCGAAATTCTACAATATGCAATAAGTATTTCCAGCCAAAGTTATAAGTTTGGTTGGAAAACAAAACGTAATGTAAATTAACCATAAACAAACTGTGAATGCTTTCCAAATTCTATTCGACGAAACCATAATTATATGATCTGTAGCCTTAAGTGTACTTTATTATGATATGTCTCTGAAAATGATCAAAACAAACGGTCTCAATGTCAAATTCCGAATTTTGAGAAAATCAACCCACCTAAAGGGGAGCACGGGATTTTGGGCGAAAAAAAAACTATCTTTGTAAATAAGGCCAGGATAAACGCGAGATTTATTTTGTTTATGCAAAAAGTGAATAACGACCAAAGATAATTGCAAATGTCACTGACGTGACGTGAAACGACGTTGACGTTGACACTTGACATTGTGAAATTAATTGACAAAGTTATTCTAATTATGATTTTAATTACGAAATTTGTGTTAAAACTACAGTGAAACCAAAGTGTTTTTGCAAAATTAGTGTTTTATGAAATTTTAAGAAAAACGGTGTTACAGTTGGGTTTCTGTTGGGCTAAGGCTTTTGCCTCCCTAAGACGACACGCTGCTACCAGTACCCCAAGATGGGCCTTATAGTCACCCTCTGCGTTGTGGTCTAGCCGAGCAAGCCCCATTGCGGCCCTGCGCCGTGGTAAAGATGGTGGCAGACCACTGGATGAGTAGAAGTGTATGCCTGTCTGCTCCAGACTAGAAAGTTCGACAGATTTTATATAAGCACCTAGACAGTCAAAACTGGTCGTCTGTAGGATGAAAACTAATGGCGGCTGTACACTCTCGACGAGTGCTCTCGTCAAGTCTCGCCGAGAGGTCTCGCCCGAGAGACCTGTCAGCGAGTGCTTACCATGTACACTCTCGTCTATTCACTTGCGGTTTTGATCACCGAGAGGATGGACGCGTTAGAAGTCGCTTCCACTGTTTCGCTATGCACTATTAATTATTATATGTATGTACACGAATATCATACAAAAAAAAATCAAAAAGAGTGGCGTTAAAGAAGATGGTGGATGGTCGCTATGCATCGAATAATAATAATAAAAACCGACTTCAAAAACACTGAAAAGTTAAAAATAATATAAGAATAGGTACAGACAACATCACACTTCTATATTGAAGTCGGTGACAAATTTTAACACTTTCTAGGAGATCATCGTTTGGCACCGACTTCAATATAGAAGTGAGATGTTGTCTGTACCTATTCTTATATTATTTTTGACTTCTCAGTGTTTTTGAAGTAGGTTTTTATTTTTTATATAATATTTTTATTTTTAACTTTTTAGTGAATGCAATCTTTTTAGTGAAAGAAACCCGAATTTAATACCAGCTCACCTTCAGTGAGCTGGTATTAAATTAGCGTTTCCCTCGATTTTCATGGGATCCCATGATCAGATCCTGACTTTGGTGACCATGGGACCACCCTTGGGGTTTACTCTATCGAATACAAAAAGAATTTTGAAAATCGGTCCACAATTGGCGGCGTAATCGCGTAACATACACAAAAAAAAACATACGCATCGAATTGAGAACCTCCTCCTTTTTTGAAGTCGGATAAAAATATGGTTACAGAGATGATTATAAGAAGCTAATCCAACATATTTTGTCATTTTTCGACGTGCAAATACTTATTCCGATGTGAAATATTATGATTAGTACGACTCAATTCACGTGTGTTCAGAGCGGTTGCTGGCTGTGCACTGCACTGGCGAGAGTGTACATCAATGCTCTCGCCGTTCCTCGCGAGACATGCCGAGACCCTTTGACTCGGGCACAAAAAACCGACACGGGAGCGAGAGCGGGCGAGTAAGCACGAGACATCCCGAGGCGAGGCGAGAGCTACCATGTATACTCTCGCACTCGGCCTGTCTCGGGGTGTCTCGGCGAGAGTGTACAGCCGCCATAACAGTTTTTTTCTCAATGACCTCAACTGATTAAATGTTGTCGCTACATACCTATATTTTAAGTGAACTGATGAATCTGGGCCTGTAGCCAAAGTATCGTTCGCGTTCATTCTGTTGGAACATATAGAGCCTACGAAACGATCACGAATGTTACTTTGGCTATAGGCACAGGGGGCCTAGATAAAGTGACAATTCAAAAACGATAACGAAGTTCAATAAGAACAAAATGTATGGGATTGACATATGCCTCCCTCCGCTTTATAACGTGGCGAATCGATCAAAGTAATCGATATGTAAGTTGGTAGACAAATTGATACACAACGAATCGATAAAGTAGAAAATTGTTTTTTCGTAACTTTCATATATTACTCAAAACAACTCATTTATCATATGAAATGAAAATATTAATTTTAAACATTTATTTAACCATTTCTGTTCTATTTCTCAGTTTTGAGTACTTCGGTAACAAACATGTTATTTTCTTACAGACGGAACAATTTGACACAGCCATCGCTAAACCTAACGTTGGCTATAGGAATTAGTTTTCGTTATCTCAGAGGCGATGACAAATTTAGATATCGTTTCGCTATAAAACGATTGCCACTTGTCTACCCCCAGTTTTGTTTAACTGTGTTGATTTCCATCAATCGTGTTGCTATCGAGACGAGGCACGTGTGTTCGCCCTAAAAGCATACGTACTGTAGTGTCTAAAGCAATGGTTTATAACAAGTACCTGTACATGGGAATAAATTTCTCTGTTTCTTAGCTTATGAACTCTGCGTTTACTTACTCGTTTTATTTTTAGAAAATAAACCATGTGCCGCTAAACTTTAACTTATTAAATATTGTCAATGGACAAAATATAAGAGTATTGAATTGCAACTAAATTACATAAAATATTTGCATGTCGACAAACGACAAAATATGTATAACGACACAAAATGTGTGTGTGTGTGTGTGTACAAATAAAATGATGTATCATTCATAACGCGTCGTCGTTTAGTGAAATCTCTAGAACAAAATACTGAATGCAAAATTAAAACGTAACGCGTGTGTGCACAACGGATATCACACTAAATAACGCCTTTTGGTTCAGAGAATGTAATCGATAACATTAATATACATAGTTTTACATGCCAGATAACTAAACGATATGTGTTTGGATCAAGGGAATAAAACGCTCTGTAAAACAGGCTCAATATCCATCCACGGAGGATCAACTGGCAGGACAGGGATCAGAGAGTATTTATGAGTATAGTAGTATTGCGTATTGTCATTCGTTATGAGGATAAACTTTCCATTCAGATCTTTAATTGCACAATACACTACTTAGAACGATAAATATATTTTAATTATCATCCATTTGAAATGATCTAGTCAGAATATAACTTTTATCCCAAGAATAAATATGACAGTTCGACAGGTTTTGTTTTGATAATCTGTCAAACTCTCATAAAAGGGATTTTGATGAATTTTTTCCTTGTTACTCGTACATAACCGAGTTACATTACCAACGATGTTTAAGAAAAATTAGTACCGTTTTCATATTACAGATGAAAACGTAATTATTACGAAAACAATATTGAAAAAACTTATTCAATAATTTGAAATGAAAGTCAGATTTAATTATTTTTTATTTAAATTGCCCGCTTAAATGCTCCAAGCTGTCACGTGACGTTGTTGTCAGTCAAATGCTTAGTAGATCTCAGAACAATATTCTTCTGAGTAGTAGATCATCACCGTGACAAGACATTCAGTAACATTACCGTGAAGATCGAAAAAGCAATTCAACTTTGAATGATATTTACAAATAACCTTACCTAAACCTTAAAGCTTTTAGCCTAGGCTAAATGCTCTAAGACCTAAACTCGTAAGACGATGATTTGATAAATTACAATCTATACTAATATTATAAAGAGGAAAGATTTGATTGTTTGTTTGTTTAAATTGAATAGGCTTCGAAACTACTCAACCGATTTTGATGAAAGTTGGTATAGGGTAGGGATAGTTCGAGACCAGGGGAAGGACATAGGGTACCTAATTTCAGAAAAAAATCCCACGGGAAAACAAAAATAATGCGGGCGCAGTCGCGAGCAGAAAGCTAGCATGGAATAAAATGACATATTTTAGAATGTTCAAATTTTAATAATTTTTAATAATTATTTCTTTTAATAATATTAATGTATGAAAATGTTAATTGAAATTAGTACTTTTCTATCTGCCATCGTGTTAACCACAAAATACAGAGACAGAAACCAAGCAACAATTTACACTAAATTACGAAAACTGCTCTAATTTCACAATAAATTTCTAATGTTTATGTTTAATGCTTCGCTTTCTTATTACCAATTATTTGTATAAATGTAACAACTATAAATACTACCTATACTAATATTTTCGATTATTTTCTCGCAGTTAATGGTAAAAAGTAAAGTACACAACTCGTGAAAAAAATAACTTCATCTCGGTCCTTGTATCCCTCGTACTAAATTCCCTTTTTTCACTCGCTGTGTTATCTTATATTATTTTGTGGAATCTGTTGGCTCCACGAGTGACTTGAAAAAGTTTGAAAAAGAATTTAGAAAATTATTTGATTTAACTCTACCGTACATTTTTGCAAATTGTACGCTCAAATCGATATAAAATCATAATTTTATTTTGTTCTATATTAGTAGTTTTCTTTTGAAACGACTATGGTGGCAATTTATTTAATAATTTATATACGTTTAATTAATTCAATGTTTAAATTAAGGAACAAATTGCATCATGACCCACCCTAAGCTTACTTTTTACACTATTAAGTCGTCATATTATAGTATAAGCAAGGATGATATAATATTATTCTTCGTCTATGGTATAAGTATGCATTCCTGGAAACCAACTTGTTAATTTGTTGTTCTTAGTCAATTTTAAATCTGATAGTCGGGTATTAAGACGGACTTAACATGTATGCTAGTAAAAAAAAAACTACAGCTTTGACAATTTCAAGCGAATTATCTAGTAAGTGGATCATGATGCACCTTACATTCTCGATTGTACCTTACCTTTGCTAGACAGATTTTCTATCGTATCGCAAGTAGTTAAATACCTATCTAAGATAAACATTACGTGAATTTAAAGGCACGCGATCTCAGCAAAGTCCAACGAGTACATAATACGTGTTCGTCGATTCTCACTTGATAACATTCGAGATCGATTCGCCGTTTCCAAATTGATTCAATCACGTTTCATAACTGCATTTCAAAGATTCATACCTTTGGCTCCTTATCTACTTTTCTTTGAAGGCGCGAGTGGATAGATTGATGAGGTAACCAAATACAAAATAAAATACGAAGTGTTGTTTCGATCCCTGGTTCATGTAGGGTATGTAACTAGGGATGGATGAGGTGTATGATGGATGTGTATTTTTATTTAAATGCGTAGTACTCGTGCAAATAAAAAATAAAAGTTATATTAAAATTTTCATTAAACGATTCACATCATTCTGTTTAAATGTTTAGCTTGAGTCAATAAATACTAACTACAATACTATTACTATAATACATTACATTATTAATTTTATATTACTACGACAATATTATTTATAAAAAAAAATTAAATAACAATAATAATTTGATTGTGTTAATAATTTTTTGATTACAATGAGATTAGATATTTAATTATTACTGTTTTACGAGTATATGTATAAATATTTTATAACATGACAATTGAAAGTTATGTTAATTTATTATTCTTAATTCTCATTATGTTTCATGTCAGCGTATCACTAGTCATTTTCCTTATTTAGTTTCGCTAATTTGCCAGTTTACTTATTCGACAATTTCTGGATTCGCCAATTACCTTACTTGCCAGGTTGTTTGTTCCTTAAATAAGACAATTTCTTTATTCGTAAGTTGCCTTATTCGTCACTTATTTTAGGTTGTCAATTTTGGTACTTTGTGATATTCTCGACGCGCGAGTTTCCTTATCCGTATAGGTACTTTTGTTAGTTTATTAAGAAGTATATTAGGAATACTTATAATCTTTTTGATGATGGATAAGTACGATATTTTGTACTATCACAAATAAGTTTTGACCTAAAGGTCTCCAAATAGGCGAATTCGGAAACTGACAAACTATAGTTATGAGGATAACCTAGACAAATTGAAGAACAAGTAAACTAGCACACAAGGAAACTGACGAATTTACGAAATTGCCAGCCTACAAAAACTAGCGAGTGAGGAAACTGACGAATCAGTAAACTGGCAATTAGGAAAACTGGCAAATTAGGAAAATGACTAATGATACGCTAACTCTTTTATTTATATTTCATTAAAAATCATAATTGTAATTGTAAAAAAATTTACTGTCATCCATTGTTGGGATACAGTACATCTAAATATTTTTTTTTACAAAAAATAAAAACCAGTTTAAAAAAAATGAAAACTTAAAAATAATATAAGAATAGGTACAGACAACATCACACTTCTATATTGAAGTCGGCGCCAAACGATGATCTCCTAGAAAGTGTTAAAATTTGTCACCGACTTCAATATAGAAGTGTGATGTTCCTATTCTTATATTATTTTTAAGTTTTTTCTTATATTATTTTTAAGTTTACATAAAAATTAGAAATTTTTTATTTCTAACTTTTTAGTGAATGAAACCTTTTTATTGAAAGATACCCTAATTTAATACCAGCTTACCTTCGGTGAGCTGGTATTAAATTAGTGTTTTCCTCGATTTTCTATGGGATCCCATCATAATCCCGACTTTGGTGACCAATTTTGGAAATCGGTTTAAAAATGACGGAGTTATGAGGTAACCAACATAAAAAAAAATACAACCGAATTGAAAACCTCCTCCTTTTTTGAAGTCGGTTAATAAATGACCATTGACATAAAGTAGTTTGGCACTAAGGCTCTTATTAATAATTAGGATGATGACTGAACTCTAATTTTCACATCTCGACATAAAATATTAAAATAGCGTAGAAAAAGATGCAATCATGTGAAATTAGAATTAAAATCGGCTTAGAAATACATAAGATACAAGCATTTTAAGCTGTTAATTTTGAAGCGATTAGACAGAGAGATCCGACATCAACTGTGACGTCATCGTTGAGTACGGCCATATAAACTCCATGTAAAATGCCGTTTTGCTAGAAAGAGATGGAGAAAAATCTTTAATACCTTATATCTTGGTTGTTTTTATAGTTATTCGAAAACCGATTTTTTCTTTCTGTTTATTATATGAATGAGCTTCTATTAAAGCAAAAAAAATTTTTTGTCATCTAGCCAATTGCATCTCAACTATGAGATCGATCTTGAGATACTGTTTTTGACAGATGTTCCATACATTAAACGTCAAAACTGCAGCTCAAGATCGCTCTCAACTTTGAGACGCGTTTATACGAGCTTTAAAGTCATTTAAAATCACAAGAGCAGCTCTTTATCATTATACTGCCTAGATGTGTCGCTCATCTTCGGAAACACGAAGTTAGCCGACGCCCATTATTTATCTTGATGTACTGTACATAAAGTTTACTTCCCTTTCCACCTTTGTACACAATTATACTTCGTTAATAGTACTCAGCAATCCAATGTGTTTTTTGGCAGACGTGCTTATCTCAAAATATTGAATCACTTAAAAATAGATTGTTACTATAAAAATAATGGAAAAAGTCAATTAGCATTAAGCAATAAAAACGAGCATCAAAAATACAAACCTGTAGCTCTACCATGAGTTTGCATTCGTTTGGAGTCGATATCGACTGCGTAAATTTTTGTATGGAACTTTGTACAGCGCCCCTAGCGGTAACGCGGTGAACTAAAATCGGTACCATGAGTGCAATCGTTTACGATACGTCGCAAACCTATCGAAAACGCGCTCGCTATCGACAATCGTTTTGTGCATATTGTATGGAAATCGGTACCATAAGTTCATGATTTGACAGCTACTCGATAGACGATAACGTACAAAACGATAACTCTGTAGTTACGTTACTCACTTACATTTTCAAGCGTGAGACTCGATTCGATAGATAATAAGCAAGTTTGGAATAATATTAGTGAGTTAAATTAGTTAATAAGTTGTGATTTTTTTGCATGGAATATGCCAACCACGGCTGAGTTCAAGAATAATAATACATACATAATATAGGATACGTCAATGACACGAAAACAATTAAAATACGGGAGGGAGCAGTCGTGAGAAAAAGTTCAAAAGAGTGATTACAACTATTTTTGTGCCAATTATAGTATTATAAATAAGCATTTCAGCATTGGTGTTTAAAAGCAAATACAGACTTGAAACTGAAAGCTATACAGAGTTTATGTAAGTAACCTCAAAATCAAATTACCATTTTTAAAAAGTTACTTACAATTTTGTTTTGATCTTAATAGCTTTATGATCATAGAGGTATCGTAAGTGTATAATACTGTTTTATGACAACTGAAGTGAATATATGGGTAATAATTCAGATTGCCTTCGTATGACCCCTTCAGTAGGTAAATGCAAAACTTGGATTTTTGGAAATAACAAAACAAAATGTCATCCTTATGTATGGCAAAATAACACATTCAATAAACTACAAGGCATCCCTAGAAGTTAAGGAATTGTTTGACAAGCTGATAACAAATTAAAAATAGTCTATATCAGTGTTAAAATACCTATTCTATAACATTTTATTTACAAAACATTTCTTGCAGATTATCCATAAATGGGACTGTTGATGCCACATACTTGCGTGCAACAAGTCCAATGAAGAAGCAAAGAATTAGCTGGATATAACAGCCATTCAAAAGGAAAAAAAATTGTGGTTAAAAATCATTGTCACTGTGTAGAGAGGTAAAACATTCATACACCCTCAAATGTAAAGAATTGCATTTTATTTTCTATATTATAAACCTTAATAACTTTTTTAAATAACTTCTTAAGAGTTGTATCTCTAATAAAAAGCTATTGGTAATAGGTATACCTAATTTTTTTACAAAGAATAAAACTGACTTCAAAAACACCAAAAAGTCAATATCACATTTTTATATTGAAGTCGGTGCCAAGCAATATCACCTGAAAAGTTTGGCACCAACTTCAATATAAAAATGTGATAATTATTGTATGTATTCTTGTATTTAAGACTTTTGGTGTTTTGGAGCCTGTTTAATTTTTTTTGAAAAAAAAAATATTTCAATATTTTTAGTAAAATTCCCAAACTCGTCACCTACCAGAAACCTTCCATCATCATCAGCTCAGTAACATGATATGATGACTATCAGATGCAAATAGGTACCTACTTACCTAAATATCGTCAGAAAAAAATGAAACATGTTGGATGTGCCTCTGTAATTTAAGTGTTTCCTTCCATTATCCCAGGATCCCTCTATCGATTAAAAGAAAGAATTTTGAAAATCGGTCCACAATTGGCGGAGTAATCAGTGAACATAATATTTTTTAAAAATGATTCAGTCAACATCTCCTTTTTTGAAGTCAGTTAAAACTTAAAAAGGTGCATATTATTATAAGATTTTATTTTTTACAGCTATATTTATTTTGGATGAGTGGCGGAGGATGATTTGATTGAGTGGCATTGATGATAATACAGAATGGTGCAGCCAAGACCTTCGGTTTTAGCATTTCATTTTTGGATTGATTTATTGCCACAGCTGCAGTTGGATTTTACAGTGTCACAATAGTTTGGATTGCATTAAAAAGGAAAAATTGGTTGATGATTTTTTTTATTGGTAGATTAATAAAAAGATGTTGTTAACACATTTTTTACACCAAAAATAAATAAATTACATGAGCCCACACTTTAATTTATTTACCTAAGTAGGATTTCCTTGTTTTGACAAAGCAAAAAATATTAATTTTCAATAAAATTCTAGGTCTATATTTCATACTGAATCTAATATAAAGAACAACAGAATTGTTGTATTTGTGCATATTTTACACAAGAATGTTGGCAAACAAGCAAATAGTCTACTAGATGATCATAGTCACCTGTCTTCTAATGACCAAAGTGTACAAGGTGTAGGTTATTATCTTATGAATGTATTTACAGTACCCTGAAATTTCGTATCCTTCAATATAAAACAGAAAAGCATTGCTGCTTTGCAATAACACAGAAGACCTAGTACCTCTGGTTATTTAACATAAACATTAAGAATTTGCATCAAAAACATTATCTTTCAATGGAGATTGTCAATTTTTTATGAGATTGGTCAGTCATGAACATTCCTATAAAACTATATTTTTACTTTTACATCTATCATGTAAAAGAAGTTCTTACCTTACCTTACATAAAAGAATATGGGCATGATTCAATATCAAAGTGCTTAATAAATATAACTTCCTGTGAGCTGTTGAATGAATATAAACAATATGAAATAAAACAAACAATCTTCTGTATATTTGAATTTATTCTGATTCATGTCAAATAGGTGGATGGTATGAAAAAACAGGTTTGTTGGTGATATATATTGCCCAACCCAAAAACCATGTAAGAGTCGTAATGTGAACACAATAATTCACTATTTCAGTCAACAATGCATTTATAGTAATATTCTTTAATTGCTTTGCTGTTATTATGATAAAATAATAATACAAACAAAATTTATTTTTCAGACTAACTTCCCACTGTATTTTACCCTTAGATCATTTAGCCTAATTTTACCTCATAATAATGTGCAGTTTGCTAAGTATCCAGTGAGTTTTTAGCCGTTTCATTGTCATTAAGATTTTGGCAGCAATATAATTTTACTGACTTGTAATCATACAAAATAAGTAAAATACCAATAGAATATATTTTAATAATATAATAGTGTCGATTAAACAAATTTCTTCATCTATTAAGTTTGCTAAAATATGATAATTATTGAATGATAATAAATAACAGTAGTACCGGTTCTTTCTTGTACAGTAATTTCTATGGTTGGACACGACTGTAATTCCAGGTAAATTTTGGAACTTAAACTTCTGCAACAACAGACATATCATTAAACATCACATAAAGCCTTAATAGATAATCATAATATTGTAAAATTCAAGTATTTTATATGAATATTGGCCGACATCAGACGTCATCAGCTTTATTTTAAGTTTTATATAAATTGCTTCATCATAAATACTCATACTGTAAAGGAGTAACATTTTTAGTTTTATTCATTCACCCACTCACTTATGCAGTTGTATATCTCCTGTAATACTACATTTGGCAGGTATCAATTTTCAGCATATTTGTCAGCTCTATTGAATTAAACAAATATTATACATATTTTCCTGTGGGCCCTCGGGAACAATTAAGATAATGGTGTTCTAAAGCCTGAAAGAAAAAATTAATTGGTTAAATTATTTAGCTATAATGGAAAATCCTTCAATTATAACGGATTGCACTATTTACATTTAAATTATTAATCCAATAGGTCTCTTTCAATCTCCTTGTGTAGCCACATCTTTAAATAGATGGGTACTAAAAAACAAACCCATAGAAGCATAGAAATTGATTATTTTTAATGGAAAATTGTTACAATGTTTACAACAATGTTAATACTTACAATTTAACTATAATTACTATATATTCCTATGAATTGCGCCATTAACTGGAACCATGGAGCGCTTGTCTATATCATTATTAAATCAATACATGGCCTACATTTAATAAAAACTTATTCTTTAACATAAAACTAAATAAGTTTTCGTGAATGTAATCAAACAATGATTAAAAATCTAACCTATGAAATAAATTGAAGTTGACGTATAAGCCGACTAAATTAAATCTTTCATAACAATATGGTAAGAAACCGAATTGAGCTACCTTTTTGCGAGGACGGATTATAGCGTATTACCAACATGACGACAACAAATAATTACCTGCTAAGTAGTCTGTATCCTTTGTATCGTTTACTATACTATCGAGTTAACGTTACGAAGTCAGGTAAATGCAAAAGTAACTCATGGTACGGTCACTATCGAAAACGATATCGTCTGCGTTAACACGTTAGCGACTGTAGTTAACTACAGTGTGCAATCGATGGCAACTCATGGTAGAGGTACTGCTTAGCTTCAAAAGAACGACAACTCGGAACATTATAATTTAATTAAGCCTAGACACTTATTCAGTCTTAACACATAATTCTTAATTCAAAAACACTTGCGGGGCCAGTCACCTCATTTTATTCTTATTTAATACTAGATTTGCCTGCGAACTATACTTCACTTATATTTTTTTGCATGGGGATTTCTCAGCTTCCTGTTGGAATTTTGAAAAATGCTTCCTTACGCTCGGTTTCCATATTCAAAAACGATTCGTTTTTGCTACGGATAGTTAAATTTTGACATTTATTCTATGGAAAATATGTCAAAATATAACTGTCTGTAGCAAAAACGAATCGTTTTTGAATATAGAAATCGGATATTAGTGGGCGCCTAAGGCACATAGCCAACGAATACCTGTACTGAATGTTTCATACTTTTAGCTCCAGTAGTTCGGGCTCTACCACATAATAAATAATAGTGCTAAAATAGCTCTAGGTTGATACCTCAGTCAGTCAGTCAGTTACCAAACCTTTTATAAATACAGAAGGAGAAAATGCAAAGGATGAAAGTTTAAAAAATGAGTTTAGTATTGTTCAAGCCAACTATTGATAATTGATAATTTTGTAGGTTGATGTGACTAGTAAAAACAGATATTTCGACTTATTTATATATATTAAAGTAATAATTGGTTTAAAGTTCATGTATAATTGACCCGTTCGTTTAAAAAGATGTGACCTCTATATCTATAATCTAATATCATTTATTTGACCTTCCGAAAAAATTCAAACCACATTTACATGAATGCCTTTAGCGTTAACTTTCTCTACTATTATAAATACATTTACTATAAAACATATTTTATGAAATTCATTGTCTAAAATTAATATCCTATCTCTGCTCCCGCTTCCACTTACTACCGCCTTCTCATCCTAAACGGAGCTGTGACACGCGGATGCTGATTATTCCTAGGAGCAATACACATTTTTTTCACGAGTCATTTAGTAGTCGTGCCGCCCGATTGTGGAATGGTTTACCAAGTGTCATACAGCAGAGCCAGACGCTATTCACCTTCAAATCCCGCTTGAAGCAACACTACCTGTCTATAAACGATAGGAATAATTGTCAAACTATATTTTATGTATATTTATATATATATTCATGTATTTATTACAGTATTAAAAAAAACACACCACATTATTCTGGTACAGCACACACATTATGGGTTGACTGGAAGAGATTTCTATTAGAGATAAGTCTACCCTTGCAAACTACATTTGTAACATATAAAAAAAGTTTCTTGTTTAGCAATAAAGTGTATAATAAGATAATGAATTTCATAAAGTACAGTACCTACACGAGTACTTAGACTCTAAATACTCGTGTAGGTACTGTACTTTGTATATTTGTATAAGCTGTTACGGAGGGACATAAATACCTATAGGACTAGTAAATAATTAAACTTAATATAAGTTTGTAAAATCCCACTCTTAAAAAACTGAAATCGGAGTTGAATTTTTGTATAATAGAAGCGAGTAAGCACGGAGGGATACCTAAAAAAAATTAATATATAAATAAAATAGGGAAAAGGAAATATAGCTTATTACTTTAACGCCCGCAGCATTTTTTTTCGATTATCCAGTATTTTTTCGTAATAAAAATGATTCAGAACATAGCTTTCGAAAAACTCCAGTTAAAATGCGTTAGTTTTATAAAAAATAAATACAAACCTTCAACGCCCTTTCACATCCCTTTCAGGGTTAAATTTTTAACAGTAACCCTTTTTGTTTCAAGGTATAAAACATACACAATACTCGTACTTATTAATAAATAAACACATCAAAATAAAATACGGACCTTCAACGTAGCAACATGTTAATTGATTTCTATTCGCTAGACTAAGATTATATTTTTATGCTTCTAATATCAATACTAACTAAGTTCTATATAAACGTTTAGCCCCTATTTGACTGCCTTTGATTGAAAGGATTGAAGCGATAACGAAGGATCATGCTGGCATATTAAACTTATGACTTACTGCTTACATGGTGTAGGTTCACCGATCATGAATTAGTCAGTTAGTCAGGACATGTAAATTATACATATAAATCTTACTAAAGGTCAAAAAGATCCTCTCTTGGCTAATGCAAGAAAGAATGCCGTGCCAATATTTAAAAAGTTACTGTGATGTGTGTACAGATGTGGTGGGCAGTTTGGTGTGCGATGGTGGTAGCCGGTGCAGCAGCAGCGCCCGCGCCCGCACCAGACTCCCTCGCCAACCTTGACCTCCTACAGATTGATCCCCCTGCACCTGATGACGTAAGTATTAAATAAATAAAACTTTAACGATGTTTAACTACATCATGGGAATTACTTTAAACCCTATGAGGTAGTTAATCCTAAGTAGGCGCGTCTAAAAAGTTGCGTATGTATATGGTCACGTGGGGCGTCTTTTTTTCAGGTCCGTGCGAATAATATGAATAGTGAGTGAATGAGACAGAAGACTGTGTGAGAGATCTTCAATAGCAATATTGATAAAACATTGACGGATTGATGTTCAGTTGTTCAGCCAGTAGTTGATAACTTCAAACGTCTACGCCAAAATTAAAAGAAGAACAAGAACTTCAAACGTCAAACAGTCCATACATCTCATTGTCAATCTATCCATACTGCCAAGCGGTACGAAGTTCGCCGTATCCGCTAGTCTATACTAATATTATAAAGAGGAAAGATTTGATTGTTTGTTTGTTTGTATTGAATAGGCTTCGAAACTACTGAACCGATTTTGATGAAAGTTGGTATAGGGACAGTTCGAGACCTGGGAAGGACATAGGGTGATTTTCCTACGGTAGTAAAAATTCCCACGGGAAAAAAAAATAACGCGGGCGAAGTCGCGAGCGGAAAGTATATATATAATTTGCCATGCAGCATCGCTAAGAGAAGTTTTTAATAATTATTCACTCTTAGTTAATTATCAGTCGATTATAATCAAATATGTCTTTCAACCTCATATTACCTCCGGATTCCGATGGTGATTTTTTTACATACGATATGGAAGCCATTGGCCTTCATCTCATCTGATGGTGAGTGACGATAAGGCCAAAGGTGGAGAAAGGTGGAACTGGCTATCTTACCTTTAATATGGTAGCTAGCCAGGCGGGTTTAGGAGCCCGACCACCATTCTTTTTCCTCGGGGGAAAATGCGTAACCGCACCGTAGCCGCCGTTGGCTACACGGCGAGCGTGTGTGGGGCTCTCCTGGCAGAGTGCCAGGCCTACCCACTAAAACCCCCCGGTGTTCTTCCTGCCCATATGGGCGCGCTAGGTAAGGTCCACACTGCGACTCCACTACCCACGCGCCCGAATGGAGCCCAACCAAACTGAGCAGAAAAACTTTTGCCCTTATAGGGAATCGAACCCCGGACCTCTAGATCTACACCCGGTGGCTTAACCACAAAACCACGGCGGCAGTTAAAATAGTGGACAAATAAGTGACTGGAAAGAACCAAAACAAATTGTATTGATTTTTATGAAGTTTTTATTGTTATATTTAAATCCGCAAAGATCAGACAACATACGTAGCTTTGACAGGAACATCGCTCATAAAATTACATCACGAGTGCCGCAAAGTACGCAGTGTTCAGGGGAGCACGAGGAAATATTGAAGATTCACTTTGTCTTTGCATATTGTGCCGTTGATTATGCAAACAGGGATGACTATCGTCTCACGCCTAAACGCGTGTTTTTGAACTTTGATATTTGCTTTGAGAGGCTCGGGTTAACTCGAGTGCCTCTGGCGAAATAAAATAGTTGGCGGGGATATTTTTTGCTAGCAACTCATGTCATGCTCGCAACCTGGAAAATTGACGGCGACGAGGCTGACAAATAGGAGATATTTGTGTGTTCATCGTGTTCATGTAAACGGGCGGCCCTGATCAAAATATTCGCATTACCTCTCGCGATGTCTTTGCGAGTGATGCGTTGGCACTGTAGCAGACGTAGACATGTTGACTTATTTCTCTTCGCTATTCGGCTACAATACAATATATTTGGGAAAAATAATTGTTTTGTAACCATAAAAATATTACACTTTTTGGAAACTTAAACGGTACTTATACAAAAAATTGTAAGTGCAGCGCATTGATGTACTATAAAAGAACTAGATATACACTATGTCGCAGAATCGTCGACCAAAATGTGTCAGAGATTTACCGTTTAATTTTAGATGGTATATTGTCATGGTGACGTATGAATCAGGCAAATTTCAAATTGAGGTCATCGAACCTAAGTTATGTTTATCTCGTTCACTCTTTACTTAGAGGAAAACATAGGTGCGTCGAATTTTTCCGACCAAACGCCTTGCTAACATTATGATATTAAAGAAATTGTATTAACATTATCATTACAACAGTATTAAATTTTTAGCAATAGAAGATTTTATTGAATATTCATACCCTACGCTGAAGAATTTAAAGATGCATCTGATGTTAAAATCAGTAATTTTTAAATACATTAGAAATTGCTACAAATACCAATAAGTTATTACTTATTAATAATTATGTATTTTTTTAATAATTATAAGCCTAATGTTTTACCAAGAAGGCTGTTATGTTAAACATAAAAATTAACAACCATTTCAATGAAAGTAAACATTGCCGGATTAGGGTCGTGTATTTGTGTTAATTATTTATTTTTATCAGTGGTTGAACCTCTTCATAGTGTCTGTGGTCACGGGATACACTGGTACTCTGATCCTATTATCGGTAGGGTTAGTATAACACGTAAGAGTTTGTTTATTTACTTGAGCCCAAACTATCAGCACAAATTGTTTTAACTATTATTCTAAGAATAGATTGTTTTCTAAAACAACACAAGTACAAAATATATGGCTTTCTAAAATATAGCTACTATTCATAAATTGACTAAGTACATTACGGTTCATATTTGTATACGGAACCTTTCTTTCGCATAATGTTGTTTGCCATAAACACACTTAGCATAAATCACTAGGCGTAATCCTCAAATAGTATAACATTAACATCTCATAATTTTTTCTTTGCATAATTTTTATGAGGCATTGTTATTGAAAGGCATAATATTATAAATAATAATTAATGAAAACCCTGATATCTCTTGACATAATATTGATAATCATAAAATGTTTTACCACAATTTCATGTGTGGTAATTAATGTAATTCCTAATTCCTTTTAGCAAAAAAAATTTTTTTTTTCTTTTTAGTTTTGTAAACAGTTTTCAGTGACAACAGCGAATTGTTGAAAATCCGACAGCACGTAGTCTTGTTTGCCCTAGCCTACCACTATATTTAGAACCGCGAAGGCGTGGAGGGGCGTGGTGGCTCGCGTGCTGAAGAGCAGGTGGTCTGAAGGCTCAGCACCACAGGTTCGGCTTGCTGGGCGGCTTACCTTAAAACCATCTGAGACGATATTAATATATTATTCCGTATTATTCCTTGTGATTAATATGCTATACAGTGATTATGCTTTGATTATCGATTTCGTGCTCATGGATTTTAAAACTTATGTTTAAATATACGAACAATTTTCTGCCACACATTGCAATATTATGATTATTAACATTGTGATTTCTGATTATTATGCGTCGTGACGATTATTTCAATCGAAATTATGGAATATGATTTTATGACAGTAAATTTTGTCTTTAATTAGAGAGAGAGCCTATTCCTGAAACATGCTTGTTACTCAGTTATACAATAAAGAACGTAATGGGCATAAAAAAACAATTTGTCAATGATTCTTTGTAATTTTTTTTTTTTTTTTTTTTTTTTTATGGATGGCCCGGCAAATGACCTCCTCCCGCCTGATGTTAAGCGGTGAAAGAGGCCCAAATGAGTTGACAGATAGAGTAGGGACGACATCCACTCTCCTACCTGCCCGCCCCTTGCCGGCCCAAAAGATGCTTTTTCACGCCTCTTTTGAAGGAACCCATGTTGTAGGATGGAGGAAACACGTGCGCAGGTAGAGAATTCCAAGTGTGGGATGAACGACAGAAGAAGGAATCTTGGAATTTCTTGGTACGGTGTGAAAAGGAGGACACAGTGTACGGATGACTCCGAAGGCCCTTACGCGTGTTTCTGTTAATTTCGATGAAAAAATTATCTACCTATTCATTGTCACAGAAGTTATTAATTCCGAATTCTACGAAGTAGGAGGAGTAGAGGAGCCACACATATAACTTGAGAATTCAAAAAATATTGTTATGTCGAGACCTTTACTAATTACCATGAAGCTTTAATTTCAGACACCAGTCTCTCATCAACACCAGTCTCACATCAATATGCATGTAAGATAATCATATCATAGTCGAGTTTGTAAGGTGTAGGAAAAATACATAAATTATTATTATCCTTTTAATAAAAGTTTTTCCAATAAAAAGGTATATCGTAAAACACAGTTATTATTATAAAAGGTTTTTAAAATAACACGTTTAATAAATAGGTACTCATTGTACGCACATCAGCCATCGAGTTGCGTATAGCGATCACGTAGTTGAGCTAAGCGATTGGGTGCGACGCATATACTTGGATTTTTTTTTATATAATTGTATCACCACAGACTCGTGGTCCGTGCCCTTTTAATGCTGTATTTTCGTTTTGATCTTTTTTAAACTTAATAAGTCCGACTACTCTACTCTATATCTAGGGTGAGTTGCGCATCACCTAAAGTGTAACTATCCTACATGTTTATATATAATACACACACGCTTATACATCATATATATGTATATTTACACTCATATATACCTATTATATTCCTATTACATTGTATACTTTATACTTGGATTATACATATACTTGGATTATACAAATACTTGGATTATACCCCCTAAACTGCCCGATGTTCTCCCTGCCCTTGTGGGGACGGTAGGGTCCACAGTGCAATACCACTACCCACAAGTGGTAAACGCAACTAGTTGGCCAAACCGTAAATTAGTCCTAACTGATATTCAGATGGTGGCTATGCGGGAGATGAAATATTATACAGAGTGGCACATTATTTAGATCGGTTAGTATGGGCAAGTCTGTAACTATAAGATATACAAGGATCTGTTTGTAAGAACCATGTCATCGATTTTAGTGACGAGAAAAACTACATTATAAATTAATAATTATAAAATTTTAATGCAAATTCACCACTTAAAGATAAAAAACGCAAAAGTAAATGTATTTTTATCTAAACGAGTTAAATATTGCATTGAAAAAAATGGTGGACATTTAGAACTTCTAACTTAATTAAATTAAAGGATATGAATTACAGTGCATTTTATTCATTTTATAGATATGTAAGTATGTTTCATAGTAAGATTCAACTGCTTATGACCTACACTATTGATATCCAAATAGAAATAATGTATGTTTTATTTTCCAATACGACCGGTTCGATTCCCGGGCTGACTACAAGTTTTTTATTACATTTGTGTATGCTGTTTTTCTTGTCACTAAAATCCATCACATGCTTCCTATGAACAGATCTTTGTATGTCTTATAAGTAGTTACAAACTTGCCCATACTGACCGATCTAAATGTGGCAACTTGTATAGTCCGTCTTTTTAGGGTTCCATAGCCAAATGGCAAAAAACGGAACCCTTATAGTTTCGTCATTTCTGTCTGTCTGTCCGTATGTCACAGCCACTTTTCTCCGAAACTATAAGAACTACACTGTTGAAACTTGGTAAGTAGATGTATTTTGTGAACCAAAATAGAAAAAAGCAATAAATTTTGGGGGTTCCCCATACACAGAACTGAAACTCAAAAATTGTTTTTTCATCAAACCCATACGTGTGGGGTATCTATGGATAGGTCTTCAAAAATCATATTGAGGTTTATATATTTTTTTCTAAACTGAATAGTTTGCGCGAGAGTCACGTCCGTCACACGTCCAAAGTGGTAAAATGTGTGTCGTCGTCCCCCCCCCCCCCCCCTGTAACTTCTAAAATAAGAGAATGATAAAACTAAAAAAAATATATGATGTACATTACCTTTAACAAACGAGTAACTAATTAATGAGTATGTCTCTCGCACATTTTCAGTATTGACAGAGTGAAATGGGTCATTCTTAGTGGCGGGGCCAACCCTTTATTCTTGTTTTGAAATTGCTTAGGCCCGTTCTTATTGAATTAAATGAACTTAGTGTTGATTACGTTTTCGGTTTAAAAATTTTCGGTACTCGTTTGTTTGTAAAAAACGAACTATAGTTCACAAGTTTTTGGCAGCCACAAAATATACACTCCTTGTTCCTTCCGACAGAAGTGTAATATTCTGTGTCGAAAGGTCGATGTATTGTATGAGAATGATTTGTAATGTGATATTATTCTCATGCATTTTGTTGGGTCACGACCCGTCCACCCACTGGACTTTCCCATTGGTGGATGGACGGGTAATTCATGATTACTCCTCCACCCACTACGCTAGTGTAAACAGAAATAAGTATAAGAAATAAGTATCGTTATCATTTTTGTATTGTTACTTTGTCTAGTCTAGGCTCCCAGATGAGGCGCAGTGCCCGTTGCTTACCAAACAGTGTATGGAGGAACTCGAGATCTTTGACATTTTTGATCACCCATCATAGGCCTGATCACGGCTAACGTTGCGTGACTTTAACAATCGACAGCTGACTGAACACACCACTGCCCTACCGAGCTTCTTAAATAAAAGTGTCCACTAGCTAGTACAAATACATAAACAACACTATACTTATAAAGGAATAAAATTACGGCACATTTGTTAAACTAACGCTAGGATTTTTTTCCGCATAACATTCGCTTGATTTATCAACGTAATATTATTTGGCACACACAGGACGGCATGAACTACGCGGTGCCCGCCATGGGAGGGCGGTACGCTGCGGCGCCTTGGCTGTACCTCCTCGCAGAGATGCCGCGTGACTCACAGGTAATATAAGTTAACAATGTTTAGCAATATATTACCTACTCGTAATAAAAAAATAGTGCAAGTTGAAGCTTAAGTTACAAAATGAGGCTATCGTAACAATATATTTTTAATTTTTACAGTTGCATTTTGTGTCCAACTGAAAAAAATAATAAAATACTTGTAGCACAAATAGAATTCTAAGAGCACGTACACAAAAACGGCATTTTGTTAACGACAGCAGAAGCGACTTCGGCCGTTGAGCTGGCTAGTTGTAAGCTGCTTCTTGCAGTAGTGCGTGCGTGACGCACCCGCCATTTTATTTTTTACGCTACATACCCTGCGTTCCGTAAAACGATAAAAGTGATAATATCGCGAATCCGACCAAAGTCACAACATAACCTACTGATTCAATAGCCCTTATATTTTGTGACGATTTAATTTGGTCGGATTCGCGATATTATCGCTTTTATCGCAATTCGGAACGCACCATAAAATTGCAAGTATCACTCGGCAGGCTTGTTTGACGCGTCGCCGATATGTTCAACGACTAAAGCGACTCTTTTGATAGTGCCGTTTGTCTATACGTGCTCTTATTGTTCAGTTTACAATTTTGTCTCGGTATCTTTAGAATTAAGAGATTTATTAATTTAGAACGTAGAGATTATCTGTTAATATACAGAGATCCAATATGTATCTGACGAGGTATAATAAGTGAAAATAATGTGTATAATCTCTACCCACATTCTTGAATTGAGACTAATATTATATTACCAGTTTGCACTAAGTAAAAAAATGTCTTCCTTTTTTGGAAATTAATCAAAACGAATAGCCAGACTAAGCGTCTTCTGTCACATATTATTGTTAGTCGGTAGCTATTAAATACCTACTGTTCCCTAATCCATAATCATAACATAAAATTTTATCTAGATATGCGTTGCGTATATCAACACTTTTACTATTTTAACAGTAACAATTTTGTTAAGTCATTTTATTATTATTACATTCGCCTACCACAGGTTAAAGCAGCATGTAAACAGAATAAGTACGTATACTTATTTACATAATATATTTCGGAACGATTGATTTGCCTATTTCGTTTATCGTCAAAAGGAAGGAAGTACCTATTCACATCCCATTAATAAAACTCCAAGGAATTGCCCTTTGATATTATAAAAAATAACTACATAGAGAGAGAAAAAACGAGTTTCATGTGTATTATTCTTACATATTTTATACTATAATTGGTATGTGTGCTGCACAAAATGATTATCCAGTTATTACTAAACTTTGCTAAATATTTTAGATCCTTTAGATCACTTAAAAAATTAAATAGGTAATTAATACTTAATTAACTACCTAATAGTCGCATATTTAACATTTAACGTATGTAAGGTTTATCGTATGAAGCACAATATCCTCAAGGAGAATACAATATTGATCCCGATCTGTAGCTATACAGAGACTTAACACCGCAATGACTGTCAAGTTGAAGACGATTGTGAAAGAATTTTTCTTAAATAATGAACCCCGATTTTTTCTTGAATAAATGAGATGGTATCGGCGATTTTAGGATTCATGATCAAGACTACTAACCTGATCAGACAGAGGATTGAAATCTACAGCACTTTTTATTTTGTTAACTAATAGAACCAAAGTGCAAATCAAAATTTCCATTTCAAATCACCAAATTTATATAAAAGCCAAATAGAAAACAGAAAGCGTGGGCTACCAGAATTTCGAGACACAATATTGTGCTATTGCTCCGTTTAATATTCGAAAGACTTTTGAGGAAACAAAAGGATTAGGGGATCACTTGGCAATTTAAAAACAAATTATTGCTAACGAGACGGATTTTATGAAGAAGAATCAAATTATTTTAATATTATGCTACGATAAAATCATTGCACATCAGTAAGGGTGCCTTGCACATGAGTAAGGGTGCCGCAACTCTCCAGTTATTACCACTGAAGAGGTGGTGAAGTTTTTAACGATTATTTTCATAACATTAGTAAATAAAAGGCGTAGGCCTTATACTCTATTATAGATTAGTAACCTGCGCACCTTCTGCATATGGTTTGACATGACTTTTGACTGACAAATTCTCAAATTTTGCGCAATAAACTTCGCCCCGCTATTATGTCAACTATTCAGTCATCTCCGTAATGAACTTTGATCCGTCACCAGTATGAAATTGTGTCATTTGCTTGATAAAATTTCTATAGGAGACCCCTCGGATATAGGTCTGATCGATGGAAAACTAACCGTCTCGGTATATATGTAACCTGCCGTTCCGGGGCAAAAGTGATGAACAAAATTACCGTTATTTTTGTATTATATAGATATGGCATATGCCTTTACTTAAACAATCAGAAACAAGTATTCCGGACACAGCTAGTATGCATATGTATATTCGAGTAAATATACTCGCACACAATTGACATTTGCTTTCATCATCATTATCATTAGCCCACACACGTCGACTGTTGGACATAGACCTCTCCAATTGCACGCCACTGAGCACGCGATCCGCGGCTACTCTCTCCCAGCTTTTGCCAGCCACCTTGCGAAGATTGAAGAAGAGAAGTTGTCGGTTCTGCGGTTGATGTGGCCAGTCCATTGCCACTTCAGCTTGCTTATTCGGTGAGCTATGTCGATAACCTTCGTTCTCTGTCGGATCACCTCGTTCCGAATCTGATCCTTCAGAGAGACTCCGAGCATAGCCCTTTCCATGACTCGCTGAGCGACTTTCAATTTGTGGACTAGCCCTAACGTGAGTTGCCATGTTTTGGCTCCGTATGACATGACAGGTAGAACGTACTGATTAAAGTCTTTCGTCTTGAGACATTGTGGTATAGGCGAAGTAAAGACCCGACGTAATTTCGAATACGCTGCCCAATCCAGCTGTATCCTCCTGTTGATCCCTTTCTCGAAGTTGTTTCTACCAAGCTGCACAATTTGCCCGAGGTAGACGTACTCCTTAATTACCTCGAGAGGACTGCCTTGTACTGCGATCGGCTCCGGGATGACATGCTCGTTGAACATACTCTTGGTTTTATCCAAATTCATCCGGAGACCGATGCGGCGAGAAGAGGCATTTGTTTTAACTACCACTATCACATTGACAAACGAAAAAAAGGATAGCGTTGAAAAATAAATAAATCTGTAAAAAAAATTCGTCTCGAGCGGGGATCGAACCTGCATCTCCAACATACCGTGTGGACGCCTTGACCATTTCGGCCATCGAGCTCTTACCATCCCCGACGAAATCTTCTGTTAGTGCTTCCTTTTGAACTTTATTAAGCCCCAGTACCTAGTCTCTATATTCACTGTTAATAACTGCGTATCAACATCCGTACGTATCAACGTAGTGGTCAAGGTGTCAACACGGTATATTTGAGACCCGGGTTCGATCCTCGCCCGAGATGAAATTTTTTCTTTATAGATTTGTTTATTTTTCAATTTATTTAGAATTTTTTAAGAGTATACAGGTTTACTTTTTTATCGCCCGGAAAATTTAAGGGACGCTTCGGGACACATCCATATAGTATATTAAAAATAAAAAAAAAACCTAAAAAATACTGTACTAAACTAGTGCAGTATTTTTGGATATTTTAGAAAATTAATATAAAATTAAATAGGCGAGTTATTTTTTTTTATTCATATTTAAATCATTCTACTACCGTCCCTGAAATTTTCCGGGTGATAAAAAGAAACTATGTATAAAAAGAATAGGGTTATTAGAATAATATGAGAAAGTAGATAGCTAGTGTTTTTCATCCTAACTCCTGTACAAGCATATAAATTTGGACAATTATTTAAAACATTCTTAATACACTGCTACAGCTAAATATTAGTTTTGCTTTAAACAACAATTAAATTTAGCATTAACATCTCCAGCAGGCCTAACTTCGGTTGCTAACTAGAACTGTCATTTTTTTGAAAGGAACTTAACATCCATTACTGCTATAATGAACGCTGCCGTAACACATAAGATCACTAAACCAGTAATCGATATAAAGTGTCTTTCAAAAATAACAGTTCTAGTTACCAACCGTAGTTACCGAATAGGCCTGCAGGTCACAGATTACATAATCTAAGTACTAAGTAGTTCATATCAAATGAATGTATGATATGAAAACTATGTTATAACATAGTTTTTTTTAAATAAAACTAATGTTATTACGGCAAGCAAATACAAAACATATTTTACCTAAAAAGCATGAAAACAACTCAAGGTGTTACCATTCTGGCTATGAGCTGAGTTCTTATACAGAACGATAAATTTATCCAATATGTAAGTAGTTTGCGTAAAAGAAAACGAGCTGACTTCGACGTCGTTATTTTTGTGTTATGTTGTAATATGTGTGAGGTAAATTATGTACAAAGGTGTCAAGTAGCGGCACAGGGGCGCGTTCCCGGCGCTCTTTCACTGTGAACCCAGCAGTGGACGTGCTGCAACGCACTGCGCTCAACAACTACATGGAGCGGCTTGCGCAAAACAACAGATATTATCTCGACCGAGTAGGAAAAAGAGGTAAGACTTACAAGGACTTAAATGTTGATAAAAAATAGAAAATTGGAAAGAATAAGAAAATTCGTCGCCTTTTAAACATAAACCAAAAAATCCAGTTATGTAAGTCACAGCTAAAGTAATTTGTTTGGAATCACCCTACACGTATTGATAAGATCATATTATTATGTTGTAGGTTTTGCTACTGTAGCGAAATGAGAAAACTGCTATGATCTGGCTGTAGTGATAGTACATAGTCGTAGTAAAGTAGATTAAAGAGAAGCCTTTAGTCATGGTCGCTAAAATTCACATGCACAAATTAGATAACTCGTAGATGGCACATATACTTACACGTTTGCATAGACAATATTTTAAAGGTGATTAAACATTTTAACGATGTGTCATTAACTTTAACTTTATCACATTTACAGATCCAGCTCATCTGATCCGGCTTGGGAACTGAAGAATTTGAAGCCTGGTCGCCATCGATATGAGCCAGACGTCGATAACACCATTTTTGTACAAATATTGTTAACAATTACGAATTAAAGATATACGCATTCTCAAGTCATTGTTAAATTCTTTTTTAAATAAAAAATAATATACGATTGGTTGTTTCATTACATTGGACCTTTACGCAATGTATATAATCATGTTTCACAGCCTATGAACAAAGTAAAGATTCATTGTAAATGCAAATTTGATAAAACTGGTTCTACGTTTGGCGAGATGTCTTATTTAATCTTTTCGTGCCAGTACATTTTTTAAATCGCTGTAAATAAATGCGCAAAAACTTTTAACAAGATTTAAAATTAACGAATCAAACGGAATTATTTCAAACAGCTGCTGTAAGTGGTACAATACGAGTATACCTTAACTTACCTAACCTACCTTAAATAATTGAATGTGTAGTCAAATTGGTTCCTTAAATACCGTATACAGATATACAAATATCATACATATTTGTTTAAGCGTGAATAACGCAACAAAACCCTTTAATACTTCAGCATTGCAAAGCGCCTTCGTGAATTATTAACTACAATTATCGAAACAACCAGATTTCCGGTAAATCAAGGCAATATTAAATTAATATTAAGTTAAGAGGATTAATTTTCGGTGGAAACTAGGCCAAATATGTTGATTTTCATCAAACTATTTACTATTAAACTTAATCAACTTTCAAGCATTATATTTTTATATAAAAAATGACACCACCAATGATCACTGGGTAACGAGTGGCATATGCAGCAAAAAGCAATCATTCTTCTGTCCAACAAAGATTTCTGAGAATTGATTTTACATTCTCAAACTCATTAAAGTATATGATAAGTATACGTTCGTGACACATATGATTAGGTCAAATCATCGGAAGTTCATGAACTTTTGCGTCTATTTGTTAATACCTGCATTTTATGGAAGTGATATTGCTATCAGATAAATAAAATTTTTAGCTGTCATGTTTTAAATTGTACTCAAAGGTATCCCTCATAATTTCACGTCACTGTGATGGATAATGTTAATAAAAAAAATAAAGGGGAAAATCCTAGACATAAGCTTAAAAATAACATAAAATAATAATGATAGTTTAAATATAAAATGACGATTGTTTATTTAGATCTTTCATCTGTCAAGGTGATACAAAATTCACCAGTAGTGCGATTCTCTAAAGTGACAGCCTTGAGTTCGTCGCTGTGACAGCGCTGTATGGTATTTCCTTTCATAGTAAAAAGTATTATAGCGCTGTAACAGCGACGAACTTATGGCTGTCACTTTAGAAAATCGCCCTGCTGGTAGGGATGAAACGATACCATTGCGGTATCGATACTTTTACTCGATACAGTATTTGGTCATCATAAATTGATATTTACTCGGTATCAATTGCAAGTATCGATACTTACTTGTATCGAATCGTTTTTGGAAATGTACAGTAAAAACCATACAAGTATTCTTCATTAATAATTACAAAATTATAAAAATTTATGAAAAAAAGTATGTTTTTGTAATAAACAAACAAGCTTGCCAACTACCCAAAACTAAGACTAGGATGCGTTCAAAAACATCAATTTAAGATATGAATTTTTCTTTATCCATGTTAAAATAAAATAGTGTTATTGGCTTCAAAGCGAGATCCTATGTCTATGTGACATTCTGATATGAGTACTTTTGACCGATACCTACTCTTTACTTAACTTTAAAGTATCGATACTAAAAGTACTAAGTATCGGAGAAAAGTATCAAGTATGTACTTGTATTTGCTCGTATCGTTTCAACCCTACCCACTGGTCAGCTAGTTAAATATATAGTTATTCTATTTTGTGACTTAAATGCCAAATTGTCATACGTGCCTCTTGGGCACAAATGTAGGTATATCTTACTATATCTCAAGTTTCATGCTAGACCACAAGCTAGAAAAAAGGACACTACAGTCTATTCCAATAATTCGAAGTCCCATTTTACACATGTCAAAAGTCAAATACTAGTGAAGTACACCTACCTACCGTTATACCTAATCGATACTAAATGACATCGACTGACGATTACTACGAGTATTACGATACGAACAAAATTAAATTTAAATCGAATTGACGGTATCTCAACAAATAGGATAGGCATCAGATTAAAATAAAAAACAAATTTTTTAATTTCTATAAGTATACTATACATGATATTTTAATCCGGATGTATTTTATTCGTAATGACTTGTCGAAACCGATATTTCATGGCCATCATCGCCGTCGTCACCTGTCGTTTTCTGTTGATTGCGTATATAAACAAAATGTGATTATTCTTTTCAATTATGTTAAACGTGCAGAATTACGTTCTTAAAAGTTTCAAATACAAGGTGGCGCAAAAGTAATTTGAATGTGGCATAATTTTTGAAAATGGAATCAAATGTCATTCTGCTTTGGCCAAAGGTTTTACCGGCCATGGCTACAAAGGCCTTCAGCCGATTGTGCTTTGACATAGATGTTATAGACAGATACGGAATTAGTTGACAAAAACTATGGAGCATTGTTGGTTCCAGCAGGACGGAACAACCACTTACACAGTTTGGGCTACGATGGAGATTTTGAGACCAATTTCCGAGCCAAGTGTCTGAAAAAAGACAGTCACCGTTAGATCAGGTGATCTAACGGTGCTGACTTTTTCCTTTGGAGCTTTTTGAAATCTCGCGTTTAGCACAACAAACCACAAACCTTGCTAGTCTCTAAAGCTATAATTGAAAAAGAAATCGTCAATTTGGAGCCAGTTGTTTCACGAGCAACAATTCAAAATGCTGTGAAACGAGTACAATTATGCATCAACTCGGGAGGTGGGCATTTGAGCGATATCATTTTTTCATCTCAATGTCATCAATTTTATATCTTCAAAAAAAAAACAAAAAAGAAATATATCTTTAAATAAACTTTTCATGAAAACAGAGCTTTTTTTCATTTTTAAACAAAATGGTAGTCAATTCACATTAGGACATAATTTTTGTGCCACCTTGTATCCACCTACTCGTCAATTGGAACTTCGTATTTGGAAATAGTACGAGAGACTTGTTACCAAGAGGAAACTAGTATGGAATTATAAACAATATGCACTACACTCGGTTTATTACGGTTTATATTTTAATGTCTTTGCGTGGTCCTTGCCCACACGAGAGAACAACCGAGAACATTACAGTTTGATGACTTGAATATAAATTCTCAAAAGTCAGGCAAAGAATGGTCTATTGCGATTAACTGTGTACAATTACGGGAAGGCGGGCAGTGGGAGGGTGAAGCGGCGCATGCCCTCGCTGTCCATCGACCTGCCGATGTCCGTGCTGCGGCAGAAGCTGAGCCTGGAGAAGGAGCGGAAGGTGCAGGCGCTCAGGGCCGCAGCCAACAGGAACTTCCTCAACGACATCGGCAAACGAGGTGAGTGGCAAGTTCCGTCAACTAAAGCATTAAATAACTCAATGTTTGTGCAACTGCTTAAAATATTATGGCATATCATGCCCACTTTTGGATAATGGTTAGTTAGGAGAGGGGGGGGGGGGTGTTTGGACCGTCTCCAAGTACGCTGATCCGATACGGGTTAGTGGGAGCGGAACCCCAGATGCTCGTTAGGACATCAGCAATGTCCACCGCGCGATGTATATTCTAAGGATAACTTTTCTCAACTGTTGAAGAATGTAACTAAATATGAACATATGAAATTGAAAATGATTCTACGATGATATAAAGATTTACGTTTGCTTTTTATTTTTCACGAGTTCGTTATTGTACCTAATGGTTTACTCTTTTCAATAAAAGATCGACTGCTTGTGACTAATTGATTAATAATTTGTGGAGACGTTTAAGAGTAGAATTCAAATATTTTTTTTATGTAACCTAACTATTTACTGCTAATATTATTATATCATATTTCTTAATAACACACTAAAGAGTTGGTTTGATTGAAATATGATTTAATGTTACATCTTTTATTAATCAAACTCTTTATAAATGAAATCCACTATTGTCGCTGCTGAATGAGATTAATTTTATTTAAATAAATAATGAGTGATTAACCCATTTTGAGTAGTTTTCCTATTTTTATCGACCTGTATGGGCACGATCACGATCAAATATAAAAGCATTTTCATTTTTGGCGTCTACCCTAGTTGGGATATTTGGGTGTAGATAATCTCTAGGAATCATTACCTAGATCATTTTATCACTATATTTAAATATGGATTTTAATGATTAATGGTTTTTTAAGGCTACTAGTTTCAGTCTTTCATAATAATTGTATTTTCTTTTTCAGGTTTCCAATGGGTCCCTTCAATAGCAGCCGGTAGATACTTTTAAGTTTTTTTAACTGCTTTACTTATTTGAGTTAGTCCCTGAACTGAAATCGGTTTTAAATAATATTTATGGTGATAAATATTCATAATATTATATAATTTATTGAATCCGAAAATGTATTATGTAATGTAATAATGTATGTTAATAGTTAGATAAAAGGTAGATTATAAGAATGTCTAAATGTTTAACCAGCTAAATTAATGTCTGAATTTGTTGTTACTATATTATATCTTATTTTGTTTACTAGTGCTTAAAAATCAAAAACTATAGAAATTGTAAATTGCTATATAGAAACACTAAATGATTATTTAAGTGTATCCATTTTGAGGCGTTAGGTTTAATCTTTTGAAATATTATTATTACTGATATAATATGCACTTGTAAAGTTTATTTTGTAAGAGTGATGAAAATATAAAATATGTATGACTGTTGTAGATATTCTACTATTGAGCCTTCCATAGCAAACATAAATGTTAAATGATCTCAAAATCTTGTAGATGAGCAATGCAATAAAGTTATTTGAACTAAGTATTGTTTTCTTTTTTAGTCCCGACAGAAGCATTAGGCAACATTTGGAGGCTTAATCTTAGACAATAATTGGTACATTACTGCCGCGGTCTATAATGACTACTTTGCTGATCGCGCTGATGATGGCCGACAGCGCAGCGTAGCGTAGCTCCAGGCCGACACAGCGCGGTCAGCGTGCAGCACTTGATGGACGAGCTGAGATAAAGGCCGAGACCGCAGGTCGAGGCTTTTACAGTGAGGACAGCAAGGGCTGCAATGATGGCCAAGCTGAAAGGCCTAGAGCGTAGCTAGGCTAGCTCGAGGCAATCATAGCGTGACCAGCGAAGCAGTCATTGTGGGCCAGGGCAATGAACACATTACATGTATTTTTTAGTAAAATCAATTTATTGATAGGAAATAATAGCAGTACTACTATTATTACAGAAGTACTGCTATTATTATAGACTATATTAAAATTTAGTAGATTAAAGAAACTTGGTTTACTTAAAAGTTCTATTCATAATTTCACATATTGTTTTACTCTTCTAATCTCTTCTCAAATTGACTTGAAATCAAAATGTCAAACAGTCAAACAAATGATGTCTCAAATACACAGTGAATTGCCAGGCTTACCCAATCAACACTTTTTAAGCGAATTGCTAGCTTACCCAATCAACACTTTATAATACCATCCAGATTTACTTTAATGTATACTCTCACATAAAACTATTGAAGACTTAAGCCACTTAAGTAAATTAATAAACTGAACTAGGTAAAATAATTAACCAATGGGAGATTATAAAAAAGGCGAAGCAAGCGTGTAAAAACACATGCTCTATTCTGTTTCACCTAAATGTGTCTACGCCGACTTCAGTCTTATTACTTTCTATAAAGTAACATCAATTCGCCTAGTTTATTAATTGCTGCGGAAACAACAAGAAATGTGATCGCACATTTCTAATGATCGTAATACGAATCGTAGGCGCGAGAATTTACCAACCGATTGCATTGCACATACGCGCCGCATGGACAATAATCCCAACTATGTAGTATTATCGACAACTTTTACAGATTCTAGATCGATGTTTAGCATAGAAAACATATGTTGTAATCAGCTTAGTAAAAAGGAAAAAGAAATTGGAACACGCTGTAGGCGCCGCGAAATTACATCATCAGCATCCGACCCTAAATATTTGAATAATCTCCGTGTATCAAAAAATACCACGCGCACGGGTGCACGTGAAATATGCGAGGTTTCATATGATTTTATACGGAACATAAAAAACAATGGAAACGGTACGCCATAATGCCATATTCTGGCATGCTGCACGTGTACAAAGTATGCGTAGCTCCGCATACTTGAAGATGTACTTTTACCACGGAATTACCGCATACTTGAACCAGTTGAATTCTATCTCATTGTAAGGCAGTCTACGTACGGGCTTCACTCACTCGTGTTTGATTTGGGCTAGTTTTTACTAAAATAAACCAAAAAAACGACAAATCAGACGAAGGATTTTCTAGTCCGTCAGTGAGATAAAAAAAACATCAGACACGTAACTGTTGCTTTGTCAAAATAAAAAAACTACTGAGATAAAACGAATTAAAGTGTGGGCTCGCTACGTCACAAGAAAGTAGAAAATATACCACCGTATGACGTCATGCGACATTTTAAATCGTTTAATATCGTCGCAAGTTTTTGATTTTGTTAAAAAGAAAAAAGTGTGCAAGATTATGTAGTAGGTACTCTGACAAACGGACACTAAAAAAGGCTTACTTATTGTATTTGCTTTTTGTATAAGAATTTCGCGATCTTGGTCTCCATATCTAGGGTTTATTTCATACAAAAAAAGTGTGGCGCGTAGAGTGCGTGCTGCGTGTATGCCGACTAAAAATGTGCGATCACCTTTATACCTTTTCCTCACCAACCATTGCGCCATAGGACCCGTCAAATAGGCTAGATGACAAAAAAAAATTTTTTGCTTTAATAGAAGCTCATTCATATAATAAACAGAAAGAAAAAAATCGGTTTTCGAATAACTATAAAAACAACCAAGATATAAGGTATTAAAGATTTTTCTCCATCTCTTTCTAGCAAAACGGCAATTTACAAGGAGTTTATATGGCCGTACTCAACTATGACGTCACGGCTGATGTCGGATCTCTCTGTCTAATCGCCTTCAAAATAACAACTTAAAATGCTTGTAAGCCGATTTTAATTCTGATTTCACAGGAGTGCATCTTTTTCCACGATATTTTAATATTTAATGACGAGACGTAAAAATTAGAATTCAGTCATCATCCCAATTGTACTCAAACGAAGCAATAATCGAAATACCACGCATGTTACGCATAGCTATCGATATGCTCTGAACTTACTTCCATTACCAAAATAGCTTTGGGTACACCTAATTAGTGGGGTAGTGCAAGCGTTTGATTGTGAATCAGGCGTATCCGAGCCACACATCATCAGAGCAACGCGGCCCAATTCGACCCGTAATACAAAGCAGTATGATTCAGGTTCTAAATATTAATGTACGTCCACCTACAGAACTGACTACCGAACATTGTGAGGCAGAGAGGTGAAAACATTCATTAACACCCTTTTGACGTATCTACAGATTACTTATACAATAGGTAGGTGTCTATGGTGTGTTCAAATTATACATATTATTACTACAACATGACATGGAACTAAAAATAGTAAATTCTATTAATAAAAGAAGTAATTAGATTATGATATAGATCTGCTACATATATTGATCTGTGATATAGATACAAAGTACGTGAAAACAATATCTATCAACCTACTTTGCTTCATCTGAAATAAAATTCCGTAGTTAAGTAGGTAGGTATGCTTGTGATAAAAATTGTAGCATAACGATAAAAAGGACACAGACCGTAACATTTCAATTTAAATCCTTATTTCGAAGTCACACTATATATAAAATAAACCCTATGAGATCCATAACATTGATTTAAGCCACACTTAAGTCTACACGAAAAAAAATCACCTTCGGAAAAATAAGATGCGTACGTTGCGCGCTAACAATTCTTCGGGAATGTTTAGGAAAATTATAGTAATTTCGCAACAATTGCCGGCAGTGCGACAATTTTGCTGATACGACATTATTATTGAGTTCATAAGTTCTACTTGAACAGGCTGTGTACAACTATATACACAGCAACACGCCAGACTTTACATGTACAGTCGGCTTCAAAAGTCGATAAGCATTTTAGTACCATCTCACACCAACTATTAACAATGCAACATAGGTGTAACCATGCTAAATAGAATTTACTTCTTGTAGAAGAGATTTGCGACGATGCGGAAACTAAGTTTACAATTTAAAATATAAATTGATGCATATTTTTGTAAAATATATACATCTAAAATCATGCAATAAGCTCACTGATCATAGGATAATGCAATGAAATAATTGTAAAAGTAAGTAGAAAATGTATACAGCCATGGCAAAATGCAAATAATCAATAATTCAACTATGACTTATTTACTAACATAATTGGTGACACCGGTCTCACGCACCGGGTTGGTCCCAAAACTCTACAATATGCGCTCGCTTCAAAATCGCAGGATGATGTCAGCTGGATATAACTCATGATTTGATGAATTAGGCTAGTAGTTGAGATATATTAAGCAAATATGGATATACTTACTGGATATATATCTTTTTCCGGAATGATATAGAGTAACTCCAATTTCCGGAGTCACCTTGTTCACGTCTAAAATATATCATACACTAAGAGTGTGGGATACAAATAGGTTCACTCTTCAAAAAAACTGTTCTCATTTTCTTTGTACAGTCCTGTCATATTTAACTGCCATCGTAAAGTAATAGTCGTTACGGGGGCAATGGAATGCCAGCTATGTGACTCAGAAGATGGGCGTTTTATTATAATGTAGAGCATAATACATTCATGGCTTTTATTCGAGATCTTGGGCGATTAAGATTTTACGAAAATCAAAGGTATGCGTTCACTAATTGAATTCGATCTCTAAATCTTAAATTCGATTAAGAAACCGTATGACTGGTGTCGCATTACAACAAATGCGATTTTGTTGTATTACATTGACTTGGTGAACAAAAATAAGAGTTGATAGCTAAAGAAACATTCACATTTATAAGGATGGAAGAGGTAATGGAGTCGTTGTAGGGAATTTGTATTTGCCCTTTTACTTTTACTGTTAAAAACCGAAAACATCACTAAGAAATGGAAATAGTTAATGACAATTTAATGACTATGTAAGTTAATTTATATGACTATGTTTGTTTACACATGTAAACAAATTCATAAAAATCTTATGGCATCATTTAAAATTCCAAATTGTAAAATTTATTTTAGACGTATAAATATTGGTATGAGCTAAGGTTTACATTTTCAATAAAAAAAAAATTAATGTCAACAGGACAGCCTACTGAATCCACAATTGAGATAACAGCTTTTTGACAAAAATCCTTTTTTAAAAATTGGAAACGTAATCCATTACAGCTTCCATCCATTCAGCATTCATACATCCATACAGCTGACCGTATCCACAGTTTTGAAACTACACACGCATTGAGGGCTAAAATGGAGACAACGAAACCTTTTTGATGAAAATTCTTTTTTTTAAATTGCAAACATTAAAACATAATGGGGAATAATAAAACGATCGAATAAAAAACAGGTAGCGACTGATGATGAGATACTATTTTAATAACTTGAGCGGTATGAATTTGAGTAAGCGAAAAATTAACTAAACTGACGACGAATATTAATTAATAATAAAATCTAGAAAGAGCTTACAAAAAGTGGGTTATGAATAATCAATTTTGGATATTAAAATTTTAAACGTGCGACTAAATTACTATGTGAGCGACTAGAAATACAAAAAGGGCATCTTTTTGAAAAACAAAAACACCAAAGAGCAGGGGCGGGGAAGCGTAGCCCCCAACAGGGGTGTGATGATGATCACAAAAGAAAATAGGACAAAATTGCCTACTGTATGTTTGGTTAGCTTCAGGACATGACCATGCGTAACGGAGCGAGCATAGTACATACTATTCTATGGGAACCTATACCACTGAAATCATATTATTAAGATCTTCCAATTTTAACATCTTCTAATTCTTAAATAGGTTCAAACATGATTAATACACAACCCAACCTTTTCCCATACATTTTGAGTTGTAGGTTACTGTTCTGTTGATTTATCGTCATTCGCAGTCAGTCGCTCACTTAGTAATACCCACTCGAACGCTCGCCACGCGAAGCGTGGTGGGTTTCAAAAGCAAAAAGTAGTATATCTCAAATATCAAAGGTGCCGCCATTGCGGAATGACTCACCCCGGCGCGTACGGAGTGTTCAAAAAATTGCGGAGAGTGACATATACTGTCTACAAGAGAACAAAAAATACGTATGGAAAGATAATTTAATATAGAAGGAACTTATAACAGTTAATTAGATAAGGATTAATAATTAAATGAATGAAGCGCGAAAATGTTCGGAAGGTCGCGGAAGACCCGATTTTTTTTAAAAATTTTTTGCACAAAAACTATTTTATAAAACTTTAAATAACCATATATATTATTATAGCCCTATTCTTGAAGATTATTTTGATATATAATAGTTTTGGGTAATATTTTTAATGAAAAAAGAAAAAAATAATAAAAACGATTAATTACGTAATTATATACGCGAGATGCGCACGCGCGACCTCAAATTTAAAAAAAATGCAAAAAATAAATTATTGTGTCTAAAATTAAATAAAAAATACGTATGAAAAGCTAATTTAATAAGGAATGAACTTATAATAGTTAATTAGATAAGGATTCATAATTGAATGAATAATGACGAGAATAGTAACTAAAGTGCTTAAAATTTCAAAAATACTCACTTTTTGAAAAAAACGTTTAGTGTGGCAATATAACACTATAAACTATCATAAACCATACATAATAATGTAGCCCAATTTTTCTAGTTTATTTTGATATAGAACACTCTACGAAAATACTAATACAGACTAAGTAAGTACGCAATAAATCTCATCGGTCATGGAGTAAGAAACGTATGGATACGGCCAAGTAAGTTAAACCGCAGACTATGACAAATTTATTTCAATCTAAGACTAAAAATAAATTGGACATGACCTGTCAACTTATGAAAGAGACTATTGATAAAGGAATAAAGCCATAGAGAAAATATTTTATTTTTCGCGATTTTTTTATCACACCGCGCGGTTTTACGCAAAGGGAACTGGGTACCATAGTACCCAGGTCGATCGAGAAGATCGAGATTTTGGGGACTATAGTCCCCACGGACGTTCCAGTGGATACAATAACGCAAATTAATTATTTTTGTCTCTTGAAATTTTCATTTACACTCGTTTAAATACTACCCAAAGATAGGCTCCTGATAACCCAGTTAGAAGGTAGTATTTTTTTTAGATTCACTGAGGGATAGATTTTTAAAGGGGTGATGCGAGTTTGTAATTTGTTTAAACATATTTAAATTATATACCTTTAACTGAAAAGATTTCATTCACTAAAAAGTTAAAAATATTTTTTTTTTTACAAAAAATAAATCCGACTTCAAAAACACTAAAAACTTAAAAATTATATAAGAATAGGTACAGACAACATCACACTTCTATATTGAAGTCGGTGACAAATTTTAACACTTTCTAGATCATCGTTTGGCGCCGACTTCAATATAGAAGTGTGATGTTGTCTGTACCTATTCTTATATTATTTTAAAGTTTTTAGTGTTTTTGAAGTCGGTTTTATTTTTTGTAATAATTTTTTTAGTAATTCATATTATAAAGCCTAAGAATACCCAGTAAGATGTTGTATTTCTGGAACTCTTCCTATTACTTAAGGTAGAACGTGGGTATTATAATTTTAGGACTAAAATGAATAACAATAATGTAAATTGGTAGGTATATAAGCTAATTCCATTTAAACATTATATACTACAACATTTTTGGAATAATATTTCTGTTGCATGAGAGGGGAGAGGAAGGGTCAAAGGTTAAATCTGGGTTATAAGTTTGTATGAGTGATTTGGGTTTCTCTCTCTGATTCACAAAAGTATTCTTTTGAATTACAACTTAGGGGAGTATTAACAGTAAAATTTTAGTGTTAAAAAGCATATTTTCTAAAAATATTAGACATATGTTACGTAAAAATGGGAATTTAACAAAGGAAATTTTTGATTTCTCTTATAGTTACGGAGTCGTAGTCTCGAATGGCCATAGTTAACGATCGCGACCCTCTATACATACTACTTACATAAGGTTCTATATAAATACACTCACGCTCATTGATTGATTTTTGATGTGGTCTCATAAATTCCCTATAGTTACAAGATAACAAAGTTGTATCTCAATACCGCATTATACAAGTATGATAAAAAATATCCTCTTTTTAAATTCTGCTTTGAATCAAAACAAAGTACAACTAAAAGTATTTCAAAGTTTCAAACCTTCTTTTAACGCCGTGGATTTTTTAAAGAAGTCTGTCTCATAATAAATAGTTTTCAGTTTCTCTAAAGAGATATTATTTGTGTGATGTCAGCATAAACTGTAGCTTGATTAACCACGTCCTGACTTTGTGAGAGAGACCAATCCTTACTAATATTATAAACGCGAAAGTTTGTTGATGTTTGTTACTTGTTACTCACGCAAAAACTACTGAATGGATATGGATGAAATTTTGTAGGTAGACGGATTACGACAGAGATTAACATATAGACTACTTATTATCCCGAAAAGATAGTAGTTCCCGCGGGAACCTAGATTTACAGTTTTTTCTTAGAGCTTTTAAGGCGAAACGTTCACGGGAACAGCTAGTGTAACAATATATAAGTGTCCAAATATAACCTTTGTATCGTAAAAAATTTAGGACCCGAAGCCACAAAGACTTATTATGGCCAGTGGCTACATCAGCTTAAGTTCAAATCAAATCTGCCGAAACAACTTGCATTTAAGATAAAAACTGCGTGAGTGCGTAAGCTGGTTAGTAATGTTGTAATTGTATCCAACAATCTAATATATTTACGATTTAACGGCGGTACTCGACAACACCGATAAAACCGAGGCTTGTTACGCAATTGCACAATACATTACTATGATGGACGGGATAGAACTCGGCTCGAGTTGACACAAATTGGATCAGACCTTAAATTGGGACAGGATAAGGCGGAACGAAGACTGTATCCACACATATAATTGTATTTGGATTAGATACGAATCTCCCCGTGAACAATTCTAGGTATGTCCACTTTCTTCGATAGACTGCAATTGAGACATACGCCAGATTTTGTTCTTACTTTGAATGTTAGAACTAAATAAAATGAAATAAGTTATTTTCATATCAAATTACTTTTACTGGTAGCCGTTTGGAGAATAATAGATGCCTGAACCTGATTAACCTGATACGAACAATCGGAGTCCTTCTGATATCAATAAAATTTGACTTGATCAGAAATTAGATTTAGTATAAATTATTTATTAGAGTATCAACTTACTGTTTGGTTTTGTACTCTCTTTGTCAAAAGCCTTCTCAAAAACTGTTACCGAAATTAACATTGCAATCTATTTCACAAAACATTACACATAAAACATTATCATTATACTTACTAAGAAATTTTCTTTGAAACAACATAAGTAAGTAATTAAATTTATAACACAAACCTTATACCCATGTCAGAATTGCTTGGACAGCTCTTAAGGTAATTTAAACAACCAGTTTATATTGGAACCATACGTTGTAACGCTAATAAGGTTCTACGAGTATTATTTTAATGGTATACCTAATACTTTAAAGTGATCTTCCCATCCAAATGATACAGCAAAATTAAAGAACAGCAAGAGAAATATGATTCGGGGATAATTAGGACAATACCTATGCCAGCTTTTAATAGATAGTCTATCGAACCATCGCATTGGAATTTATTCAACAGTTAGCAAAACTTACCTGATTGGAAAAACCCGCCCTTTGAACTACTATTATGCAAATTAAATTCAGTAGTTTGCTAAATTCAATCGGCAGGCTTATTATGTATGATAAATGTGTGATTAAAATTATGTTGTCTGCTTCCCTTTTGTGGTTCAAGCATTGACGTGCACTTTTGGTTCGTCAGTCACTCGCATGTGGCGCTATCGTACCGCAATTCAACGTTGTATAATACGAATTTGCGATTTATATAAGCAATAAGTCTCTAAAGATCGGTAATAAGCCTGCAGGATAATGATACACGCAACTGAATATTTACCTACTAGTTACCAGGTTTTCGCCTTGTTAAAAGCTCAGGTGATTACTATAATCACTATAGTGCAATCTGCGGACAAGAGATTAGGGTCATTATAATGGTCGCAGTCAAGGTTTATTCAAGCCAATTATAACTCGATAAAAACTTCTATTGAACCGTCCGAAACTTTTTATACCTACCACTCATCCAGGGCGTGTCTTAGATTTTAGGAAGAATGCAGGCAAAACCTTCACACACTTTTCAGGAGTGCTGATATTTACAACGACGACGTAAGCGTTATCATAATTTTGTACACAATAACATTTGTATGATTGCAGTGTAACAATTGTTTTCGCTAACTGTTAAGTACCTACTTTCTATACGCTAACATGTAGATAGCTTTGATATAGCAGTAGGAGAAATGGCTAGAGATGGGGATGAAAGTAAACGTGACCAAAAGAAAGATGAAAAGAAGTAGGTACTGACGCAATGGAAGTGACAGCATTATAAAGGTTGGCATGAGGGTATGCTTTATCGTAATCAATTGTCCATAACACTATTCGCAGTTTTTTTATTCAATATTAAACGACTCCTTGAATCATAATATTACATTGCAATATTTTATGTTGAATAATGATTCATAACTCATTGTTACATTATTTTCACATTTTGTGTATTTCATTGAAATACTGTTCTAGATCGAAATAATGTTTCTCATATTTTTTATCTCGTGGGTTTACTAGTCCGTAAAATAGAAGTTACAACAAAAAAAATGTTGCAGTTTTTGTTTTGACAAACTTTATCCAAGTCAATGTACGGTCGGCCTCAGAAGTAGATGAACATTTAAGTGCTATGTCACGTCACACCAACTACTTATTCCTTTTATTTCGTACATTATTACATTGTTAATAGTTTGTGTGACATGATACTAAACTGTTTATCTACTTTTGAAGCCGATTGTACGAGTACATCGAAAACACGTTTTTTTTATTTCCAATAAATAATAGGCGTCGGTGGCGCTGTGGACTCGGCACTTGCCTTCCAATCGGGAGGTCGGGGTTCGAGACCCGCCATGTACCAATGTGTTTTTCGTTTCGAATTTCATATGTACATTTGTCTGACGCTCCTACGGTGAAGGAAAACATCGTGAGGCAACCTGCATACATCTGCGAAGAGATTCAATGGTATGTGAAGTCGACCAATCCGCACTGGGCCAGCGTGGTTGACTAAGGTCTAATCATCCTAACATAAGGTAGGCTCGAGCCCCTCGGTGGGGACGTATATGAGCTGTGATGATGAAATAATAGGCTAGATGACTAAAAAATTTTTTTGCTTTAATAGAAAATTATTCATATACTAAACAGAGAGAAAAAAACGGTTTTCTAATAACTATAACAACAACCAAGATATAAGGTATTAAAGATTTTACTCCATCTCTTTCTAGCAAAACGGCAATTTACAAGGAGTTTATATGGCCGTGCTCAACAATGACGTCACGGTTGATGTCGGATCTCTCTGTCTAATCGCTTTCAAATTAACAACTTAAAATGCTTGTATCTAATGCATTTCTAAACCGATTTTAATTCTAATTTTACAGGACTGCGTCTTTTTCCACGGTATTTTAATATTTAATGTCAAGACGTAAAAATTAGAATTCAGTCATCATCCCAATTCTTGTTTTTATTAATAAATATTTACTTGAGTATGATTGCTATAATGAGTAATTGGAAAAGGGAGTTTATGCAAATGCCTCTGGATAAATAACGAGACAGCCTGAAAAAAGGCTATGTCGGGCTGGACTGACGAACGTATATGGAAGTTGAGAAAGTTAAATATGTTTTTTTAACGCAATTAAGTTGGCAAACAAGCCAACTGCCCAGCTGATGGTAAGTGGTAACAGTCACCTATAATACATGTGGCCTCCTGTGAGATTCGCAGCAAAACTGCAACCCCCACGAGAACCACAGTGTACGTTGCCAACTTGTGAGTTAAGATGTAAAGTCACGGTACCCAGTAATTTCAATGCCATATCTTACCCTTCAAACTGGAACACCGCAATGCAAGCACTGCTGCTTTACGGTAGAAATAGGTAAATATCTTTATTTTGTAGCAAGTAGAAAACTGTGTATGTTATTAAATAACGTTACCTGCTTATTTCTTGTTGGTATCTTATTTATATTTTCAGGTGGCAAGTAATAACTACTTTAAATTTACAAACTTTATTATAAAAATAGGACCATTGGACATGTACACCATTACTGCAGGTAGAAAATATATTTTCATTATTTATTACTGTGAAAGCCGCCATACGTTTTAATATGAACAAAAAATATGCATTCAGCTTTTGCTTATTACTTAGCTTGAAAATGTTTAAAAATAGGAGGAATGTATCTACATATACATACTTTACACATTTAAATATTCTGGTAGTTGCTATGACTGTTTCTATGAGTTTTAAATCTCGTATAACAAAATATTCGTGCTATACTAATATAGAATTCTGTTAATTAATAGTACGACTTAATCACTGCATACATAAGCTAGTGTCCTATGTCTAAAAGTTATAGTCTATGTAACCATAAAGTGAATTGATGTTTTACCAACAATATCTCGCAAATTTAATTTCAATGGTAACGAATGTATGTCTGTTTCAAATTCAAAATGTTATTCAATAAAACGTTATGTGAACGCTTTATTCGTGTGCTTTTTAACAATGGAACTTCAGAAAACAGTGAACGTGAAATGTCTCGTATACCTGACACGCTTCCTACTGAAAGCTCACCTGCACGGTGAATACAATCGGCGTCAAGATAAAATAAAATAATGTGAAAATGAGCCGTATAAGCATTTTTCGAAATGTTCTGTTCTTAAACATAACAATAGGGGCTAAAGTATGAAATCGCCGTTTCATGTTGTGAGATTTTCGAGTGAAACGTTTTTCACGATACCTATGAGGTTCTTGTTTTAAAAAATCTCGAAATCGCTGTTCCATACAAATGTTCGACATCCACTGAACCTAAATGTATGCAACAACTGATTTTTTTTCGCGATTTCAAGTTTGGTCCCATAGTAAAAGTTGTTCATTTTGCTCGTTTGAACAAGCACACAAAATTTGGCTCCTGCTTGTAAAATAACCCGGTATTAAACTTAATAAAAATAATCAATGACTATTATCGCTGACTGTACATCTGTGCATACGCATTCGGTGTTTGAGCTTTCGAAACAAATTGAAAGAAACCGGCATTTTAAACCTTTTTTTTTCATATATAGAGACTGGAACTACGCGACAGCCACGTGCGAGCAAAGCGCAAAATGCCATCGCTGTCCATCAACAACCCCATGGAGGTGCTGCGCCAGCGGCTGTTGCTGGAGGTGGCTCGGAAACAGATGCGTGAGGCAAACCAGAGGCAGGCGGTCGCCAACCGGTTGTTTCTACAAAACGTTGGGAAACGAGGTTGGTATTTATGAAAATTAATGAAATTAATGGGTTAGAAATTGTGGTTGAATCAGACTAGAAAAAAGAAGGAAGTCGAACAATTAGCCAAGTAGAACAGCAGTGATGTATAAAACATAACAAGGCGTAATTATGTCATCGTCGTTTTATTCCTTTGCATTACCAAATGCAGAATAATTGTGGTTAATGATTGGGGGACTGATATGGAAATCAAAAGAGTGTTCCACAAAATATTAACATCAGATTTTTGGTTTTAGCATTTTCCAAAGTATTTTACTTTTGAAATAATTATTGATTCTTCACTTAGGATATGTCAATTTTCGGAAGTCGACAAATTATTATTAGTAGATAAAGTTTAAAAACTAATATTAATTTTAACAAAAAGTTTGTCTAACAGAAACACGATTATGTAAATTTATAAAAATAATAATTTCATTCAAAGAAACAGTGTTAACTAAACAATTCAAACTAACACAATGAAAGAGATGTTTACACACATTTTTGACGGATGTTCCCCAAAAGTATTACAGTGAAAAAGCGACATTAGTTTTTGCCCGGGCTCCAACTACGTAACTAGGTCTGTTACAGTTTGAAATATACTTCCAGGTCGAATTTTTGTGTTGAAAAGTCGCGCGTAACACTACAGTAGTTAGCAGACACCGAACAAGGGGGAGCAAACTGTATGGATAGTGTTGTCATAATGTATCCGGGATTAAACTTTTTTGTTTCGAATTCAAGTGGAGTTTTAACTTTTCCTTATGTTTTTACAATCATTTAAAAATATTGTTCATTATTTATTACATACTAGCGACTATGCACTTACCCAGCTTCGTATTGGTTGTAGAGCATATAATGCCAGTATGCCTCCATTTTTTGCATCAACTTGTTGCGTCGTGTATGAAATAAAAAATCTAACATATTACTTCTTCTACGGATGTCATCAGTTCTGATTCGATCCCGTACAGAAACCCTGAGCATAGGTCTTTCTTTTGCCCTTTGAGTGAACTTGAGCCTTCTTATGTGACCCATAAGTAGCCAAAAGCTAAAATACATCTGTTAACGTTTCGGCGATATAACGTCGCCCTATCTCACACCTCGCTGTGCTGTAGTCGTATTGGTTTCGAGTTTTGGTCCTGAAGGCGAACTGACACGTTAGCTTTTTCATACAGTGACTACAACACTTGGATCTACCGATATTTTGCACCTCTGGGATAACCGAAGTACGACCTAGGTCTCGTCAGAATCAAACTGTTACGGACTATTCACACAATAACTTTTATTATATATAACTAAGTAGGTAAACAAGCATATCTACTGCCCACCTCATTGTAAGTGGTGACAGTCATCTTTAGTACGGTCGCGGACAGAAAATGTTTACCACCTTAAGGATCACAATTGCATGCACACATTTAGGTCACAAATTCTAAATGTCTATTTCATAATTATTTGATGGACCATAGATTATCTTTTTTCTAATGATATGACAACCAATCGCTCTAGGACATGGACTGACTACTATCAAGGTTTGATATATAAAAAAAAAATTCAACCCACACTAGGATTTTCTCCTGTATCGTAGGTGCAATTATAAGATTGAATCTCACATGCACATACGCTCAGACCGGGACGAATTTCTGTAGGCCATACAAAATATCTGTCCCGTGCGGGAATCGAACCCGCGACCCGTTGCGCAGTAGGCGATGACTAACCGTGTCATCAAAAAAATATAGAAAACCTTTTTTGAAAAAACTAATATTTAAGTTTTTTAACTAAGAATATGAAGAAATAATAAAATGAAAACTTCAAAAATCTTTATTTAATATCTAGTATAACCTCCCTCCGCAGCTATGGCGGCACGTAACGTAGCACAGTGTGATCTAAGAGCATGAGGGTTTCTTTTATTTGATAGTCCCAGCGTTGAACCAAAAGCCCCCATAAATTTTCAATAGGGTTTAAATCAGCAAACCGAGCGGGCCATTGAGTGGGACGAATGTCACGGTGCAGATTGAACCACGCCATAGCACGGGCCGTGTGTATCCGTACATTAACTTGAACGTAAGTAATGTGTGGGAATTCTGATGCAGGATACACTACGCGCACAGTAGGCAGCATCACTTCTTCCTAAAGCGACACATAATTTTGGCAGTACCTAGCCAGTTCTCCAACGCTCTCCGACTCCGTCGAGGCTTATCCACCCCCATAATTTTACTGTTATGCGACCTGACTAGTTTTGAGGCACGATATAAGTTTCATCATACTGAGTTCTATTATAGCGCCATAAAATTAATCTTCCGATTTGGCTTGATTTAAAAGTTTTTTCTTCGGTAAATATAGTATTCAACCAATCAAAATCGAGATGTTGTCGCGCAGAGTTTAGCCGGGCTGTTTTGTGGTGAGGTTTCAGCTCCACTTTAACAGCATGGTGTCTGTGTAGTCCAGCACTGTGCAAAGCTCGTCCGCTCGTCCGAGCACTCACATCATAATTATAAAGCAGCAAAATAACTAGTTGGTGTGAAACCGTTCTTTTCGTAACGACGAATCATTTCTGTAATCAGTAAAATTTTGCAATCGATGTCCAAACATTTTTGCTAAATGTCATGTCAACAAATAAAGAAATTAGTTTCATAATCAAAAAGTGATAAATAATTCTCTTTGTCTTTCTCGATGCATCATTTTGCATAATAACTTTTGTAAGGTAATAAGTAACTTGATATGACATTTTAGACTCAAGTGAAAAAAGTGTGTTAAAGAATCTAATTTCAAAACTGGTAAACATATTTTGACCGCGACCGTACATGTGGCTCTTGCGGACTGTGCGATCTGTGCGGACTTCGCTTCCGTTACAATATCCGAAGAGAAGGTGTGTAAATTACTTGAATCCACACAATCTTCAAGTCCGGATAAAGTACCAGCCTTAACTGCTTGTTCCATGCCTATATACATTTTATTAAAATATTCGTTAGCTCAAAGTTACGTTCCTACCGTATGGAAGCGTTCTTTTATCACGCCAGTGGGCCTAGACGAACACCACATGCTTCTTTTTCCGCAGTCGTTTCGCAGAAAAAATGCATCGAGATGACATTAGCTGCGGAAAATAGTGTGGCGTTATCACAGGCTAATGTCATTCCCATATATTTAATTGTGGAACAACTGCGGAAATATAAGCGTGTAATTTTTTTCTAGGCCTACAGCTCACAAGAAGGGCTCAAGATCTGAGGTGTAGAACTATAGGCCGACCTCAAAATTATGTAAAATAGCTAAAGTTTCTGAGAAAATTGTTTAGAATCAGGTATATGACTCTTTATCACATTATTTTAGTTACTGTCAACATTTGTGTTTATAGTAACTAATTTAATTAAAGAAGCGCTCTACATTATCTAATAAGATTTTGTTAAATAACTTTGATTCTGTAGCGATGGATGAAGAGCAGTGGGCGTTATCTACATAGATTATAGCAAAGCATTTGATCGAATTCCACATTCAATTCTTTTAAAAATATATTCGCTGCGATCTGAACCTCAGAGACTACATCAAATCCGTTATAACTACTGCCTCACGGAAACTCGGTGTCCTGAACAAGGTGCGTAGGTAATTTGCGCCGGACCAACTATGCCTGTTGTATAAAACTCAGGTTAGGTCTTGCGTGGAATATTGCTCGCACCTTTGGGACGGCTCCGCTCAGTACCTCCTCGATGCTCTGGAGTCTGGACAGATTGCAGCGTCGCGCTTTTCGCATAATTGGCGATGTAGAGGCAACTAACACCCTTGAGCTTCTACAACTTCGTCATGACATCGCCTCTCTTAGCGCCTTTTACCGAATGTTCCATGGGGAATACTCCGAGGAGCTTTTTAGCCTTATCCCTCCCTATCCATTCCTTAACAGAAATACGCGTAAGGGCCTTCAGAGTCATCCTTACACTGTATCCTCCTTTCACACCGTACCAAGAAATTCCAAGATTCCTTCTTCTGACGTTCATCCCACACTTGATTATCTCTACCTGCCCACGTGTTTCCTCCATCCTACAACATGGGTTCCTTCAAAAGAGGCGTGAAGAAGTATCTTTTAGGCCGGCAAGGGGCGGATAGTTAGGATAATGGATGTCCTCCCTCCTCTATCTGTCAACTCATTTGGGCCTATTTCACCGCTTAACATCAGGCGGGAGGAGGTCTTTTGCCGTGCCTGAAAAAACTGAAAATACTGAATTTCACTCTAGTACGTCGTCAGCTTGAATATTTTTCTAAAATTGGGAACCCTCGGCATATACAAGGTGGTTGAAAAGTAATGTCTAATAGTGAATGTGCCATAATTTTTGCAAATGGAATCAAAAGTCATTGTGCTTTGACATAAATATTGTAGACAGATTTCAGAAGAATAGTTATTCTTTAGTTATTCTTCTGAGAGACAGATACAGAATTAGTTGACATAAGCCATTTATCGATACACACCCGAAGAAATAGGAAATATTCTTTTCTCAAACATGCTCGGAAATGTAGGCATTATTGTACTAAAAAGAAGACACGAAGTTATTAATTCTTGGCTCATGCATTACTTTCCCGGCCTAGGCCAAGAAAGTAAGTATGAAAATTCATTTTTGGCCGCTGCTCCAATATTTTTTAATTTATCTATAGCTTGAATTATGTGACTTGTCATACAGCCAATTGCTACCACATTATAAAAACTATCAAAAGTGCTAACCTAAAACTGTTCTAAAACTGAATTTTCAAAAATATGACAATTAAATTCGATTGATATGACAAGTTATTAAAGTTGACACATTCTTTTCGGTTAAATAAATATTGTAATTTTTATGGGGAGTTATTATGTTATGAGACACGTTGTAAGCATTTTAAATATGACAACAATTTTATTAAAATGTTGGTATGAAATCACACAAAAATATGCTTAATTTTCGTTTCGAGAGAAAAAAAGTCTTAATCAACGGTATTAAATTTTTTGCGTAAAATATGATTGGGCTGTATGGGCTTTGTTTCCTTTGCACTAAGTAATTGAAAATTAAAAAGTATTATAAATGCCAGGCTACTAGAATTAATTAATTGCTTGATTTTTTTTTACTCATATTATACTCATTTGTTTCCAATTCAATTCATTTCAAAATCTTTTATGCATACCATAATGTGTAAAATAGGTGGTTCACAAATAATAAGATCATTATGGACCCGTTGGGCACGCAATCGTTTAACAAGAGAGAGGAAGCTTATTATTATTAGGTAGCTACTATTGTCTTATTTACAGATCATAAAGCTAAATTATACCAAGATCACGGCAATAATAAATATTTGAATAAATAGACAACACTAAACAATTATTATTTTAATGAAAGGTTTTTATTTATATGGTATTATTATTACACTGAATTTCATAATTAATTCCTATTACGTCTTTCATTATTTCCTCACAATTATTGAGAAAAGCACTATACATACCTCAGCGGGAATGGGATTGCCGGACTCGTAATTATTGTCAAGGCCTCGCTCACGCTCAGCCTTGAAAGCATTACTCGTCCGGCAATCCCTAACTTCCCGGCCTCTGCAGTAATGTACTATAGTGCTTATTTGAACAATTTGCGAGCCGAGTGATCTCCCATTTTTAACCGTCTTCAAAAAAGGAGGTTTTCAATTCGATGCGCACGTTTTTTTAACCGACTTCGAAAAAAGGAGGTTACTCAATTCGACCGCATATATGCTTTTTTTATGTTTGTTCGCGGATAACTTCGTCGTTTATGAACGATTTTGATGATTCTTTGTGTATTCGATAGACAATACTCCAAGAGTAGTCTCATGGTCACCAAAGTTAGGATCTAATAATGGGATCCGATAAAAATCGAGGAAAACCATAAATTTTTTACGTGTGTCCAACGTGTTTTGTGCATATGTTACGCGATTACTCCGCCAATTGTTGACCGATTTTCAAAATTCTTTTTGTATTCGATAGAGTATACTCCTGGGATGGTCTCAAAGTCACCAAAGTCAGGACCTGATGATGGGATCTCATGAAAAGCAAAGGAACCCCTAATTTAATACCAGCTCACCGGTGAGCTGGTATTATATTAGGGTTTTTTTCACTAAAAAGACTTCATTCGCTAAAAAGTTAAAAATAAAAGCTATTTTACAAAAAATAAAAACCGACTTCAAAAACACTGAAAAGTTAATAATAATATTAGAATAGGTACAGACAACATCACACTTCTATATTGAAGTCGGTGACAAATTTTAAGACTTTCTGGGAGATCATCGTTTGGCACCGACTTCAATATAGAAGTGATAACAGCTTAAAAAAATCTAATACATTGCAATCTGACATTTACGTTACGTAAATTTATTTTTCAGTTCTATATTCAAAAAAACTCTGCAATTCCTAAAGAATTTCAAAGGAAAAACATTTAAATTGCTTTTGCTACCTACAATAGCTATTACAAACCATCCCTAAAGTCCCCCGGTTTACCTACCTATGAATACATTCCTGGACAGACTTTAAGCACGATGAGATTTCAACTTCGGACAAACATTCCATAAAAACGGAATGAAGTATTATTACACCGATAGGTCATATCTAAAAAACTAGAAGCTTCCAGCTTTCTGAATTCAACCTCGAAGATACGGTGACATGGCAAAACAATGATTACCTGTCCTGAGACTAAAAACACAGTACTAAAACTAAATGAATCACTAAAAATCCCACATTTATTTCGCAATGTGACTAATGGAATAAAAAGGTCTCACGGTCTGTTGGGTTCTGATAATTGACCCCGGTTTTGTAGATGTAATAAAAAATATTTCTACTTTGTCATCGCCATTTAGTTGCGATCTTAGAAATGCTCTAGGGTTAGGGTGTATGCTAATCAAACACGAATCATTTATTTCAATCATCAATTCAACACTAAACAATGGATAATGAGAGTGAGAGTCAGATTTGAAGAGGAAGTATTTTGACAGTTAACTACGTTTGAAGCTCTGACGTCTCGTTGTTTGTAACTAAAATATCCTGAAAATTGTCTCCATTTGCTATAGCTGCCGTTGAAAATTAAAATTACACTGAGATCTTGTATTGTTAGTGGTTTTCTGATGATGACGCCGCTGCAGCGCCAAGAGAGCACGCAAGGCGTTTCCCTAATCCACAGTTTTACAAAAAAATGTGCCTATTCGCCCCACTAACCGCCATTTATCAGAAGTAGGCGCGTTTGGTAACACTTATCGATGCATTTGTGAACTTGCGTCCGAACGTTTGTATACTTAGCGTCCATTAATGCTACTAAAAACGAAAAGATTCTGAAATGCTGTCTATGAAATCCTACAATTTCCATTGCCAAAGTCAATTGGCCGCTTATCTAGTTGAAAACGTAGGATCTCTTTGCTATTACTCCAGAATATCTTCGTCTTCAGCAGCATTGTGGACGGGAGTATTACGAGTACTAGCATCGTTCTGGTGTCAATGAGCCGAGCAATTTTCGAATTCTTTATTGCACATATAAACATTTAATTGTAAAACATTAAAGACAGAACATGTACACATGTGGACTTATCTCTAAATGAGATCTTTTCCAGCCAACCTCACTGGGTGTTTGGAGACAAAAAGATTAAAGCGGGAAAGATAATAAATGCAACAGATACCTAATGACTAATTCACATTCACTATATAAAATAAATACCTATAAAATATATACAAATTAATACCTATCCTTTTTAGGTCTTAATCTGCCCTTGTTTCCATCTACATTCATACATGTTCGTCTATAAATTTGTATTAATTTTGATAGGTACTATAAAACTATGGTAAACGGAAAGATACACGTTTATAAATATAAAGATAAGGTACTTATAAAACCTACCATTTTGTAAAGTCTACTGGCTATACAAACTCTCAAACTCAAACTCAAAAATCTTTATTAAATTTACAGGCACTGATTGACGTCAAACAAATGACAAGAATCTAATTAACCAATAAATTAATTAAAAATGCAACAAATCAAGATAAGCTATGTAATATTTAAACCTTGTATGTACATACACCCTCACCATAATTAAGATGTAAATATGTAAATACAAGTAAAAAAAGTTGACTACTACCTGTTCGGAAATTGGAAGAAGGCTTTCTCGAGAAGAACAGGCAAGAAAATCGTAAGGTCTAATTTTTTTGTCTCCTCTTTTAAATTGCCAACATTACAATAATATATTATTTCCAAAACAGAAAACATAACTTTAAATTGTATAGAAATTTCTGTCGGAGTGATTGGAACTGTTACTCAAATACATTCAACTCAAATACATCCAACAATCACAAAGTGTACTTAATGAATGTCAAATTGTTACATTTTTGTCAATCCCAAGCAGTTTTATCTTTCATATAGTCAGACACTTTATAATATGCTTTTTTCCCTGATTGAAACCTAAAATTTATTTAAGTTAAGTTCTTTAATATTGGTTGAGAGTTTGTTGTAGAAACTTAGGTACACAAACGCCTCTAAAAGAGTTATTTTTTTAAGCCTAGTATCCGGTAACGCTAACATATTCTTTTGCCTAGTATTAACTAAATGAATATCACTGTTTTTACAAAACGAATATAATATATATTCGTTGAACAATTATATTCCCGTAAATATATTTTGACGCAACGGTCATTATACCTACCAAATTCTTTAATTTTTTCTCTCAGAGTCTCTCACTTTAAGATTATAATTTGCTCGAATAGCCCTCTTCTGCAGCACAAAAATAGTGTGAATGTAGGCAGTATTTCCCCACAGCAAAATGCCATATAACATTACACAATGAAAATAAGCAAAGTACCTATACAAGTCTTGCTGTATCAACATCGGTCAGCTGACGTATTTTCCATACAGTGTAGGTAGACTGCAGAACTAAGTCTTTTCCACAATTTATCAATATGTGGGCCCAATGAAGCTTACAATCTTAAGTAATACCAAGAAGTAATACGGTTTTCACAAGGCCCATATTTTTATCCTGTGTGTAGTGGTCTGAACCTCTTTAACTTTGGCACAGAATATATACTACTCCGTACATTGGGTAAGACAAATTTACATATTAAACCACTGAACTATTCCTGATATAAAACATAGATACTGGCAAAAGTAGTAAATTCTTGGTCAGTTTAAGACATTTTATATAGCAACAAACGGTACCTCTTAAAAAAGAAGCTTACACCTACAAAATAAATGATACCGTTGTAACTCAAAATCCTTGCAAAATCTCTGATAGTGTCTTACTATGTGTGAATAAAAGCAACCTTTTGTGTTATTAAAAAAATAAAAGATACCAAAAGTACCATTCTGAAATGGCGAGAGAAAATGTTAAGAGGGTATAGTACCTACTACTAGCGCCGCCATTCGTTTTTTATTAATTATGATGAATTAAAGACTTCTCCAAAAAATAGCACAGTCACGAACTCAATATAGATATTGTAGATTTTTGGGAGCTATTCAGGCATAGATTAAAAGTATAGAAATAATTATAATCCGAATTATTGCTAAAAGTGGCCACTTTTGGCAATAATTCGGATTATGATTATTCCTATACATTTTATCTATGCTTGAATAGCTCAAAAAATTTGAAATATCTGTATTGAGTTCGTGACTGTGCTATTTTTTGTAGAAACGTCTTTAATTCATCATATTTCATAAAAAACGAATGGCGGCTCTAGTAGTAGCTACTATGCCCTCTTAATGCGGTAAAGTTCTACATCAAGGGTCTATTAGTTTATGTGAATGAAATCGTCGCTTTACAATCCGCTCGCGGCTTCGCCCGCGTTATTATTGTTTTCCCGTGGGAATTTTATATTTTCCCGTAGGTAAAATAATTTTGTAGTCTATTTAAGCCCGGATTATAAATTTCGTAGAAATTGGAGCAGTTTTTAAATATTTTCCATAGACACTTTCAACCCCTATTTTGCACCCTCAGAGGATGAATACCAATAAACCATGAAACACGTGTTCAATGAAATATTTTTAAGAGCATGAATCTCAAGTTTTATCAAAATCGTTGCTAATTTAAAGATTTTTCCATACAAAAACTTGCAACCCCTATTTCATCCCTTTAGGGTTAAAATATAAGGTTCATATGTACATTTGTCTGACGCTCCTACGGTGAAGGAAAACATCGTGAGGCAACCTGCATACATCTGCGAAGAAATTCAATGATGTATGTGAAGTCGACCAATCCGCACTGGGCCAGCGTGGTTGACTAAGGCCTAATCATCCTAACATAGGGTAGGCTCGAGCCCCTCGGTGGGGACGTATATGGGCTGTGATGATGATGAGGGTTAAAATGTTTTAAAATCGCTTCTTAGTGTGCGTCCGCATTTTGAATTGAAACAACTGTCCAAATTTCACGTTTCTACCATTAGCGGTTACGGATGTGCGTGCGTCTATAGATGGGAACATCTCCTTTTATATAATAAATGTTTGCACTATCTTTGCCCTTACATACCTTGTCAGATAGTTTTGTAGGTATTGTCAGTTTTCCAATATTTACAATACATTGTTTATTACGCATTGAAAAGTGGAATTTAGAAAATTGAACAGGTTGAAGGAAGTTACCTTGTACGGAAATTGAACCTGCCTTTTCATAGCAACTGAATGGTACGTATGTCAGTTGCCGTGAACCGGTGGAAAGAAAAATGAAAAATTTCAACAACTGTATGTAACGGAACGTTACCTTTTTGATTGTTATAGACTTTATGGATGCGTTGACAAGTTCTTGATGTATTACGGTAGAATTAGGTCTGTCTGCTGAAGTTACGTTAGTAAGTCACCTTGCACTTATGGATTATATCGTCCATAAGTTTTAAAAAATGTTTGGTCGACCAAAAAGTGTTATGCAGTTTTATAGCTGGCATATACGAGTACATAATCAGCACATCAGATTGAATATGAATATGTCAGCTACAAAATTGCATAAAATCTTTTTTAGGTGTCCAAATATTACCGTTCACCGATTACTCCGCCATTTGTAGGCCGATTTTCAAAAAATTCTTTTTGTAATCGAAAGAATACACTTCTGAGGTGGTCGTATTGCTACCATGTCATGATCTGATGCTGGAATCCCTGGTTAATCGAGGGAAACGTCTGGTAGTCATCATGTCATGTTACTGAGCTGTGATGATTGATTTCTGGTTACTAGTAGATTAGGAATAACTCTTTCAAAATTGTTTAGAGCAAAATACGTTTTATTTTAAGTAATTTTGATGTTTGCCTTCGCTTAAATTCTAATACGCATGTATTATCTTAACTAAAAGATTGAAAAAATAATTATTTACAAAGAAATAAAACCAACTTCGAAAACACCAAAAAGTCACAAATAATTTATACAACATCACAGTTTTATATTGAAGTCGGTGCCAATCAATGATCACCTAGAAAGTCTCAAAAATATAAGAATAATAATTTATGTAGGTAGTTAGTTCAGGCACCAACTTCAATATAAAACTGTGATGTTGAATGTATTCTTATATTAGTCTTATATAAGTCTTTTTGGTGTTTTAGAAGTCAGTTTTTTAGATTCCATACAGTCCATTCGCTTTCACTGCCCGTTTCTGCCAATAAAATGTAACTAAATATTTAATCATTTCACTGAAACTGTCCACAAAAAAAACAAATATTGGTTACCCTTGACACTGCTCCATTTTGCATATAAGACCCTGAAGTATATTCGTAGGTCGATTAAAATTATGTTTGACGTGGGTCTTTCGAAATTATTATTTTCATTTATTTTGTAATATTACGTATAGAAAAAAAAAGATAATTATAGCCGAACATAGAACCTCCTCCTTTTTCGATGTCGGTAAAAAGGGACAGTTGAAGAAACATTTTGGGGAGTTTTATATTTTTCCGACCCGATTGATGGTAGTTGGGCTTTATCCAGGCACCATTGACTAGCTGACTAGCTTAATCTAATCTGTCATAATTATCGAATACATTAAGAATAATGGCTTAAAAATTGCATTAGTATGTTTTAATTTACACAAATATAATAAAATGTATGATAGCCAATTCATCTGTTCATTTAGGATTTCAGGTAAAACAGTCCGACAGCATCACTGTTGTTAATAGATAAAACCATTAATTGAAAATTTGTCAACAGGATTTTGGATCAAAGCAGCTGCAGAACGCTACGACAACTAGACCTGCGATATCAGCTTGAACAACAGTCTGAGTTATGTTAGAGTCACTCTTCAGTTCTGCAAAATGCACTCGCTGCACTAACCCTATGGCATCTTAAAACATCACCCTCTTCACCTTCTAGTCAATTTCAGAGAGTAAAAGCAAAATGTAAACAATCTTTTTTAGATCAAACTACAAAAGTGTAAAATATACTGTCTTGATTACACGCTAAACACTATATTTAAAGCAACTTCATGTTAATATATCTTATAATTAACATTTATTAACAAAACTTGGAAAAAACCCTAAACATGACCATTAAAATTATTTACATATTGCTTTTTATAACTGGAATAGAGTATACAAAGGAAACGTGTCAATCAATCTTTTTACAAACCTAAAGCTTAAAATCATGAATACTTCAATTAGTATAATTACATTTTGAATTGACATGGGATGAAAATTCATCCTTAATTTCGCGGTCAAGCTAACGCAGCAAAAAAAAATTAAAAAGTAATATTCTCAAAACTGAAGCTATTCTCACTGAACGATAGCTATATCAAATATTTCAGATATTTCTATATAAAAATTTATAGAATTAATGACCTTGTTTCGTTCTTGACTTGATTTAAGTTATAAAACACATTAATCTTTATTTATAGTCATAAAGATATAAAAAAGATATACATATTTAATGTATTGATTTAGCTTAAATTTAACAACATACAATACAAATTTTAGTCAATCTTTTTAACAATGTGCATGCTCTGTCTATATAACTTATACTTGTTCCTGAGAAAATCAAAATAAAATGTATTTCTCTTTGTTAAGTTTATTGATTACTAACTCCTTAGGTAATTTATTTTGAATGCAAAGCGTTAATATTCTGTTCTTAAAAAATAATAATAAAAAAATGGAATATAAATTATTGTAGCCGAATACGCTTCAATATATGTGTAATTAAAATCTCAAAATCTTTTGAGATATAAAATACTAGTCGTAGCTGTTATTTAACTGAATTATATGTTCCTACGAGTATCTAAGCTATTGGACTGTCACCCAGCTCGACATTCCATCTATTCTATAGGTACTCAAAAATATTTTTATACATTTAAAATAATCATTTATCACTACATTCTTTTATCCTTCTTTCTTTTGTTTGTGCCAAAGTTTTGTATGTACCTAAGTTGTGTAATTTATTGTAACTGTTAATAAAGTTAACAAATTGGCATATTTTATCAAAATATGTTGGCGGATAACGAAATATTTTTGTTGTTGTTCTTGTAGGTCCCATTCTCAAATCTCTATAGCAACTCTGTAAGCAATAAAAATACCCATAATTAATAAATAGAACAAGAAATACAACTTACGTTTCATCTGTCACGTTGTCGACTTTATTGTTATCCGTCAACATATACAACTATTAAATATATCATGCTAAAATAGCTTAGTTTATCAAAGTTTGTGTACAGTGTAGATGTTATTAATCTAAATATTGTGTATATTTTTATGTTAGACAAATTGGTCACCTTAGAGAATAGTGTAGAGCAATGTAATAGTTGATACAACATAAATTACGTTCAATAAAAACGTTACATTATTCCCTTGTATTTTTATTTATTTCCATAAGACGACAGTGGACATTGCGAAAAACTAAAACTCTTAATATAAGGTCAGTAACATTAAGCATAAATTAAGGGTTGCATCGTGATTCGTATGCTTGAAAGGCAAAAAAATAATGACTTAATATCTTTTGTTTAACAGAATATTCTTTGAACGGCATATTGAAGATTGTAGCAAATCTAATAATTTACACGGAAAAAACGTAAGGGTTAAAAATAAATAAAATACTGTTGAAAATAACCCAGCATGTTTGTCAATATAACGCCTGCAAAGTTTGTAGCTAAAATCAAATATGTCAACTTTGTTATCATTACTTGATAAGTATTAACCGTTACAATTTGTTAATAACACTTCTTTATTGATAACATAATAGCATTCATTAGTAACAACAAAGTAAAATCGACTGCATTTAGCCAATTTTACTAGGTTACTACAACCGGTTAACTCGGTAACTGCTGCAAAGTTACTCGGTTTTCTCAAACAACTTATTAGGCTACTACAACCGGTTCACTCGGTACTCGGTTTTCTCAGCCAATTTATTGAGTTACTACTAACGGTTCACTAGGTAACTGCTGCAAAGTTACTCGGTTTTTTTCAAACAATTTATTGGATTGCTACAACCAGGTCACTCGGTAACTGTTGCAAAGCTACTCGGTTTTCTCAGCCAATTTGCTTGTATCCCACTAAAAAAATAAGATGAATCATTGAAGTCAAAATGCTTGTTCACGACAGCTTTAATTTCTTCATCATCCCCAAATTTTCTTCCCCGAAGGTCTTTTTTCAAATTTTTCAAGAGAAAAAAGTCGCTGGGAGTTAGGCTTGGACTGTAGGATGGGTGATTCACTTCATCAAAGCCAGTTTCTCGAAGGGCTTGCCTCGCAATTTGCGCCGTATGGACTGGCGCATTGTCTTGCAAAAACAGAATTTCTTTGCTAATTTTCCCTCTTCTTTTTTCCACAATAAGATTGCGTACTTTTTTTATAAGTGCTGCATAATACGCGGCGTTCATTGTAGTTTTTTTTGGTAAATAGTCAATGAGGAAAATTCCTTCCGAATCCCAAAAAATAGTAGCCGTGAGTTTCGAAGTCGACTTTTCGACCTTAAACTTCTTTGGCGGCTTCTCTCCCTTGTTTAGATTCTGGATCATATTGTCGAATCCACGTTTCATCCACGGTGACAATTCGGTTACAAATTTCATCCAAATTGTCATTGCACAAGTCGATAAACTCCATAGAAGTTTCAACTCGACGCTGTTTATCGAGCGGCGTGAGCATTTTTGGAACCCAACGTGCTCTAATTTTATTCATGTGCAAAGGGTTACTGATGTCTAACTCTTCTGCTATCTGCCACATTTTTATTCGACGGTCCTCCAGTACAATTTTTTTCACTTTGGCGATGTTTTCGTCTGTGACGGCGGTGCGGTGCGGGCGGGGGGGGGTGTTCTTTCAACTTGTCCAACGTTTGACTGTGGCAGGATGATGGTCCAGATTCTGGATAAACTGCAGACTTTTCTTCAAAAATCTCCTTTGCCGTTTTCCCCTTTTTTACGAGGAATTTTATGACGGCACGATGTTCCAATTTCGTGTAATGCAGCGATGACTCAGATATGTTGATGTTTACAGATCTTCTTTCACAAAACACTAGTGACTAGCGCGAATGAGTATCTGGTTATGAGTGGGTGCGAGATCGATTTACCGTGGTTGTGTTGTTGTTTTAGCTGAGCAGAACGGTTATTCCTCTTTTTGATTTCTCTAAAGGTTATTCCCAATTAGGTAACTCGGTTGTTACATAGTTTAGCAATAATGTAGTTTGCTATAACTAACCGATTATATTTACTCATTTAAAAGGAAATAAGTAACATGACTCGAATTAATGAATTCATCTTATATATCAATAGATCAGTTGATGTCTTAAAATCAACCAAAAATTACTCGATTAAAATAATAAACAATTAGGTTGGAATCAAATAAGTTCTACTCATCTATTATTAAATAAAAATGTTTGTAAAAATCAACCAATTGAAATAACTTGTTTAAAAACAACAGCATACTTATTAAGTGTTGACAAAATCACTTAATAGTTTTGGATCATGTTTGAAAGTGTTAAAATTTACCAATTAAGGTATTTGTTAATAATTAATGTTTTATTTGTTATTAGACAAGAATATTTAGCAATACACACAGGTCTGCTTTATACCAAGTTCACTTAGATATTTTTAGTTAAGTCTTAGTTAAAATTTACCGATGTGATTGTAACCGAGCCAAAAAGGTACTCTGCTAAAATAATATTTTTTCAGTGTATCAGTCTATTTTTAGATTGGAAGTAAGTACGAAGCCACTGGCACCAAGTAACGTTCCCTTCTGACCCATACCGTTTTGTGCCAGTCGCTTTGGCTTATATAATTTAATAAATAAGCCTACCAGTCAGTTAAACTGTCAAATGCAGATAAGTGACATCACTGCGAATCTTATTTAGATGTAAGACAGATTTTGGGTCAGTGTTCGTTTATATTGATTTAGTAACTGAGACAGCGATGCAAGTATCGGGTCAGTACTGACGCCGAAAATTACTGGCGTCGGTCACTTATTTAGAGTAAATGACACCAGGCACATGAGACCCAAAAACGTATAAACATTATTCTGTTACCTATAACGACTATCAGCCGGTTGCACCAAGTTTTACGTTTTACGATTTCGTAAAAAGTAAATACTTAATACCTACATAAAATTGGATCGTTTCACTATTAAATATATGATTCGTGCCGTACATTTAACCTTTTGTAAAGGATAAAATAAAACTAAAATTGAAACTAGAGGTGAGACATCATGTTGCAATTCTTACGTGTTTTTATTGAATTTTACTGTTACTTTTTACGAAATCGTAAAACGTAAAACTTGGTGCAACTAGCCGTACGTGTTATATTGTTCATAAAAACAGTAGCGAATTTATTTTTTAACTCCCATCATTTTACTAAAATAAATTAATTAAAAAAGCGAAAGTATATCGATGAAACGGCCATTTTTGTCTATGCTTGCGAACATAAAAAAAATATGATGAAAAAATATTTTTAAACAATTATTATTTTTAAACATAACACTCAAAATACACAACTTTTTAAGAAAGTGGATATTTTTATGAATACCTAACTAATGAAAAGACTATATTTTGGAAAAATAGAAATGCTATATTATATTCTTGGATTTATCTTCAAAGGACTTTGCCTGATTTCCTTTGCCTTTAGGATTAAATGCCGCCTAGCATGTACATGTCTCTTATAAAAACCTTGAGGGCTTAGACTGCCTATATACTCCATTTTTTAATAAAATTAAAATAGACTAACAAAGACTATAACTTACTCGTAATTAAATAACAAACAACAACAAAGGGTTTATCGCTATTAAAGGGAATTTCTCTGATCTGCTCTCCGACGGCGCTAAGCCTAGTCGTTCCATTTTATTGGACGACCCTAGTATTGTTTTCAAAATTCGTCTTTCAGAATCAATGTGGGATCATGGGCAGCAAACACTGTCCACTATGCAATACCAAAGCAATTTCCCAGTTCAAATCGGAAATCCTTGTTTGGTAGTTTCACAGAAGTTGCTATTTATAGACGAGTTTTCAGATACAATCTTTCGGATAGAACAGCCGCTCGGGCAAGCTGTCATTTGCAGACATCTTTGCAGATATCTTTGAGGCCTAACCAATTATTTTTATTTGTTTTGCAGTAGCCTTAGCCCGCAACTTTACCCGTGCAAATGAGACAAAGTAGTGGAATTTCATATGGTTTCGTAAGATTGGAATGTTGAAATATGTAAGTTTGGATAGAGTGATTTCTTCTAATCAGTAGCTGAAGGAACCATAATAAGGTTAGAATATTTTTGTAACATGGATACTTACTAAAAATAATGTTCCCAATATCGATCTTCAAAGATTTCAATTCAGTAAAAATAACAAAAACGTATGAACAAATAACAATCGTAAAAGAAACACGCATTTTTTTTAAATTTATTACTATTTACTTTTACCCTTTTTTCTTTTGTTTGTCCCAAAGTTTTGTATGTACCTATGTTGTGTTAAAGTTGGCTAAGTGGCTAATTTTATGAAAATATGTTGACGGATAACGAAATATTTGTTCTATTGTTCTTGTAGGTCCAATGATTCCAAGAAAAACATCCAATGATTTTAAAGAACAAGAAATACAACTTTCTTTTTATCTTTCGCATGTTGTCGACTTAATTGCTTACCGTCAACATATCCTACGACTATTAGATATTTTACAATTTAGATAGTAAAATATCTAATAATTGTATATGTTACACGAGATTTTAATACATTAGTATATAATATACAAATAAATAAAATTGAAGGGTCTGTTTGTAATGTCAAAATAACAAGTTTTTACTAAAAGGGTATGAATGTATATCGAGTACCAATAACAAAAACACAAATTAAAATTTTTTTGTTAGTCTGTTTGTTCCCGCTAATCTCTTGAACGGCTGGACCGATTTTGACGGGACTTTCACTAATATATAGCTAATTGTATAAGGTATAACTAGGCTACTTTTTATCAACCTTAACAAAAGTTACTATTTCACGCGGAAGAAGTCGCGGGTACAGCTAGTTAGTATAAAAAAATCTCGTGTCACAGTGTTTGGTATCGAAACCCTCCGAAACGGCTAGAGCGATTTTCAAGATTTTTTTTGGTGTATTTGGTAGGTCTCATAATAAGTCGTAGGCTATTTCTTATACCCCTAGGTGATAAGGGTATGCCCTCTACAGAAAATCTTGTATGTTGAGCTTTATTATAGCTAAACGTAGTTTGCGGGCACAGCTAGTTATTTAATAAGTTTAAACCAGGTTTTCAATAAAATAGGACTGAATAAAAGTTTAATTCGTCACGACAGAAATAATACGTGTTTCAATTGTGGACCGATTTAAAAATTCTTTTTGTATTCGAACAAGTGTACTCCAAAGAAGTAGATGATCTCATTATCACGAAAGTCGGGATCTGATGATGGGATCCCAAGTGATTCGACGGAAACTCAAAAATGTCATAGGCCCATACCACATTTTTCCAATGTATTTGCGTCTGAGTCTTCATCTCATTGTGTTGAGCCTTTGATGGAAGGTTCCTTTAGGATGAGGAGTTAAGGGATAGTTCTTTTAATATCATTAGCACGTATCGACTCGTGTTTGTATTCTTTAAAGTCGCTCCGGTGAGATGGTAATAAAATCACTAGAAATATATTGTTAAAAATTGAAATCGACTTAAAAACACTTAAAAGTAAAAAAATATAAGAATACACACATCACATTTTTATATTAAAGTCGGTGTTTATTTTATGTAAAATTAAGCTGTGCGTCTTGCTTCGCTCGCTTTTTCAACAGGATAATGATGATATTTTTCTAAATAATTTATCCTGAAGCATCAGGGTAAGTATCGGTGAAAAATTATCGTAGTTAAAGATTGTTTTAAAACCAACCGGATTATGCGTCATGGTACTTTAAGAACACTCAGACTTCGACAGATAGTTTCATTAAACCCTCAAGTGGCACTCAATCATAAAAATTAATATTTCGTGCGTAACTGCTAGAGAAAGATTAGTGTAATTATGAAATATAATATTCAATATATATACATATTTGCTATTATTAATTAAACGTTTTAGGAAGTATGCAGCGCGCAGGTATGTCTTTGATATGGGGCTCGGAGGCGGCGAAGGAATCCATAATTAAATTCGCATAGCCACTTTGAGTACCAGCACGTCAACTATCCAACTTTGGTTGAGCGCTTTGATAACAATAAGTCATTTTGTACGTAATGTAGGGATACTAGCAGGGAACCGATTACTTTTCCGAAATCTAATAAACAATTGACCGATGTCTATTTCCCTGTCCCGTGTCCGGTGTCTGTAATGAAATCTTGCAAGTCAAATTTGACCCATTTCCCGGTTCTGATTGAGCTGAAATTTTGCATGCATCAAAAGTAGAAATAATGTAAGCTCTGTCATCTGTCATATCTATAATCACATTTTACACTTACAATTAAATGAATATTGTAGAATGATGAATGAATATATTATAACGTCTATTAAATAAAACTCAATCAAACTGATGGAGATTAATTGTTTACCTTTAAAAACGTTTTGTAACGTGGCAAAGTAATAGATGCTTGTCTTATGATGCGAGCTACAATTATTGAACTTTGTCTTTGTTTTGTGCTTAATTTCTCTACATCCCGGACATGTTTTACACACTTACGACAGCTCTTGGCTTTCATCTCACCTGATGGTAAGTGACGATAAGGCCGAAGGTGGAAGCGAGTTTCACCTGGACTCCTCAACAACTGATGAACAGACTATCTTACCTCTAATTGTCGGAACACAACAATACTGTTATATTGTTATTATGGCGACAAACTTATGTAAGATGGTGATGGGTAGCTAAGCGAGCTCAGAAGCCCTATCGCCAACCAAAGCGAGCATAAAATTGTTTATCACCATGGGGAATCGAACCCCAGACATCCTGATCAATAACCACTAGACCACGAAGGCGGTTAAACCATAATTGAGACATTCGACATTATTTAGACATTGTGACCACACACAGAGCATGAAACTGCATGTTGCATGCTTGCCAGCATGAGCGGAGCGTACCAGTGGTCGCGGTCTCCTTGTGCGGGAGGTTGGGGGAGCAGAAGCCCCCGTAAGGAAAAAACTCATATTATGATAAAACTGGAGGTTAGGTTAGACATTGTGACCACGCAAAGCTGCATGCTGCATGGCAACATCATCATAATCACAGCTCATATAATATGTCCCCACCGCTCGAAGCTCGAGCCTACCCTAAGTTAGTCAAGGCCTTAGTCAGTCACGCTGACCCAGTGCAGATTGGTCGACTTCACATACACCTTTAAATTTCTTCGCAGATGTAATATGCAGGTTGCCTCACAATGTTTTCCTTCACTATGCTGCATGGCATGCCTGCTTGTATACTTACAACCATGGACCGGAAACAGTTAGTAAGACAAATTTTTCGAGACATTTATTGAAATGAAAAAATGCCAAATAAAACAGTGGTGAAATGAATGGTCGAAAATATAATTCGAAAAAAAAATTTTTGGTAGAGCACAATTCGGTAAAAAGTTTTATGACAAAATGAAACGTCGGAGTCACGTAAAAAATCGAATTGATTGGGCCAAATGATAGAGTGGCAAACGTGACCTCGACGAAATAAGTAAAGTTTTCCGTTAAATGAAATTTTCGAACTTATATTATCAGTTTTGTTATTTTTGTGAGTGTTTTTTAATTACAAATCTTCCGATTACCCGGAAACACATCACGTACATATTTTGAAATCCAGCATTTGTTAAACATCAATCAGTTCCAAGATAGTTTAATTAAAGTGTATGAAAACAATAGAAATACCGTATCCAATTAAACGCTTCATGAAGCCTTGTCTACTACAGCAACAGGTTTTAATTCATCTGGTTACGATATATTTGAACGAAACAGGTCGCGAAATTGCTACATTCATTCATACATAAACGACGTTGAAGTAGTTATAACCTGAGGTTATAACCGAGAAAGCTTTTTAATAATTATATATAATTATATGGTTGCGCCACCATGGTGTCCCGGTGAAATAGAGCCCTAGACGATGACAGCACAGACCAACACGTTCTACTGGAGGAAGACTGTGCCAGGGTCGCCTGCTCGGGTACATTTTGACATAGTTATCATAGAATAATACACATTACGATCTAAGTGCGGAATGTTGGTTATAACTATTTATCTTATCATAATAATAACAATGAAACAAAGATTACTTACAAGTAGTTTTTCATACTTTAATCAGCGATTCAAGCTAAAACTATTTTACAGAGAGAAATGTTGCAGGGAATCCGGCTGCTTGCTGGAATCTCTTTGTGACTGGCATTGCAGGTTTGTAGCGTTTTCATGGAAACGTTAACGTTTTGAGTTTAATTGATCAAACCTGTATATAAAATTACCTAGGCATAATGTTTCTTAACGCCTTTTTTTTATTGAAAACGGGAATGTTGATATCCGATTACAATTAGTGACGGTAAGGGTAATTTTACACTGATGATGACATGTGTTCTACGAAGTTATGAAGATAAGAAGCATCCAAAAGGTCCGGCTCCAATAGCAAAAGAGAGACGATTCCAGGGAATAATTTTGTTCCAAAATATTAAGAATTTCGTTATTGACACATGCCGTTTACGAGGAGAAATTCTATGCTATTCTTTTCTTATGCCACCCTAAATCTAAAATTCATTGTGAGCACGGGAGGTAGCTTTGCGCTCTTTTACCATTTTACGATCGCTTACCATTTTGCTTTTTGACCATTCTGCGCCTAAAGGGTTATAGTGCACACACACGCGATGAGTGGCAAGAGAATAAGCAAGAGAAATAGGCAGAGACGAAATATGTGGCTGCGTAACCCTGCGGTCACAGCTAGCAGCGAGACAAGCTACAAAACGTGACGCTGAGAAACAATTGTACTTACTAAAGGCTATTGGGGCAAGCGTAGCTCAGGCTCAGAGCGTTATCGTTAGCTTTGGTTCGGCCCTTATTGTCGTCATGCCACTCATGCTGTTTGAAATTTATTTTACAGTAAAATTTAAAACTGTTGAGTATAATTTAAATTGTAAAATTGTTGACCTCCATCTCACCTGATGGTAAGTGGCGATAAAGCTGGAAAATGGAAGCGAGTTATGCCTAACTCAAAAGAGTGGGTAATATAATAATACAAAACAACTTTGACTATTGTTTGACTAATGCCCGGTTTTTAAATTTAAAAACCATTCGTTTCTGCTACGGACAGTTACATTTTAACATTTTTAACACACTTGCTCGTAAAATGGATCTAATTTTACCGGTTTTAGATACATAAAGCAGCTCATAAGACACGCGTGTGTTATAGCCGAGGCACGCATTACAGAGTCCGCCAATGCTGCACTTGCCGGTGTACAACCTACTTGCACAAAAAATACTCTATATTATTAAATGTCTATATTCGCTTAAATCTTTCTTTTTCTCGTAGTCATGGTATAAAGTATAGTATGCAACTCTTCAATAAAACGGATTTATACCGAGGGCCATGAATGACTCCCGTCACTCAGGATTCAATCATCATGAATCACTCCCTGTGAGGTCGTGATTCAGTCGTTAGAATCCTTCACTTGCTAGTAATTCATCTATGGCCTTCGCTTTAAATCCGTCCTTTATTCACTAGTTGCAATATACTATTGTCAAAGCACAATCGGATAATCTACCGAAAATAGATGCATTTATGATGTCAGAATATTTTGCATCAAATCTCGATTTTACGAGCGCAGAGATCAAGGGAGTGTAAGCTGCAAGGTAATTATTATGTTGCATGGTATATTTTGTCCATAACAGACTTTTATTCATAAACTAGCTGTGCCCGCGAACTACGTTTCACCATCAAAATAATTAACACAGTGTTTAGTTTTTTCCTCCATTTTATTCCATAATGATTCAATTTTATTATGCCTTTCTTGAGCATCGGCCATTTCGAAATTAGGACAATTTTCGTAGGTTCGTAATGCTCTTTTTCTAACAGTCCACAAAATTAAATACATTACATATTACTATAAACACTAAGTATTATTATTGTTTTAGAGACATTATTGATATTAATAAATTCTTCTTCAGTAGAAAGAACTACACAGTTGCAAGAATAGTCTTTATCGTATACATGTTTCGAATTAAAATAAACAATTGTTAATAAATTAGAACTGTATACGAATAAAGTTTAGATTTTATAATGGGTGTTGGTAACACCAACAAAATATATTTTTTGGATATGACAACTTGGCCAATTTTGACTAGTCGTACAGTAAGCTCCTTGTCAAGCTATACTGTTTGGCCTTTGAACCGTTCTTATTTCGCTCGTAATACTGGCGGTTTTCGTAGAGTTAATGTATAGCATGAATGGGGGGGGGGGGGGGGTTACTGTACAAATACGTTTTCCGTATTCGATATCCGATCACGGAATACAGACACGGAGTTTCGTGAACGTAGCGCAGACGTTCGTTTCTTCTCATTCGGGATTTCTACCATTCTACCTAAACGTACGTACAAAACGTGTTCCGTTCGTAATAAAAACGAACGTGTGCGACAGTCAATGAGTATTTTGTATAGATTTGATGCATTCGGATGCCCGCATTCAGAAAACGAATGCGAAAAAACGTATTTATGCGGTTAGCCTTAAAATGTATTGAGACTTCCGTTTTTGTAACGTGTACTGTGCGATATAGTGTTGCTGGCATAGTTCGGTTAGCAAACTCGCCGTGATGACTAACATCCAACACACAAACTTGGAGTTATCGTTAGTTAGTTCACGATCGTTGCATTATCACGGTCTCGAAGGACACTAAACACAGGTAACATCTAACATCGAACATCCAATAGGCCCCGAAGCGGTTCTCAAACTTTTTTGGTGACGGAACCCTTTTGGAAAGCGAAATACTTGACGGAACCCTAAAATAAAACAATAGTTTTTAAAAGTGTATTCTTTATTAATAAGCATAATGAAAGTACGACCAGAGAGGGTGTTGTGATTTTTCTAAATTATTGCGGAACCCCTTATAGGGGTAGTGTGGACCCCTAGGGTTCCGCGGAACACACTTAGAGCATGGCTGCTCTAGGTACCCTTCAGGGCCTACTTTCATTTAATACCCCTATTGCTGGGTTTGAAAAGCAACTGTTATCCGTCTTTTTTGAGCGGCGGCCATGTTAAATTTACGTCAATGTTACTACGTCCATAGTGCTCTACTGATCAAGGCCTTTCATATGATACCCATATTGCTGGGCTTAGAAACGAACTTTTATCAGTTTTTTTTTTTGAGCAGCGGCCATATTGAATTTTGTGCTATTTTCCTAGGTTCATAGTGCTCTACTCTTCAAGGCCTTTCATTTGATACCCATATTGCTAGGTTTGGAAACTAACTTTTATCCACCTTTTTTGAGTGGCGGCCATGTTTGATTTATGTAAATGTTGCTAGGTTCATAGTGCTCTACTCATCAAGGCCTTTCACTTGATACCCATATTGCTAGGTTTGGAAACGAACCTTTATCTATCTTTTTTGAGCGGCGGCCATGTTAAATTTATGTCAATGTTGCTAGGTTCATAGTGCTCTACTTATCAAAGCCTTTTATTTGATACCCATATTGCTGGGTTTGAAAACGAACTTTTATCCATTTTTTGAGCGGCAGCCATGTTTAATTTAGGGCAATTTTCCTTAGTTCATAATGCTCTACTCTTTTAGGCCTTTCAGTTGATACCCATATTGCTAGGTTTGGAAACGAACTATTATTCTTCTTTTTAGAGCGGCGGCTATGTTGAATTTATGTCAATGTTGCTAGGTTCATAGTGCTCTACTCATCAGGGACTTTCATTTGATACCCATATTGCTAGGCTTGGAAACTAACTTTTATCCACCTTTTTTGAGCGGCGGCCATGTTAAATTTATGTCAATGTTGCTAGGTTCATAGTGCTCTACTCATCAATGCCTTTCATTTGATACACATATTGCTGGGTTTGGAAACGAACTTTTATCCGTTTTATTTGAGCGGTGGCCATGTTGAATTTAGGGCGATTTTCATATGTTCATAGTGCTCTACTCATCAAGGCCTTTCATTTGATATGCATATCGCTGGGTTTGGAAACGAACTTTATCGGCAGTCATGTCAAATTAAGTCAACGTGGCTAGGTTCAATGTGTTCTACTCTTTAGGTTCTTCGTTCGATATCCATGTTCCTTGGGTGGATCCAAAAAAATGTGATCCGTCATTTTAGACATTAGGATCAAGAGTCCCGTCCCGTCCCTCTACGCGTAACCCAGAATATTGCAGTCAGATATTTTTTTTAATTATCAATATTAATCTATTACTTTTAATAGTTTTAAATGGATGAAAGAGTTTGATTTCTTAGTCCTAATGTAAAAACATATAACACCTTTCAAAATACCTTGAAAAGAGTATCTTCATTTTTCAACATTTCAAATATTTCAAAAATTGTACCGATTTTGTGAAAATTAGTCAAGAATTAAACTAATCTACAAATTTTAATTTTATGGTCACTCGATAAGTATTTTCATAAAAAATGCTTTATACATTGGTTGTATGGCTTGATCTTTTTGCCTTACCACCACGGTCCGACATAAGAAAAAGACAATTTGGTTGGCGAAATCCAGTTGGGCACAGCCATTAAGAGAAAATATTAAATTTTATTTGTACTATGTGAAACACTTCATTCCTGCCTTAATTTTCGAAATCCAATTACTTAAGATCAGGCTGTATGGCGTAGTTCCATTGCCTTTCCTTCGTGGAAGAAAATACCTTCTCTCTGTACTATGTGACAGACTTGTCCAAATAATTTCACGCGCGCCATGTTGTTTTTCTACCTAAAGCCAATTCGAAAATTTTATTATGGTATTTTTTCACTAAAAATAAAAAGTGAATTTAAACAAACGAAATTATGCCTAAATGTTCTTCCGGAAAATTCTAAGCATTGTGGTGTAAGCCATATCAAATTCTGTCCAGTAGTTTCGGAGATCTTTCCGGACAAACAGACAAACAAACAAACAAACAAACAAACAAACCAACAAACAAACATTTTAAAAAAAAACTATTCTATCGTGTTCTGCTAATGATTTTAAGGCGACCTGTGTATTTTTTTTCTTAATATTTCGCAATTACAGATTTTTGTACCCCTACGATTTTATTATATATATATAGAGATGTTTAAATAATACTTACAACAAAACATAACCTATACATAACCATTTGTTATGAAAATTCTAATTTTTATAATGTACACGTAATATTATATTATTGAAGCTGACTATGATATGTTTATAAACAGAACTTTTTGTAAAGATTAGATATCTCTAGAGAAATTTTTAATGAACTTTTGTAAACTAAGCTAAGTTAGTTTTAGACCAAATCTTCTACTGCTTAATAGCGCTAATTTACACTAAGCTGTTTATAAATATAGCATACTTACGTTAAAATGATCTTAACAACAAAATATAACCGATAATGGAGATATATTATATTATCACCTTCTCATCATGTTACACTATTTTGTTCCTACTTTCGCATCGCGTGGAATACAAAAAAACTTTATCGAGTGGACTAATAATAATATTTTTGCACTTCGGTACCATACAATACTTGTAAGAAGGTTTTTTAACTGCTTCCATGATTTGTATAACAATTACACGGGACACAACCAATGATGTCATCAAAAGCGCGCTTAAAATGGTGGCGTTTGAACGGATCAAATTTATGAATGTTTTAAATTTCACTTTGAAAAATAATTTTCCTATTTTTAAGCCTATTTATATTTTTTTTTCTATGTTTTAAAGATGTAAATGATTAATTTTTATGAAATAAATAAAAATCATGCATATTCCCTATTCACAACTTTACTCATTTCAAAAATAAAGTGTTAACATCACGGCAGTAGCTGATGTAGTGATCCTAAATAATCCCCTAATTATATCTTAAGTTTCAGTGTTGCTCTTTGGCAGTTCATAGGTATGCGGCTTCCTTGGCTCTCGAATAGTTTCCAGACAATTTTACTGCATAGTAACTAAGGATTTAAATGTGCTGTATGCATAATTAAAGAAAACATTTACAAGATCGCCACGTAGTCCGTCTGTATGTCAAGACTTAAAAGAATTAAACCTATGGGGCTAAACTAGAAATATTCGATTTTATTAACTTTCTACCTATAAAGGTTCAAGAGGTGGTCGCTGAGAGACAGATGTCCGGATAGCTTAGTGATAGAGGCCTGTTGGCACCCTCCGAGTACGGAACCCTAAAATAATGCAAATCTTAAATAGATAATCCGACCTCAAAAACACCAAAATGTCAACTAATATAAGAATACATACAACATCACAGTTTTAATTATTGAAGTTGGTGCCAAACTTTAAGTAGCTATATTATTGGCACCGAAAAAAATCAATTCATCATAGATTTGATCATCAGAAATATTGGAAAAGAAATTAATTCATACTACACGGAAATAATGAAAATAATATCGTAGGATATTCTAAGTGTAGAATGTTATTCAATCATTTGTATTTGGAGTGGCATTTTCTCAGAACCAAGTGCGATAGTGGGACTCATATTGAATTTCAAATATAAGGAAACTGTATAATTTATTAGATACGAAACAACCCTTTCATCTTTGTAATCACAGTTTTATTCATGCTTCGTGCGTTTTCTGAACTTGAAATGATAATCGTATTACAAAAAAAAATTATGATACTAATCTCGAGAATGGTTCTGGTATATTTATATAATATATTATATAGGTAGTTTATATATACCTACGTATATAATATATTTATCTCTATAATATCAATAATTATGTTTATTTTATCTCGGTGTCTCCCATTAATAAAATGGAATCTCCCACACAATCATAGTTTGGCTGGTAGAGAGCTCTTTAGAGATAAGTCCACCATTGCATCTTCTGTTTTAACTTGTGTTTCCCCATGTGTATTTTTTTTGCAATAAAGAGTGTACGAGTATGAGCACTACGCACTGCGTATGAGCTTTAAGTACGATTAAAGAGACATTGTTTTCTTGCTTCTTATTTCACGACCGCATCTTGTGTAGGTTTCAAGTTATGGATGATCATTGCCAGTAGTGACCTCTGAGGGTTTCACTGAGTGGGGATTTTGTCTTAGGATGGTATTCCATTTATCAAAGACCTTTGTCCAATGTACATTTGATCAAAGAGATTGGATGATGTCAGCAAATGTGTTAGGGTGGTACCTATTCCATTAATTAAAATCTCTGTCCAATGTACAATTTGATCAAAAAATATTGGATGACTTCATCAAATGTGCTAGCAACTCGGATAATATTTGATCGAATTTGGTGTTTTGCCTTTTTATATGCGATAATACATTCATCGCAATGTAATTGAATGTCAAGTCATTTAGGGGCCGTTCGAAAACCCGTGAGGTTTTCACTCTGTAAAAAAGAAAAGGATATATATATTGCGAGAAAGAGAAGTTTAACTGGTTTTCAAACGCTAGCGAGTGATTTTCGCACTTCACGAATTTTCAAACGGGTTCTGTCAATTAAAAACGAAAGGCAGACTTCTTATGTTTTGCAAGGCAAACTTGATTTATTTTACAACTACAATCAATCCCAGTGTAGAGCATCACTTTTTTGTTTTTTTATTATTTTGTTTTGATTGCTTTTTTGTTGTTTATTTTATTAATTCAGGTTTTTTATTAATTTATTTTTATTTAAGTATAATTTTCTTTTCAGAAGGAAAGGATTTAAGTTAAGATTAAAAACGCGATTTTAATACCCCTAATCGAACAATTTTTTAAATTACTTTTGTTAATTTCTTTTTTTTTATTTACGTATCATTTCCTTTTAAAAATCTAATAACCGTTGTTGACAACTCTGCCACAGGTGAAGTTTGAGTACGAGTATTAATGATCAAAAGCTTGTGTAAATATTTTTTTTATTTACATATTGGTACATATTAAATATTAATAAAGGACAATGCCGATTTGTGACCGGAAATATACAAGAATAAAATTATTACTGTTTTAATTTTAAATTAAAATAAATACATAAACATTATTGAATTATTGAAAACACATAGAAATTATTGAATAGCAGATTATGAAATTGAAAATAGGTATTTTTTAAATTATTGTGTTGCCTGCTGACGGGCACGAATTTATCATCAACAGCTCATATACGTCTCCACCGAGGCCTAATCGTCCTAATTTATGGTAGGCTCGAGCCGCCTACCATAAATTAGGACGATTAGGCCTTAGTCAACCACGCTGACCCATTGCGGATTGGTCGACTTCTCATACATCTTTGAATTTCTTCGCAGATGTATGCAGGTTGCCTCACGATGTTTTCTTTCACCGTTGGAGCGTCAGACAAATGTATGTACATGTAAAATTCGAAAACGAAAAACACATTGGTAGGTACAGTAAGCTCCCATTCAAGCTTTACATTTACTCTACGAAAACCTGGACTATTAAAATCAACATGGACAAGACCAAAATCGTGGTGAATTCCCATGTAGTACACACTCCTGTGAACGGTGGAGGCTCTACACAGGAAGTTGTTGACGAATATGTTTACCCGGGGGCAAATAGTCCAGCTCGGGAAGTCCAATTTCCAGAAAGAGGTAAATCGAGGAATCCAATTGGGTTGGGCAGCGTTCGGGAAGCATATTCTCGGCCAATCTATTGCAGTGTCTCAAGACGAAAGTCTTCAATTCGTGCGTATTGCCAGTGATGACGTACGGAACTGAGACGTGGCCGTTTACAATGGGTCTTATCAGAAGGCTGAGGGCTATGCTCGGAGTTTCTCCACGCAATCGCATCAGCAATGAAGAGATAGAGTCACCGACATAGTCCAAAGAATTGTAAACCTTAATCGGCAGTGGGCAGGACACATAGCTCGCAGGACTGACGGCCGTTGGGGCAGAATGGTCCTCGGTTGGCGGCCGCGTACCGGGAGACGCAACGTTGGTAGCCCCCCAAGGTGGACCCGACGATCTGGTGAAGGTCGCGGGACGCCGCTGGATGCGAGAGGCGCAGGACCGATCAGTTTGGAGATCTCTGGGGAAGGCCTATGCCCAACAGTGGGCGTTTCTTGGCTGAAATGATGAATGTGTTTTAAGGAATGTAGCACGAAACCACGCTATGCTCCGAATTATGTGGCTGGGGGGTTACATTTCTTCCCTTAGAGAGGGCAATTAACAAAAGCTAAAAATTATTAATAAATTCAACAAAATACTCATATACCATTATACTAAACTGTCCTTTGTCTAATCGATAGCAAACAAACATTAATTTTCGAAGGCTTACATTAAGCAACGTGTGTTTTAGGCTAAAAGCTTTTTCCATTTATTGTTAAAACAACATGCATGGAATGGTTAACAATCAACGAATCATACGATTTTTTGTTATCTGGTGTCACAGTTTTTTTATTACTTTGACATTCAAATGTTTGGTACTGCTTTACGAAAAAATTTTATAAATCGGTATATTATTTATTATTAGTGTGTTCCTCGTGGTTAGACTAGTATGACGTGTGGTGTAATCACGACCCTATTTCGACCTTATTTCTCGTGGTTACACCTCGATAAAGATGAACTGTCGATTATCGATAAAACGCAAGGATAGTCCCTTGCGTTTTATTGATATAATATTCATACAATAAAAAAAATTACAATATACATGTATGTACGATGTACAATATTTATATTTAAAAAGATGTACGATATATAATGCTAATGCTATGGCGCTAAATAAGCGTAGTGATTACATGCTCTTTGTCAATTAAAGTCTCTTTGTCTATGAAACATAATCTAAAACCTATTTTCTACTCTACTTAGATGCCTTTGTACCTAATTAAGATTATGGTGGTTATCACTAATTCTAATCGAGAATATGTTTTGGATATGACTTCATTACAATTTTTTATAAATTTATTTACATATGCCAGAGCTTTAGATCAAAAAAACTAATGGTTTCAAGTATACTGCAAGTGCTGTAATCTTAAATTTTTTTATTAATTAATACCAAACTAAACTTTAAGATTAAATTAACAACAAAGAAAAATCGCTTTAGTCCGTCGGCTATAAATATTAATTAATACGAAGTAAGGCCTCGTTTACGGAGACGCGGGGCGTTGCGCGGCGCGGCCCGCACAGAATTCAAACATATGGCGTTGTATGAGTGCGTTTACGGAGAAGCGATTTTACACGCCTTTGCTTGAAATGGCGCGTTTTTTACGACCGAGCCCGCGGATGGCGCGATGCCCGCCGCGTGTTTCGCTACACGCAGATGCGCCGCGGGTCGCGCGGCGGGCATCGCGGCGGGCACCGCGGCGGTCGTCGCCACGCTTCCCGTCTCGCCCCTCTATGAACAACATCGTATATTGCCTTATGTTTGTGTTTACGCGTGCGATTATGAGTGCCGCTTCACGCGCCGCCCCACCGTAAACAGAAAAAACGTCGGATGCGCCGCGAGACGCCACGCCACACGCGTCGCGCGACGCCCCGCGTCTCGAAAACGAGACTTATGTGTTTGCTAAGTCACAACTTGAACGCCTCAAAATGCGTGACGCTATGTGACATTTGAATTCAATCACATGGTCTTATGTTTTTGATCGTATGCAAAGTCATCAAAAAATTGTCAGTATACCTATTGTCTCCCCCATCAAAAATCTAGAAACGGACCTAATCAAGTGAATTTTTCAAGACGAAAAACAGTGATTTGTCCGAACGAGTCTGTTTGACATTAAATGAAAGCAATGCCGTTAATTAGCGGGCTGTGATGCCGCTGTCCAGGGCGGGTTATTATTGTTCCCGAAATTAAAGTCGCATAAATAAACGGCTCGATCAGACGTCCGCTCCGGGCCGCCCTTTGAGGGCATTAATTAGTTTTTTAGGTATTTAACACTTTAAGAGCACCCGCTCTGTGGTGAACTTCCTACCTACTTATTGGGAACCTTCTTTTATAGATAACTAGCTTTTGCAAAATCGCGTACTTCGTCTCGTGACCCAAAAAACATAAGTATGTAGGTGCAAACAATCAATATTATTTTTTTAAATCAATATTACCTTTTCTTCAAGCCAATGATGAATGATGATGAAACAATGAAATCGTTTTTAAGTTTTAATATGTTTTAAGATCTGACAACAAACGATGACTCTTTAGTGATCAAATGGAACAGTCTAAAAACAAATAAATTTTACAGTCATCCCACCCACACATAGAGTTCGAGCGTGGGGTTTGCAATAGACTATGGGAGACCCAACAGCCACACACTTGGGAGAAGTCACCGAGAGTTGATCTAGTTTACTATCTTAAAATAATATTTTTAATATGTATTGTGAAGATTATGAATTTTTTTTTAATACTGAAAACTAGTCGCTTTACAAGTGCTGCGACAGGGTAATAGAATGGGATCCACCTAATTATTAATTTTGTTCCAAGCGACATTATGTTTGAATTATTTAACAACCGCGACCCCAATACCATGTTAAAGTGCCATTGTTGTATGGTTAGCACCCAAACACAAAAATACGAAGTGTATGTCTGTCTCGAGATTGCCTTCGCCAATAGAAAATTAAAACCGGGTATGGATAATAATATGGTGAATTTGATCGTAGATCCTATTTGATCCCAACATGTGTTCAGACATCGAAATGGTTAGTGAGCACTACTTCGACGTCGGATTCTGAACTGCTCTTCTTAATAAGTATGTGGTTCTTTGCTTTAAATTAAAAAAGCGTCGATGGCGTAGTGCGCAAGGCTGTCGCCTTCCAATCGGGAGGTAGTGCTGGTTCGAACCTCGCCACGTACCAATGTGTTTTCAAATTTTGAATTCATATGTACGTTTTTACGACGCTTTTACGGTGAAGGAAAACATCGTGAGGAAACCTGCATACACCTGTGAAGAAAGAATTTCTTCACAGGTTGTGTGTGAAGTCGACCAACCCGCACTTGGCCAGCGTGGTTGACTTGGGCCTTATCGCCCTAGTTTAGGGTAGGCTCGAGCCCCTCGGTGGGGACGTATATGAGCTGTTGATGATGATGATGATGACTCGTAATATCAAAAAACATAAGCGGTAAGACACACAGAATATTATAATTTTATTAATATAACTGTCATAAAATACGTATATTGTTTGCTTTTCCGGTACATCTACGATATTGTTTCTCTGCATGACCCGAAGATCGACTGGCAGGAAATGCCTTAGGTATTAAGTCCACCTCTGCACAACAATATTTGTACATAAAGCATTAATTAATAAATAAATCGTGGCAATACGATTTGATCCCAACCACCATTAGATATGTGTTACAACATACAATTGTCCTACTATAAATCAAACGGATTTTTTTCCAGACTCCGACTGAGAGAGCAAAACTTGTGCAAGTGCGATATTTTGTGTGTACGTGTCTGATATTCGTCGTGTGTATTTGTGGAGATTTGAGGTAGGTAGGTATGTATATAATTGGCTCCTCTAGTGGTATGTGCTGCAAGAAGCAAACAAATAGGTATTACATGGAATCTACTTCTAGTCTAATAGTAGAATTCAAATTTTGTGATTCGTAGAAATACGAGTGCCAAAAAAGAAGTTCCGAGAGCTTCAATTGACGAGGCAAGATGGAACCCCGTCTACGACTATAATTACAATGATTAAATTTAAACCGACGCCTCGAGTGCCACGTGATTGCATTAAGGCCGACGCGTTTTCGAGTAGCAGCTACCTGCCAAGGGGCTCGCTCGTCAGATTTTTCACATCAACCTATGAAACTTAAACAAAAAAACTTTATAAATGCTAAATTAGTAAATCTATTAAAGCTGGAAACACAATTTGCACTCACTTTGCATGGGTACCTATTTCTGCCGCAAAGCAGCAGTGCTTGCATTGCTGTGCACCGTGACTTTATATCTGATGTCACAAGTTGACAACCTACACTGTGGTTCTTGTGGGGGTTGCAGCTAGTTTTACTGCGAATCTCACTGGAGCCACATGTATTATTAGGTGACTGTTACCACTTACCATCAGTGTGCGGAGTGCGAGTTTTATCGGGCTTTACTCGATCACACGCATAGAACGCGTAAACGCGAATTTGTATGGAATGAGGGCAGTGCCATCTAGTAGTCACTAGATGAAGCTGTCTCATTCCATAGCAGCTACTAGATGGCGCTGCTCTAATTCCATACAAATTCGCGTTAACGCGTTCGATGCGTACGATCGAGTAGAGCTCGATAAAACTCGCACTAGGCACTTTGGTGGTCAGTTGCTTGTTTGACAACTTAGTAGCAATAAAAACACTTCTATAATACAAACTGCTCAACATAGACATACCACTCAGTATCTTGCTCTCAATTTGCAAACACTAATATTGGCATGTTATTTCTGCTTTGCCAAAAATACTTTGAGACAAAAATGGAAAACAGACAAAAACGCCGCTGGACTCATCAATATAGGGTAGATGCGCCTGTTTCCCGACCACTGCCAATTTTCGACCATTTAACGGTCCTCCCTTGTTAAATGATCAAAAATAGTAATATTGGTATACTTGCATCACCAAAACATAAACAAGTAGCAACCTGAATACATTGTTCCCCCCCACACACACAAACTAGAACAATTGAACGAAAGCTGCGAAAACTAACCAATTATTTGTCTGGGGTTAGCAGCGGAGAGCGTCACATGCGTTGAATATTAAGAAAAAAATAGTAAGGTGCCACTACTTGTACGGTAAGTTTTTAATTAATCTTAAGTAATATTGGATTATTTATTGTTTGTGCAGCTAGTTAATGACCTTTATTGTGTGGATTAATTAGATTTTAACGTAAATTTCATGACCAAATGAATAAAATGAGGTGGTCAAGAAAGGGTACACGCTTTACTAAAAAAATTCAGTTTTCGACCGGGTGGTCGAAAAATAGGCAAGGCACCTACAAATAAGATTTCTATGTTGTTTTAAAATGTATGGAAAGATATTAAATCTAATTTGATAATGTGAGCTTTATTTACATATATTATCTAATGGCCAATTTTCGTCCAATATTTTACTTTGTTAATATAAACTGAATATGACAAACAATGTTGTTGGTCGAAAATTAGAAATATGGTATAATCATCCCAGTTTCCGACTGCCTTTTTTCGATTAGCTAAAATCAAAAGAATTGAATTAATTATTCAAAACTATTTCAATGAATTCTAATTAACTCCCATTTCTTAATTAAAATAAATTTTAGATTGTGTTTACTTTTTAAATTAATACTTCGAAAAGTCATGTTGGTCGAAAATTGGGTACCTACCTATAGTGTAAAATCGTTCCAATTATCGACCGTTTTTTGTTTAGTTAAAGTTAATTAAAGCTATTTCATAAATATTATTATACATTCTAATTAGAAATTCATTGTAAAAATATTAAAATTTAATTAGTAATATTCAAGCAAGCTGGGGATGAAATGGCCCGGCCGGCTGACAACTGGTTGGGAGACATTACTTTTCAACCCTTGGCCTGCCCGTCTGGGGCATTATTGCACTTGGCGACCCCTCCGTAGAGTAAGGCCCTGCGCTTGGTTCAGTGATGCTGGCTCACCGTCGTGCCAGTCTGCAATGGGCGCACTCGGGGAATGGCTAACGCCGATCCTGATTGTGCCTCTATGGAGTTAAAAGTTGCTGGAGGGTGGTTTAGCCAGGTATGGGGTTAATACCCGAGTCCAATGGCATATCCTTGGGGCGGCCTTGTCAGCTTTTCAGTCCCTTGTCGAATCGCAAAGAGATTACCCCTCCTTTAAAAAAAGGTTAGATATTATGACCACATGAATCTGAATTAAAACTGCATGTTTTCATACTCCGGATTTGAATAGAAATAAATAGACGTCCGATTAGGGCCCGTTGACGAAGTTGACCAAAGCAAACGCGTCGCACTCACCCCGTCCCGCGCCGGATGAGAGGGATCCAAGAGCCACCTTAACCCGCCATGCAACGAAGGATCACCCAGATATCAGCCTAGACGAAATCGAGAAGGCTCTTGGGCAACTTAAAAATGGAAAAGCTCCGGGGGAGGATGGAGTCACAACGGAGCTTCTGAAAGCTGCTGGCAAGCCGATACTGAAGGAGCTCCAGCGTATATTTAACTCTATTCTTTTCTCCGGGAGAACTCCTAAGGCATGGCACATGGAGTTTAGTCGTATTGTTCTTCAAGAAGGGCGACAAGACTTTGTTGAAGAACTATCGACTAATTTCACTCCTGAGCCATGTCTATAAGTTGTTTTCAAGAGTCGTCTCGAACCGTCTTACACGAAGACTTGACGAAGCTCAACCTCCGGAGCAGGCCGGGTTCCGACGGAGTTATAGCACCATAGACCACATTCACACAGTAAGGCAGGTTATACAGAAGACCAATGAGTATAACCAACCCCTGTGTATGGCGTTTGTGGGCTATGAGAAAGCTTTTGACTCCGTCGAGACCTGGTCTGTTCTAGAGTCTTTGCAGAGGTGCCAAGTTGATTGGCGATATATCGAAGTGCTGAGATGTTTGTATGACGCTGTTTATATGTCCGTCGTTGTCCAGAATGGTCAAACTGAGCCTATCCTCCTGTGACGTGGTGTGAGGCCGGGGGATGTAATATCACCGAAACTCTTTTCTCCACTGCGCTGCAGGATGTATTCGGAACGCTCAACTGGACAGGACGTGGCATTAATATAAATGGCGAGTGCATCTCACACTTACGATTCGCGGACGATATCGTCATTATGGCTGAAACTCTGCAAGACTTACAAGAGATGGTGAACAGCCTGGTTAAGTCTTCCGAACGCATCGGTCTCCGGATAAACTTGGATAAAACCAAGGTCATGTTTAACGAGCTCGTTGATCTGGGACAGGTTGTAGTAAATGGAGTATCTCTCGAAGTTGTACAGGAATATGTGTACCTAGGGCAAACTCTTCAACTAGGCAGAAACAACTTCGAGAGGGAAGCCAACAGAAGAATTCGGCTGGGCTGGGCAGCATTTCGTAAGCTTCGACATGTCTTCTCGTCACCCATTTCTCAGTGTCTTAAGTCGAAAGTCTTCGACCAGTGCGTCCTCCCAGTCATGACATACGGTGCCGAGACGTGGACACTCACGGCTCGACTAGTCCACCAATTTAAAGTCACTAAGCGTGCTATGGAAAGGGCTATACTCGGAGTATCTCTAAAAGACCGTATCAGAAATGATGTGATCCGTCAGAGAACCAAAGTCACCGACATAGCCCACCGAATTAGTAAACTGAAATGACGGTGGGCTGGCCTAATGAGCCGCAGAACTGACGGCCGTTGGAGTCGTAAGGTGCTTGAGTGGAGACCGCGACTCGGAAAATGTAGTGTGGGACGCCCCGCGACAAGATGGGATGGCGATATACGTAGGCTGGCTGGAGTGGGCTGGATGAGAGTAGCTGAAGATCGGGAGCGGTGGCGTGCATTAGGGGAGACATATGTCCAGCAGTGGACGAGTGTAGGTCGATGATGATGATTAGGACCCGGGTTCAAATAGACACAGCCTTAATAAATATTAAAAGCTGATTATTTTAGTATTTTTATTTAAAAAAAAATATATTATATCATACTTTTATTCATAAAAATCTTTCTTAATTAATTGGTCGAAAACTGGTCAATAGATGGACGAAAACTAGAATTTTTGGTCGAAAACTAGTAAAATCGGCAATTTGACGCTTGGATTTAATAATAAAAAAAACTGTTAATTTGACTATTATAAAATATATAATTATTAAAAATAGACTATATGAGGAGTTACCACAATTTATTTTGATACAAAATACATGTCAGAACACACATATTTTTATTCCCAAAGTTGGCAACTCCACTAATTGGTCGAAAACAGGCTAATCTACCCTACTTATTTACGCTCAATAAAAAACTACCTTGGCCTTGTTGTAGTCAGGCGAACTAAAATGCAACAACATACTCCAACTCCATCACATTACCGACAGAAAAACATAAAATGGCTCTTACAAGTGAATATTCTTGTATTCATCTAGGTATAAAGAAGAATAAATGTAAAAAGTTAAAGACTATTGAGAGTCTTTCCCATGAGGGTAAAATAAGTATTTGTTTCTGTTGAGAAGAAAAACACAATCTATACAAATCTTAGACCAAGATACAAATAGATAAATGCCCATCCCTACATACAATCGAATTCATAACTATTCGATTAACACTAGAGTACACGCGCCCCTTTTTTTTACATGAGTACACGCGTGGCCTACTATGATATACCATTTTATAATTGCTATCAATTTGTTTTTTGGTTACGTATGAATAAAATTCCTACAGAAATGAAAAATATATTCCATCAGTCCCTTATTTTTCATAGCATTCAAGACATACTACAGCTTGATGATCAGAGCAAACCCATTGGTTGCATGTCTTGCAATATTTGTGTGTGGATCGATTTCTGGCTCTTGAGCAAAGTGCGCATCGATCGACCCGTCCCATCTTGAGGGTAACATCATACTGTGGCTTGAGCTTTGCCCGTTAGCATTTCTATTCTACATCTCAACTGTCGAGGAAGAGTCTCCATGGTTGCTCGAACAAAATAAATAGCAAATCGAAACAAATAGCACTTACCTAAATTTGTTAAACTCATATATACTCAAAATACTTGCGCGGACTACTATGGTAGGCCAACGTATTTGGTGGGAAATCGCAGGAACGTGCTTACGTGCTGACCTTGCGGGCTTTACTGGCTCGCTGACAAATTTAATGGCCGAGGCTAGCCTAAAATTCCAACGCACCAGCGTGGATAATTCAAAAGTTATCACTTAAAATGTCACCCTGCCCTCCTAGCACGTCCACCAAAACACGATATGATAAAGCGGTTTATCGCGGCGAACTGTCAAAATACAATAGGGCTTCGACGTATTTTGACAGTTCACCGCGATAAATCGCTTTATCATATCGTGTTTTGGTGGACGTGCTACGGGGGCTGGTCTACTATAGTAGACCACGCGTGTACTCTAGTGTTAAGCAAAGGAGTAACGACCATTCGTAGGTATGTTCTACTTCATTTGGTTTTATTTCTGAAACTACTTTGATTTATTCGTCGATTAAATATTTTTGTTACTAGTACTTTATGATATGCATATATTTATGACGCAAGTCAAATCTTTGTTGATCATGGGGCGATTTTGGACATTGTCCTTTACTAATTAACTTGTCTTAGATTTCTTAACTTACGCAACAGTTACTTTACAAAGCAAATAAGGCATCCCATCCCTTTGGGCCTGTTAGTGCACGTCACGTGATAAGTGATGAGAACGCCACAAATATTACGATGTGGTCTCTCATCTTTATGAGTTAAAACCATATTGATTAAGCACGTACAAAACGGTTGCTAAGATACTTTATTTACGGGTTTGCATCGCCCGGAAAAGTAACATACGTAAGCTGATAAGCTCTTACTTTGTCCTTTAAACTTGTAAACATAATATTCTTTTACGAAATTAGCGCGTTCAACTCTTCACGGTGAGTACATATTCATATCACATGCCTGCAAAGAAATCTTGGAAGCTATTTAGACATTTCGAAACCCATGTCGAAACAGCTTTCGATACTCATATGTTTTAGTTGATGCTGCTTGCTGCTCTGATGCTATTTCAACATGTTTATACAATTCATGTTCGACTTAATTACAATCAAGTGTTGAGTGCTTTATTAGTTTCAGTTTTTATTCAGAAACACGTTTCATAAATAAAAATACTACAAGATACCTCAAGATATCCTCTTATTTATAGGTGAAATAGGGAAAAGAGGCAAAAGTTTCATTCTCGTTTTATGAAAAAGATTGATGTGGTAAAGAAAAACTTTTGAATTCAACGCATCAATGTACGAATGAGTTGAAATCACTCAAACAACTTTTTGGTAGCAGAATTATTCGTAATACAAATAAATAGATATCCTTACTAATGTTATAAACGCGAACATTTGTGAGGATGTTTGTTGCTCTTTCACGCAAAAATTCGCGGGCACAGCTAGTCTATAATATTCACACATGTGAGACAAATCAATGCCCCCTGAAGGTATTGAAGAAACATGTTTTAAAAAATTCCTTTTTGTACAACAGCATATATTTTTAATAAAATTAACTGCTATCGAAGATTTTTCAAGGTTCAAACTTATCAAATATTCAGAAATAAAGCAGCTAACTTTGATGACATCCAAAACAAGGGTTAGTCGTAAGAATGTTCATTAACTTGTCGAAATTCTATATCATCACATATCGTAATATATAAAAAATATTATGAACGAAGTCTTTCGCTAAAAAATATTATAATACTTTGGAATCTCTTCTAATATGTATTCATAAGAATAAGAGTACCTAACCCTAGAGCTATCGTTTCCATTTTATGTTAAGAGCGCATCGAGCGTTTGAAATAGCACAGATTAGGTATATCGGCGCGCGACTTGATTGTGTGCGTAGCGGAACTCACACAGACCGGCCGCCCGACTGGCTGGCAGGCAGCACGGCTCAGGATTTCAATGCGAAACGCTGCAAGTCATAAATACGAAAATGTGTTGTGTTATAGATAGGTTGGTTTTTATTGTAATTTTAAAAATGCGAAATTCTGTATACCAATGAAATTTATTTACTTATTAACGATGGCAGTAATGAAATAAAAATTGTACAGATACGTTTTAGCACAATATACTCGTAAGTAGCGTAAATGAATATTTAAACACCTTCAAGTTTCTGTAACCACAATATTAACGTAACCGTACTATACTATAGTAGGTATAAAACTTATAAAACACAGAGTGGTAGAAAGATGGGGTGTAGTTTAATCATGTGCCAAAATAACCAAAGTCTAATTTTTTTATCTCCTTTACAATCCTCAAACAACCCAGGTTACAACCAAATGGAGAGTTGTGATTGCTTATTTCTTGAAGTTGTTTAAATATATACATAAAGTCTACTATTCTATTTCCCTCTATCATGATTTCGTCTTCGTCTTCTTCTACGTTTTTGTTTTCTAAAATCAACTCTGGACAATAAATTCGTAAAGATGATTCCTAAAATAAAAGCAAGATCATCAATCATATGATTTCTTAACATACTATACAAACTGGTTTTGATATATGCAGAGTTAACTCACCTCGTTATTTTTAGGGGGCATATCTAGATCAATTTTGGAAGTTTTGTCCTCATAACTACTAGCTTCATTTGCAGAAGAAACCCTATAAATTCAATAATTCATTAATACCATCAAAAAGTCAGGTTTTGTCTTTAATTTGAGTATAAAACATATTTTTTGGCAATAATAAATATATAAATTGGTACCATATGGCGCAGAATATTTTTTATTTTTACTGGTTTCATAAAATTACTCGTATTTAAGGGCCCTTATTATGTATCAGTCGCAAAACTTTTATTAACACATTTTTTATACTAACTTTTTATGAGGTATCCTCTTTCTTCTGAAGAGTGTACTACATTTCTTTGTGTAATATTTTTCCTTTCGCTTTCCCATTGCACTACAACAGTAACAAAATTGTTAGTGTACCTTAAAATAAATAATACGAAAAAAAACCTTTTTAAAAACAAGCTTTTATTTAAATGCGCTAAAAAGAAAAAATAAACATTTACACTAAAACTTTTACCTATAACGTTATTTCAAATTTGACGCAATTTATATGACATAAAAGCTTGTCGCGAGATTTACTTGTGTGTAGTAACTTAAAAGTACTTAAAAGAGTACTTTTAAGTACCGACTCGTATTTACTTAGTTTGAAAATTGTAATGTATAAAATTATTTAATTTACTTGTTGATCTACAAAAGTAAATTTCGCGACAAGCTTTTATGTCATATAACTTGTGTCAAATGTGAAATAACGTTATAATTAAAAGTTTTAGTGTAAATGTTTATTTTTTCTTTTTAGCGCATTTAAATAAAAGCTTGTTTTTAAAAAGGTTTTTTACATTTAATTTAAGTGTTTTTTTACTTTTTAGATAACACTGGACACGTTTCTCAGTATGTTCATCTCATTCAACGCATCATAGTTGCAGGGTCGTTTGCCGGAACGTCTATACAGAATTTCAGCTCAATCGGTTAAAGATATCTACTTCAAAATTGATTTTTTGGCTTTAGAAGTACACCATAAAGAATTAATAGTTACACCACTTAATTTTCTAGTTATTCTTAGCAAGACCTTTTATTTGGTACCCATATTGTAGGAGTGCATTTAAAATAATTGGTCCGCCATCTTGGGTATGCCACCATCTTGGATTTAGAATGACGTCACACAGTTAACCATGCATTTTTATCCAAACTGTGTGTGTATACAGAATTTCACCTCCATCGGTTAAAGATATCTACTTCAAAATTGATTTTCAAGCTTTAGAAGTCCGCCGAAATATTGGATTAATAGTGACGTCACATTATTTTTCGAGTTACTCCTAGCAAGACCTTTTATTTGATACCCATATTGTAGGGGTGCATTAAAAATAATTGGTCCGCCATCTTGGGTATGCCGCCATCTTGGATTTAGAATGACGTCACATAGTCAACCATGCATTGTCATCCAAACTCAACGTGTATACAAAATTTCAGCTCAATCGGTTAAAGATATCTGCTTCGAAATTGAGTTGCAAGATTTCACCCGAACATACATACTTTCATATTTACATACTTACATACTTACATTGCAAGTTAAATAAAAGCATGTAAAAAAAGTATAGCTACTGAAAAAAAAGTAAAAAGATACTTACATAATATTGCCACGCGGGCAGAGTACCTATACGCATATACGAGTATAAGATCGCGATCGAATAATTTGGCGCGGACGAGACGTAAAGCGGCGTGTCCTCTCCTTGAGCGCTCTCGACCGACTGATTTAGCATAGCTGCCCCGCGCGTCCATAGTAAAAACGTATGGAGAATTAGAGAAAATAAATCATTATAGTTTTACTGAGGCAAAATTAACAAATGTGAAACGGTGGAGTTGTAGTTCATACATTTAAGTTTATTTTAGTATAAGTCTACAATTAAATTATTTAGTAATGTACATAAAATCAATTTAATTCCTAACACGGTTTTCCAAATATTGCTCTCATTTGAATATTTTTTCTAATTACACGTTTATGTATGTTTTAAATTTAGCTTCTCAATACTGTTCTGACACTCTCTGTGATTTCAAATATGTGTTTATTGTGTTATTTACCGGAGTATAATTGATAACTAAGGCGAAACCGTGAACATTGTTTTGCCTGATTTTGCTCGATAGCCTCTTAAACTATAAGCTGGTGTGTTCAATAATTTAGTTCTATAAAGTTTTCGTTCACGAGAAGTATTTACATAAATTGTAGAAGATATTTTGTAATAAAATAAGACAAATCCATGCTATATACCAGTGTTTACTGTGTGTCCGGAGAAGTAGTGATGAAACTTTAAGAGTTCGATCTATAATAGTACATTATGGTACAAGTGTGTAATGTTGGTGATTACCGCTGAGGCGCATTGAGTCTTAAGAAGCCGAGGACGGTAACCATCAATACACACGTATATCATACAACGTTTTTCAACACACTTCTGAATAAAACAATACTTAAATAAAAAACCATTTTACATAGTAGATAAAAAGTTTACTTAGAGAAACAATTAGTAAATGTGCAGTTAGTAAAATTATAATTAACTATTTTTGATGACATAGCGGTCTCATCAGATAGATTATTTATTGAAATACTTTCATGTTCTATTGTTATTTGTGATGGTTCATTATTCGTGTAGGTAGGTGAAATCCAATCATTGGACGTACTTGGTATTTCGCCAGTAGGATGCCTCTCAGAATCAAGTTTAATTCTTTTTGTGATTTTTGCACAAATTTCCTTCTTGTTTTGTATGGAATCTTCTACGTATGATTCTGCTACATTGCTAGATCGCCACCCGCCATGTCGCTTCAAAGTCATTATATCAGCTCCTGAATTTGCCAGCAATGTAGCGGAAGTTCTTCTGAAACTATGTCCAGTGTAGCTCTCAGCATCTACTAAACCCAAAAACTTAGCGATTTCTTTAGGCATAGAACCAAATTTGTTTATACCTATAGGCTGACAGGTACATTTACCATTCTGGTAATTTAGAAAGAAACGGTCATTTTTTGTTTTTGGCGAACGCAAACTTTCATACTTCTTAACAATATCATAGAATGGACCGTGTATGGTGAATGACCTAGGTATTTTATTTTTCGTGATAGGTATCTTCACTAAAAGCATCTGGCCATGGTTCTCTATATCTTTTACAGTTATATTTGTTAATTCTTGTATCCTACAGGCACCAGTTACACCAAATATTAAAGCAACCTGAAACAAAAAAAAACAATAATTAAGGTCAACACACAACACAAGCTGCTATTAAATATTTAATTAAAATTAATTTAACTAACCTTTGTAGCCAAATATTGGTTATCTGGAGCATCTTTAATAAATTTTTCAATATCATCAGATGATAAAACCTTTGATTTTTTGCTTCTAAATCCATCAGATAGTCTCTTTAGATAAGCTGACAAATTCGAGTATGTTTTTAAGTCCACTCCATTCTTTGTTCGGACTGTACTTTTTAACATTGAGTAAATACACCACAAAGAGCTAGGTTTGTACTTAGAAGATAATTCTTTAAAGTACGCCATGAACACATTTTCTGAAAAAGACTGCGTATTCTTGTTGTTCTGCCATTGTATGAAATTTTGGTACGCTAATAGATATTTTTCCTTTGAGTTTTCTGGTAGTAAACTTTCCATAACGTTCTGGGCTTCACATCTTATATCGGGCGGTGTACAACATAAATCATTTTCTTCATAAATTGTATTTGCAGACATCTTAATTAATAACTAACTAAATAACTTCAAAAGAGAAAACGAGACGAGTTGTGAAAAATGTTTCGTAATGGCGGGAAAAATTAATCAGTTTTCCTATGCGCGCGCATCGGCCATAGACTAATAAATTTCGTAATGGCGGGAAAAATTAATCAGTTTTCCTATGCGCGCGCATCGGCCATAGACTAAAAAATGAGGTTTCTTTTTTTTGGGCTTTTCGCGGATAGCATTTTAGCGCAAGTGTAAGCGTAACTCAACCAATAATATTAAAAAAAACTATTACTCACTCGTGAATAATAGTAATGAAAAAGTCACAGTTTGATTATAGGTGTCATTATGTGCCTAATTGCCATGGGATTAGAGCCACTTTATGAGGAAGTGTGTTGAAAAATATGTTATCGATACAGATAACGTAAATCAAGAATCTGGCTCCCCTTCACCGAATCACAAGAACTTGAATATTTTTTTATTATAAATTGTAAATTGAAAGTTCTAGTCGCGACGTCGCATATTGAATAGTAAATTGTGATACAAAGGTGGAAAATAGGTTATTTCAAATGAACTGTTATTAACAGGCCTGAGCGGAAGGCAAGGGTTTTACTATTTTGAATTGTTATTTTACTATTTTTTTGCTATTATCCACAACTGTATTGAAAAACGTCGTGTGATACAACGGGTGTGTAGGTTATTGTGAACTCGTGACATTGAAAAACCCTTGCATTCCGCTCACCACCTTCCACCACCACACCACCTTCCACCTTTGTATCACAATTTACTATTCAATATGCGACGTCGCGACTAGAACTTTTTAGGTTCACTACCTAGTTAGTAAGCTAGGGATTGTATGCTTTATTTATGTACTGCCGGCTTCAAAAGTAGATAAGCATTTTTAGCAGATTTAGTACCATGTCACACCAACTATTCCTTTTATTTGTATTGTTTTTACATATAGGTATAATTTTACTAGCTGTGTCCGCGAACTGTATCGCCATAATATTTTTTTTTAAAAAGGAGAGGATCACCTTTATCATCTAAAAATAGCCTACAACCTATTCTGAGACCTACAATTATACATGACCGTTTCGGAGGAGTTCAATAAGAAACACTGTGACACGAGATTTTTATACACGGTGTTTCATAATAATCAATAAATAATCAATGCGTTATCTAAAATTAATTTTTAGAATGTGATTACACGTAATGTCATTCAACCCAAAATTTTCATGTTTATCATAGTATCATCATCATGTCTATGATTTACATGAAAATTTTGGGTTGAATGACATTACGGGTAAACACAATTTAATAATTGGTTTTCGATAAAGAATTGATTATTTATTGGTTATTATGAAACACCGTGTATAAGAAATAGAAATTTCTATGCAGCATGCAAGAGAGCATGCAAGCAAGCATGCAAAATGCAAGCAAGCAGTAAGTAAGCCTGCAGCATGCAAGCAAGCATCACAATTGCAGTTTGATGCTCCGCTCACTTCCCTCGCTCCGCAGTGTGTGGTCACATTCTAACCTAACCTGCAGTGTTAAGTCTTGTTGCATGCATTTTGGTACTCCCGCATTTAGTACAAAGACTATATAAATATCCATACACAAAGGTTCATTGGACGAGATCACTCTTAGCGATAACACCACCTTTACCGATTTTAGTTTGCAGATTTTTTGATCGCTGCTTCTTGTGTGTGTGAAATAAAAATATATTTATGTTCATATTTTATTAATGAAAATAATTATATGTAAGCATCTGTAAATTGAGAACTAAAATCCGAAGAGTTAAGTAATTGCTAATTATGCAATATCTAGCAGTATCCATCCAGCCAATAACCGACCCGCATCCCACGCTTTGCTACTCTCAAATTTTAAAACAAAAGCTTCAAACTGATGAAAATATCAATTTCCCAGCGGGGCGAATAACGCCGGATCCGCGGCTCGTTAGCACCACTCTTTTGTGCGGCAAATTGACAAGCGGGCATCGGCCACCGCGTTCCATTATATACACCACTCCACAAGACAATTTTCGGGTGGCAACTAGTTAATTAGGTACCAAACATTTTGCTCTGCAAATTTTTGTGCAAATCACCAAAGGGGAATTAAATAGCTTTTAGTACTTCATGGTTCGAAGTTTAGGATTAGATATTATTAGGTAGTATATACAAGTAATTTACTAGCTTAGTCAAAAATAGCATGTGTCCTATAGTCCTGCCGTACTGGTTAACATTTTTAATGAACTTTATAAATATTTGATAATGTACGAGTAATGGCTGGTACACACATTGTTTAGTGTTTAGTGCGAGTGGCTTGTTTAGTGTTAAGTGTTTAGTAAAAAACACGTTCGGACAGCTTCTGTTAAGTGTTAAGTGTTTAGTGTTAAGTGTTTAGCGAATAGGAAGGCGTTCTATTTTTTCTGCGAGTCGCCCCTCCCGCTCTCCCGCCTTCACCCCTCACTTAACACTAAACACTTACTAAACACGTCTGGACAGATCTGTTTAGTGTTAAGTCCATATAATGAACAAATAAACCAAACACTGTTTACTAAACAGTGTTGGGACAGCACCTACTAATCACTTAACACTAAACAGTCTACTAAACACTAAACACTAAGCACTTGACTAAACAAAGTGTATACCGGCCAAAAGTGGACGTTTTCCAAGTTTGCCCCCGGTCGAGTTGGCTCGCGAGTTATATTCGAATGCAATCGGTCGATCTTGACTGAATCAATACTACTATGTTTAGATACACAAAAGGAAAATATATGCGTTTATCTACTGCAAATAATATTTATTTATATGTTATGTTTTTCTAGCGTACTTTAATCGCTCTTTAGAGCATAGGTAGACACTTCTAAAACTATATCACTGTTCGTAAATAGCAACAAAACAAACAAGTAAGTATAATTAACAGTGTTTTTGATAAAACATATTTATTAATGAAGCGAAAGTTGGAACTTTGTTTTATCGAATTTCATTCTGACTGACACCCAATAACGGTTCGAGATTTGATTTATGAAAAGGCTTCTGTCTTCTGTAGTAGGTACGTAAACGGAATTATATTTAAAAGTTACTTCTTTATAAATAGGTAAGAAAACAATAAGATTGCACCTATTATGAATTGATTTCCCTAAAGAGGGGACCTTTCATTAGGCATAATTTTGTTTGTCATAAAGACGCTTGGCATAAATCACTAAGCATAATAATCGAAAAGCATAACATTAACGTCACATAATTATTTCATTGCATAATTTGTATAAGGCACAATTATCCAAAGGCATAATTTTATGAAGCATAATTAATGAAATTCATAATTTCTTATGACATAATATTGGTAGTCCTAAAATGTTTTGCCATAATTTTAAGTGTCATAATTAATGATATCTCTAATATTTTGGGGCATTTATTTATAATTAGAAATGATGTTATTTTAAAGGATATAATGTTTACTCTGTTTTACTTAACTTTTTATAATAACATTTCATATATTATTTTATTCAAATATGATACTCGAATCTTCTATATTTTCATTTGATATAATTTTTGCATAGTATATATATTGATTTTTTTATTTGAAAAGTAATTCATTCATGCTACTAGTGACAGAAACGAATCGCTGCAAAACCGACTCCACGTAGTCTTGTTTGTCCTACCCCTAGAGTGTTATTCAAACCCGCGTAGGCGCGGAGGGGCGAGGCGGCCCGCGAGCTCAGGAGCAGGTGGTGAGCGCAAACCAATCTGCGACGATAAGCTCGCGTGGGACCGCCGGAGCCCCGCAGCGTCGGAGCCGTGACAGAAACGATGCATGTGCATGCTTGCTTGCGTGGTACATGCTTGCTTGCATTGTGCATACTTGCTTGCATGTTGCATGTTTGCTTGCATGTTGCTTGCTTGCTTGCATGTTGTATGCATGCTTGCATGCATACTGCATGATACATTGCTGCATGCTTGCTTGCATGTTGCATGCATGCTTGCATGCATACTGCATGATACATTGCTGCATGCTTGCGCGCAAGTTTATGCCTAGAGAAATTCTGCGTAATCGTATTGTTCGTTGTGATTAATATGCTAAACATTATTTATGCTTTGAAAAATTATGCGTCAAGTTGTTCTGTGTTTCGAGTTTATGGGTTTTAATACTTATGACAAATGATTTTCTGCCACACAATATTATGCTTATTACCATTCTGCTTCCTGATTATTATGCGTCTTGATGATTATTTCAATCGAAATTATGGAATATGATTTTATGACAATAATTTTTATGCCTAGAAATAGAGAGCCCCCTAAAGATGTAGTGACAAAGGTCGAGAAAGGAACATAAACTTAGGTATGTACTAGTTTCGGACTGACAAATGGAATTAATAAGGTAAATGCAAAGGCTTTGGTAACTGATGAGCTGAACCTATTTTTCACTCGCTCGCTTTCATCTTCGATCTTTTCTTCACCTATTATTGAATAAGATGAAGGTCAAGAGCTTTCTTGTTTTTAAATATGAATTAAATGCTTGTAAAATACTTAACGTTATCGTCATCATAAGTACCTACATCAATAATAGCTCACCGACGCGACGTCACTACGACCGTTCTTAAACTAAGGCTACTAAATAACACTCAAGTTCGTTGCTCACCGAAATAGATTGAATTAAATCTCGACCATTTGCAAAATAAGGATAAAAACTCATTCTATCCTTTCAGAGATCCAATAAAATGGACGCATTACTATTCGCCCTGGCTTTGGAAGTGGTTCTATTGCAAATGCGGATCCTCGGTAAGTTTGTAAGGTAATCTGATTGATCCCACGGAATCCCGCCCGTAGGCAATCTCTGAGCGGAGCCAATATTGGAATATGAGGCTCGATGTAAGTAAACTATTAATTACGTGTAAGAACACTACGATATTGATTTGAACACAAATCAATCCGAGCGATAGCATGGAACGTACCTACCACTGTGTAATCAAATTACCTCATTTATTAGGTTTGTGAAATTTATCCCGTCCGCCACCGCCGCCACCTAATTATTTACATTTGACCGAAAACGTTTGAGTGTCGTCTGTTTTTGCTATATGTATTGTTTGTTATGTTTTTAGACCATCGAAGTATCATTTGACATAGGTATCATTGTACCGAATTTTTTGCTACTGGCCGAAGTCTCATTTGAATAATTGTGATTTGCCACATCATTTATTTGACTAACTTTCTCATCACCAAAAAAAATCTTTTTACCGAATATTTTTAGTTAATAGGTGACGAAGGTTGTAAGTTAGACATTGTAATTGCATATCAAACTACATGTTGCTTGCATGCTGCATGCTTGCTTGTTTATTGCATGCTCGCTTGCCTGCATGAGCAGGGGATGGTTTCTTGCTCGGAGTGGTCGAGGGGCGGAAGCCTCCCCACAAGGAAAAAATTAAATGGATAAAACTGTAACTTAATTTAGACACTGTGACCACACACAGCGGAGCGAGTGGAGCATCAAACTGCATTTTGCATACTTGCTTGCATGCTACAGGCTTTCTTGCATGCTTACAATAATAGCAAAGATAAGGGATCGGAAATTTTCAAAGCGTTTGGAAAACCAAAAAAACTCGAATTGATGATAGATTAACTGGATAGGTACAGTGGCAAATATGATTTTGACGAATTAAAAAGACTGAACAAAATTGTTGAATAATTTCCTGTTACAGTAGATTAGGTCATAAAATTAATAAACTTACGATAAGTAACCGTAACTATGTATTATTTTTTACATTTAGGGGTTGACTTTCTAATTTTATTGTAGGTGAATACATTTGAAATAAAGATTACATCAGGATCAGACGTTTAACGTTTTAACAAAACGCACAGTAAACAAATAAATCTGAAATATATTACTCGTATCGTTCATAACACAACAATGAAGTGTACTCTATCTATCGGAATAAGCTGAAATTAACTTCTCGTTATCTTTACAGAGGGCACTAGTGAGCTGAGATCCGGAAGAAAACCCGAAGTTAGCAAAACGGACAATGGTGCAGCACAGCAGCAAAAGCTCGTGAGAGATCGGTCAGCTACGTGCAAAAGCTCACAGATGGCGCTAACAAAAATTTTGAACTTTATCCTCTTTAGTCCGATATCAGATAAGAAATACATTAAACATTTGTATTCTGTTTTTTTCTCTGTTGATATTTTTAAAGTATTCTAATGCGTATTATTATTAACTACGTTTGATTAAGATCATTCAAGAAACTACATTAAAAAGGACTAAGTATCAATAACCTTTTTATTTTGCTTAATTTTTCTTATATATTGCGTAACATTTCAGAGAAACTGTGAAGGATGTACTAAGCAGAACATTGGTGGAAATTATGGAGCAATGCGAGTTTTCGACGCTTCAGCATGCCGTGAAGGTACTTCATGATAAGGCCACGTATCTCATCAATCTTCGTCTAAATTATGAGAGGTTGCGAGAGTAAGTAAATTTTAAAAACTAATTTACTTTTTCCTTTTATCCATTTTTTCCAATTCAGGACAAATCTGTCGTGCTGAGAATTTGTGTTATCTCAAACATCTAAGTACCGATACCTGTTAAGTACCTATGTATATTAATTTAAGAAAATATTTGTTATTTTAACTGGTTGTACCTACTGTAACTTGCTTACCTGTAACTTGCTACCAATTTTTCCAGAATTAAGTCAGGGAAACGAAGAAAAAAATCACTTATAACACACACAACACATAAATATTTCACAATCCAGAGAATATGATTATATAGATTACGAATATGATTATTTATATTATTATAGATAACACAGATTGAATTGATATGAGTAACACTTAACTGAAAACTTTTTTCTATCATGTATTTTTTGCTTCAAATAGGAGCAAATAAGGTAAAAATACTGAAATAATGACGCGACAGAAATGATTACTTAAATAACTATCACTAGTCAAATGAGTCAAACAGATTTGACTTTTTCCCTCTTTAGCTGAAGCTAGTATCTGGAGTTCGACAATGACAAATCAATATAATTTGTGACAGTGATATTTTCTGTCATAAGAAATCTGTTCTATTTTGTCCCCATTTTTTTGGTTGAGTCATGTTGAGTTTTGAGTTCTGTGGTTGAATTACGATTTAAGTACCTATTTGTTTCTGTTGAATATCAGAAAAATGTTTCTATTTCTTAAAATCATCCCAAACATTGATCTTCGGATCCTGACCGGGTGTAAGATATCAAATAACATTGTGTTAATAGTAATATCTACCAAACCAATTTCAGATCTCGAGCTGCAGTCATCGATGAGCTAAATAGAAAACAAACACAGTGGTTGATAGAACTCCATTCCGCTGATCACAAAGTTGCTATCATAAGAGATAAAATAAAGGTATTTTACATATTTACTTCATTCATGTTTAATTTATTGAGTATCGTACGCGAATAGTGCCAGCGGAAGCTTAGCCGAAAGAGAAAACTTATCTTGTTTTTACAAGCTTTTATTCAACTTGCAATGTAAGTAGGTATGTAAGTATGTATGTTCGGGTGAAATCTTGCAACTCAATTTTGAAGCAGATTTCTTTAACCGATTGAGCTGAAATTTTGTATACACGTTCAGTTTGGATGACAATGCATGGTTAACTGTGTGACGTCATTCTAAATCCAAGATGGCGGCATACCCAAGATGGCGGACCAATTTTTAATGCACCCGTACAATATGGGTATCAAATAAAAGGTCTTGCTAAGAGTAACTCGAAAAATAATGTGACGTCACTATTAATCCAATATGGCGAACTTCTAAAGCTTAAAAATCAATTTTGAAGTAGATATCTTTAACCGATTGAGCTGAAATTCTGTATAGACGTTCCGGCAAATGACCTTGCAACAATGATGCGTTGAATGAGATGAACAGACTGAGAAAGTGTTTAAGAAAGTGTCCAGTGATAACTAAAAAGTAAAAAATAAATTAAATGTTAAAAGAAACTTTTTAAAAACAAGCTTTTATTTAAATGCGCTAAAAAAAAATATAAACTTACACTAAAAGTTATTTATATGACATAAAAGCTTGTCGCGAGATTTACTTTTGTAGATAAACAAGTAAATTAAATAATTTGATGAATAATTTTATACATTACAATTTTCAAACTAAGTAAATACGAGTAGGTACTTAAAAGTACTCTTTTAAGTACTTTTAAGTTACTACACACAAGTAAATCTCACGACAAGCTTTTATGTCATATAAATAAGTTTTAGTGTAAGTTTATTTTTTTCTTTTTAGCGCATTTAAATAAAAGCTTGTTTTTAAAAAAGTTTTTTTACATTTAAATTTTAACTTTTGAATTACTCATAAAACTATGATTATCGATTTTTAAAAATTTACTTTTATAACATATTTTTTTAATATAACCACGGAATCCCAAAAATCTATCTGTAATTTTGTAATTTTGGTTATTATTTCAGGACGACATCAGAAATTCTAATGCCAGGCTCAGTTACGTGGACAAGTGGCTATTTGCCCGTCACGAGTCTTTGCAGTTAGAGCTAGAGTCATTGGCGCCAGCACCACCGCCGCGCCTTGACTATGAAAACCGGGTACACGAGGAACTAGCAAAGGCGTACGAACTACAAATTCAGGTTTGTACACAACTTTCTTGTCCTTCATATGGTCCGTAGTATAACTGACGTTGACAGATTTGAACAAGTAATAAAATCTAAATCAAGAAAAATTACCAAGACCAAGCTCTTTAAATTTTTAAAAGTTTCTTAGGGCTTTATTAATGTCCTCCTAACCGATATTCGGTCACGGTGGCCAGTCTCCACAGAGACTAGCCTTCTGCGCAGGAGATATTATCGGGGCGAGATCAGGCGCAGGACCCACTGTTTAACGTGCCTTCCGAAGCCCGGAGGAGCTTGAGATGTTTCTTTTTTTGGTCACCCATCCTAGGACTGACCACAGCGAACGTTGCTTAACCTTAGCAATCGTTCGCTGAGCGCACGCGCCAATGCGCCACCAAGCTCCTCAAAGGGGGGGCTTTATTAAGCTGTCCCCAAACGTATTTGACGATATGACACAACTGGAACAGTTCGTGATTTACTAAAAAATAAAGAATGTTATGAATCGGTCCAACTGTTCTCTTGATTTACGCTTAGTGACACATTTACCTAGCGATCAATTTTTTAACAGACATCAACAAAAAAAACTCATTGTGTGGTTTTATGGAACCATGATGCAAGTGAAACTTTTTTCGGATCGTAGTCATTTAACTGAAAATTTATTAAAGCCATATTGGCCTTGGCTGCTTTGCCGAGCGCCTTTCAATTGCCTTTGGCCCTACTCCGCGGCCGGCTGTAATGCGACATGCGATAGATCAGGTGGTCCGTGAACCACTTGTGGTCCCTCCAAGCAGCCGAAGTGGTCCGTGAATCCATACGAAAAATAATATTATAGATATAACAAACAACCCTTTATTCATATACTGTACTAGCTGTGCCCGCCACTCCGTTCGCGTGGATATCCGAAAATAACATACGTATGTGAATGTCAAGACTAGGGATGCCACGATATATCGAAAAACCAATAAATAACGATATATCGACGCCTAAATACATATATCGATATTTATTGATATCGACGATACGCCGATATCAATATATCAGTATCGAAAAAAAACTTGATATTGTGACGAAATATCGAAAACCCAAATTAAAATACCCACAAAACCGTAAAAAATGCTGTTACTGGCAACACTGAAGTCTAATAAATTATTCTGTTCTCGACTCTTATCTATTGTTGTAATCTGTGTTGAGTAAAACTTGTGTCAGAGATACTACACTATTGGGTCAACAGTGTACAGTGAATGGTCATCCATCATAGCCCATCGTATAGAGGTGCTATAAAACTACATTGGATTATAATCAGCTTTTAAAAAAGGATTTTATACGGAGTTTATTCCAGACAAACACTGTGACACGATATTTTTATATACTTTTATATTATATACATTATAAAGATGTAAAGTTTGTGAGTTTGGATGTTCGGAGTAATCTCTCTTTTACTAATAAAATGCTTTCATCATCATCATCATTTCAGCCAAGAGACGCCCACTGCTGGACATAGGCCTCCCCCAGGGATCTCCAAACCGATCGGTCCTGCGCCTCCCGCATCCAGCGGCTTCCCGCGACCTTCACCAGATCGTCGGTCCACCTTGTGGGGGGCCTACCAACGCTGCGTCTCCCGGTACGTGGCCGCCACTCAAGGACCTTTCCGCCCCAACGGCCGTCAGTCCTGCGAGCTATGTGTCCTGCCCACTGCCACTTAAGGTTTGCAATTCTTTGGGCTATGTCGGTGACTCTAGTTCTTCTACGGATCTCTTCATTTCTGATGCGATCGCGTAGAGAAACCCCGAGCATAGCCCTCTCCATTGCCCTTTGAGTGACATTGAGCCTTCTGATGAGACCACGTCTCAGTTCCGTACGTCATCACTGGCAACACGCACGAATTGAAGACTTTCGTCTTGAGACACTGCGGTAGATTGGCCGAGAATATACTGCGTAGCTTCCCGAACGCTGCCCAGCCGAGTTGGATTCGTCGATTTACCTCTTTCTGGAAGTTGGACTTACCGAGCTGGACATTTTGTCCCAGGTAAACATATTCGTCAACAACTTCCAGTGTAGAGCCGCCAACCTTCACAGGAGTGGGTACTACATGGGAATTCACCATGATTTTGGTTCATTTTAAGACCCACTTGTTGGGAAACTCTAGAGAGGTCTTCGAGCATTGTGCCTAGATCTTCCACGGTCTCAGCCATGACTACGATATCATCGGCAAAACGAAGGTGGGTCATGTACTCGCCGTTTATGTTGATGCCGAGTCCTCTCCAGTCCAAAAGCTTAAATACATCCTCCAACGCGGCTGTGAACAGTTTCGGCGATATAACGTCACCCTGTCTCACACCACGCTGAAGTCGTACTGGTTTCGAGTTTTGGTCCTGAAGGCGGACTGACATGGTGGCGTTTTCGTACAATGACTGCAACACTTGGATGTACCGATAGTCTATTTGGCACCTCTGGAGTGATTTAAGTACGGCCCAGGTCTCGACAGAATCGAAGGCTTTCTCATAGTCCACAAACGCCAAGCATAGTGGCAGATTATACTCCTCGGTCTTCTGTATAACCTGCCGCAGCGTATGGAATGTGGTCTATAGTACTATAGCCTTTACGGAATCCGGCTTGTTCGGGAGGCTGGAAGTCGTCAAACCTGCGCGCGAGACGATTCGTGATAACTCTCGAGAACAGCTTGTATACATGACTCAGGAGCGTGATGGGTCTGTAGTTCTTCAACTGGGCCCTGTCGCCCTTTTTGAAGAAAAGTGCCACCACACCCCTGTGCCATGCTTTAGGCGTATTGCCCTCGAGTATGATGGAGTTAAATAGCCTCTGCAGCGTTTTCCGGACTGGTAGTCCACCTGCTTTCAAAAACTCAGCTGTAACTCCATCATCACCCGGTGCCTTGTTGTTTTTTAGCTGTTTGAGAGCCACACTAATCTCGTACAGGCTGACGTCCGGGATGTCTTCGGTGTAATGCCGGATCAATTTGACTCTAGGATCTGTAGCCTGAATGACAGGTGCCTGCGATGTTGTGTAAAGCTGTCCATAGAAGCGTTCGATCTCAGCCATAAGCTCAGGTCGAGACGTAACGACTCTGCCGTCCTCTGTCTTCAGCTTCGTCAGCAGACTCTGACCGAGTGACAGATCTCTTGCGAACACTTTGGAGCCCTTGTTCCGCTCGATGGCTTCCTTAATACGTTCCGTATTAGATCGGCGTATGTCGCGAGTCAGAGACTTCGAGATCTGTTTGTTGAGTCGCCGACGAGCATCTTCAGAACACTGCAGACCCATCCCACGCCTTTCTTCCATGAGCTTAATTGTCGGCTCTGAGATCTTGCTCCTTTGCTTAGTACGGCTGGGTTTGAAAAAAAACTTCGAACCCACCGTAAGGACAGTTTCCACAAACCTGTCATTATATGTGTCCACATCCGTGCAATCCTCCAGGCAAGCGAAGCGATTCTGCAATTCGAGTTGGAAGCGTTCGGGGTTTTGGATCTGGATGGCTTCAAGACGGAGCGTTGACTTCATCAGTCGATACCTCTCAGCTTTTACGTTAAGATTCAATGCGCCTCTCACCATTCGGTGATCGCTTCCCGTGTTGAACGCATTGATCACTGAGACGTCATTGAAAATGCGAGTCTTAGTCGACATGATGAAGTCAATCTCATTTTTTGTCACGCCATCCGGACTTTTCCAGGTCCACTTTCGATGCAGCCGTTTTTTGAAAAAAGAGTTCATCATATAGAGTCCCTCTCTCTCCATGTAATCGGCTAGCATTTGACCACGGTAATTCCGGATTCCAGCTCCAAATTGCTCCACTTTCAACTCACTATCGCCACGCTTGCCTAGCCTTGCGTTGAAGTCTCCCATGACAACGGTGTAGTGAGTTTTGGAAGCATGTATTGCCCGAGAAATGTCCTCATACATGGCTTCCACTTCCTCGTCGGGGTGCGTCGAGGTCGGGGCGTATACCTGTATGACCTTCAACGAATACCGTTTGGTAATTCTGAGTATAAGGTACGCCACCCTATTCGACACACTTCCGATCTGTACAACGTTGTTCACAAGAGACCTGTGGACGATAAATCCGACACCACCTTGGGACAGGTCTTCGCCCTCCCAGAAATAGAGCAGGTTGCCGGATTTGAGAACCATCGTGTCCTCACCCTCTCTTCGGACTTCGGACAGTCCCACTACACTCCAGCGAATCCTGCTTAGTTCCTTTTCAAGTTCCAGCAGCTTCTCCTCGGTCCGCAGTGTGCGCGCGTTATATGTGGCCAGGGCCAAGGTCGTTTGACGGGGGATCTCCGCCGCCCGGGGATTCTTTGCACCCCAGGTCCCAGTACCGCGTCGACGTCCGTCACCGCCGGCACGGCCTCCAGAACCGCCGGGCACTTGGGGCCTTTGTTTTAGGTTTAAGTTCATGGGGGGTTTTGGGCCGTCTCCCACCACGCTGGCCCAGTGCGGGTTGGTGGGGAGCGCCAGAGCCTCGTCTGTTATATAGCAGGGTGCACCGCGTGCAGGTGAGGTTGGCTTGGGTCCCAATAGGTGATATTTGGAACCCCTTACACCCCTAAAATGCTTTATTATCAGTGAATAACAGATATAGATTTTTTCCTACAGAAAAAGGGCGAGAAGCTGCGAGCGGCAGGAGCAGTTCCAGCCCTCTGTGGTTACAGTCACCCAAAAATCGTTCTCAAGCGACAACAATCAAAACGATTCTGGTTTGCGCAAAACATCATTTTCTACCAGTTAACCATGAAGGTAGGGCAAATTTTGAGGCAGCGCAAGAGACTCGTGAAAACATGATAAATTGTATCGTATACAATCTCTTCTCGTGCGCGTCAGTAAAGATGTCCTATGATCCGAAAAAAAGTTTTATTTTCATCGTGGTTTCATAAAATCACACAATGATTTTTGTAGTTTAACAAAAATTTAACAAAAGTGTGAAAGAATCATGAGAATATCCCTACAAATAAAGAAGATGGAGGACATTTTAGTTACGCTTGCAAAAATAACTTCTCGTGATATCTGAGAGACGGTAATAGCACAGTTTAACAATCATTAAACTGTGGTAATAGTATATATACTATTACCGTGTCTGAGACCACTGCGCCCAAGACGCAAGCCTAAATTGTGATGAGCTACAACTACGCTACACTATACTTTGAAAATTGTTATCTATACAATTATACAAAATTGTGAAGCTACCTTACCAAATATGGCGATTCAACAAATATTTAGCCTACAAAAGAAAAACGAAAAGTTTAAGAAAGTAGAGATTTATTTTTCAACATAGTCTCCTTTCAATTCAATACACTTGGCCCAGCGATGCTCCCACTTTTTTAACCCGTCCAAAAAATACGATTTCTCGAGGTCTTCAAAATAGGTCTCTGTGGCGGCGATGACCTCATCATTCGACCCAAATATTTTGCCGGCGAGTGACTTTTTCAGATTTGGGAACAAGAAGAAGTCATAGGGAGCCAAATCTGGAGAATACGGTGGATGGGGCAGCAGTTCGTAGCGCAATTCGACCAATTTGGCCATGACGACGGCGGAGGTGTGAGCCGGTGCGTTGTCGTGGTGGAACAGCACTTTTTTCTTTGCCAAATGGGGCCGTTTTTTTTTCAATTCGGCGTCGAATCGGCCCAATAAGTCGGAATAGTAGAGCCCCGTGATTGTTTTACCCTTCTCGAGGTAATCGATGTAGATCACACCTTGTGAGTCCCAAAAACACTGGCCATCACCTTTTCGGCCGATTGAACAGTCTTCGCCTTCTTTGGAGCACGTCCACTGTTTCGACTGTTCCTTGGTCTCTGGTGTGTACCAGTGAACCCACGTTTCGTCGACGGTCACAAAACGACGCAAGAACTCCGCCGGATTGCGTTGAAACGGCGCCAAACATGTCGCCGATGTGGTCTCACGGTTGCGCTTGTTGTCTGGTGTGAGCAAACGCGCCACCCATCGCGCCGATAACTTTTTCATACCCAGTTCTTCGTGCAGAATAAGATGCACTGTCCCTTCTGCGATGCCTACAGTCTCAGCTATCTCGCGAATCTTCAATCGCCGGTCTGCCAACACGAGATCGTGGTTGTTTTCCTCCGTAGTAGCCGTTTTCGGTGCACCTGGGCGTGGCTCATCAAAAACCGACGTGCGGCCACGAGCAAACTCGTTGAACCAATTTTTGACGGTCGCCATCGAAGAGTCGAAGAGTCACCGTACACAGCATACATACAAGCGCTCTTTGATTTCGCTGCGCGTTTTCCTTTTCAAGAACAAGAATCTAATCACTGAACGATATAATGAGGTCAGCTTTCCAATTGACGACTCTGTAACAAAACCAAAATTGTAAATGGCGATTTAAAAGAGGAGATAAAAAATTTTGACCTTTCGAGTTTCTTGCCTGTTCTTCTCGAGAAGGCTCTCCCAATTTCCGAACAGGTATAGTCAACTTCTTTTTTCATTCCTACTTGTATTTGCAAACATCTTGAGTATATTCAGGATGTATGTACATACAAGGTTAATATGATTTCATTATATTAGATTGTTTTGCTTTGTTTTGACGTCAATAAGTGTCTGTAAAGGCCTATGTTAAATAAAGAATTTTTGAATTTGAATTTTTGAATTTGAATTGTTCTTTTTCCATTTTTCTAAAACCGACCGACACGCTCGCTTCCAAAGACTGTCAAAACAAAAACAAAACAAATGAAGGGAAAAGATTGAAAACTTCTTAGTAGACTTCAAAAAGTATTTACTGCACGATAACTCTTTTGTAACAACAGCGCCATCAGGCGGCGAGGCTAAGTAATAATTGAATGCCCCTCGTATATCAGTTTATTGCACCTTTATTTTTTTTTTAAATTAATCTTTTGTTTGCTGTAGGAGCGAGAAAAAATGGTGGAGTATTGGATGCAACGCTACTCTGTGGACACTGTCGACATTGAGAAACGCCTAACGCAAAAGTGCGAGCAACTACGCGTAGCAGTCGCGAAACATGAAGAATTACAAAGCTTGGTAAATAAATAACCCTATAGCAAAGTAGTAAAATTATAAATAGTTATTTGTACAACAAGTGAGCAAAGTTATTTTTTGTTGCGAGTGCTGACTTTAAATCACGAACCAGCGAAGTAGTCTAGAATTGAATTACGAGCGTAGCGAGTGATTCAAATATAGACTACTGAGCACAGTGAGTGATTTAAGGGCACACGACATAAAAAAAATTTGCTCTCGTGTTGAACATACAACTTTTCACCTCTACCAGCGGGAAAAGTATAGGTAAGAAAACCAAAGACAATATTTAATATTTTTTATTATTTATAACTAAAACCCTGTAAAGTAAAATTACTGCAATTATGCAAGTTAAAAGTAAGTTTTGTTCGGAACTGTGATTGTCGCATTATTTACTTGCGTATTACGAGTATGTACTATTTCCGTCTCTACGTTTGTGCATTGCGGAGGGTTTGCAGAGGGGTCTAGTGAAACTGGAGGACTTTCAATAATTCGTATAATCCACTAAATTAGTTCAAACTCAGTATTCGTATAATCCACTAAATTACACTCAGCGGCAAATTTAGAGGAACACTACACTTTTTACATAGATTCAAGCTACTTTTACGACATCATATCGATGTGTGATTGACCTTTATGCGTTTGTTTGATTGTTATCCAGGATTCATGACCAAAGCCATAACGGATAATGACAAAATTCCCCTATTTGTGACCTGGAGAAGAACGGCAACTTTTAATGGTGGTCTTTTTTATCACAATCGTATAACTGGTTTCCGCGTCGAATGTTTTTTTTGTAGCGAATCCGATGGCTAGAAAGCTGGTAAAACTAAATATGGTTTCGTATGCTCAAATACACAGCGTTATCAAAACTAGGAGTGAATTTTTATCGTTCCTCTAAATTTGCCCCTGAGTGTATTTCATTAGTACTCATTATTCGTATAATCCACTAAATTAGTTCAAACGACCTTATACTGAATGAAATGGATTTGCCGCCAATTCCACCGTTCATTCGTTTTCTAATTTTTTTTAGAAGTTGCGTTCGGAAATTGCACTGCTTGGCATTTTTATAAAAACCAAACATGATATTTTTAAGTGATATAATGTTCACTTGTATTTATTTTAAATACGTCTTTAAAAAGTTAATAATATAATTTATTAACTTAAATTTGAATAAATAATTATTAATAACTAATATTAGGGTAGTTCTCGCGAGTCGTTAAAATCATCATTCCAAGTCTTAAATATGTATAAAAATTAATATTTTTCCTGATCCATTATATGTGGATGGAATAGTCTCAAAAAAACATTTTAGGGGTCTTTTACCCCAATGCTGTCAACATATAAATAAACACAGAATGTTGAAAAAACGACGAAAAATCTCACTACCTTCCCTTTCCAAATTGCAATTCAATAATTTGCCAGATGATTTTAAAGATTTTCTGAATAGAAAGTAATCTTTTTTATTAAATAATATGTTAGCCTAACTAGTATGAACTATTTTCCACAAATGCCTATATCGATAAAGATATCAAAACATTGAAAGAATCGGTATTATTTTTTTGTCGGGAAGAATCTTTCATTACCTTCCCCGATCCTCGATATTTATTTTTATCCAAGTTCGTGTCTGTACTTGTGGTTCAAACGTAGCTGAGAGCGTCCCCCACCTAACCAGTGTGCCACGACACCTAGTCAAGTAAGGACGTGCGTCACGCAAAAAAAGAAAATTCAAATCTACGTACACGAATATCACTTTGTCATCGTTTCATCTTCTTTTCCTTCCAGAATCGTATGCAGTAAGTACTAAGTATTTTGTCTTGTTTAATATCTTGTTTTAATGCTATATAATGGGTTATCTATAGATATAAAAATTAAGTTCCTACTCGGTTAGGTATTTAAATTAACTGGAATTAACGGTCAATATATCATTTATCTCCACTTCATTACCTTCCGTACCCTCCAAATTTATGGTGGATGGTAATGAGTGCAATTGGCAGGTAATGATTGTTTAACGTTAAATTAATATTTTTAACATTACTGGAATAGCTGTTGTGGTTACGGTTACCTATCATAAGATCGAACATGTTTTGACCGAATTTCATTTAACCGAAAACTTTTCGACTATTTTCGTTTCGTTTTTTTTTACTTCGTCGAAATTACGTTTGCCACTGTATCATTTGACCTTTTATCAATTCAATTTTTTTGCGTTACTCCAACGTTTCATTTGGTCGATTTTTTTTTACCCAAGTTATGCTTAACCGAAATAACATTTGTTCGAAGTATTGTTTTCGAACATGCTAACAAAGAAGCAAGTACGCATGCAAGCAAGCCTATAGCATGCAAGCAAGCATGCAGCATGCAACATGCAGTTTGATGTGCGTGGTCACAATGTCTAACCTAACCTAGCTATTATCCTGAAACATCTTTTCCTCCCCGAGCAGGATGACCCCCCGAGCAGGGGGGCTGCACCCCCTGCACCCCTTGCAGTTTTTGTATAACCTGGCTCATTCGTTACCTTTGGCGTAATAGCACAGAGGTTAAGTAGATACACAACATAATGTAACATTTGTAGCCAAATATATTCGATAAAATGTTGTTTAAGTGAAGTAAAAGTATATGGCAAATGAAAAAAGTTCAAAAGAAACTTCGACCAATAGTAAAGGAAATATTTTGAAAATCGGTGAAACGTTGTTCGGTAAAATAACACCTATGTCAAATGATATTTCGATGATTTAAAAATATGGAAAACAATACATATGGCAATATCAAGACGTCGGTAAACCGTTTTTAATGAAAAATAATATTAGTATTAAATTAAATTATACACGGTGTTTCATAATAACAAATAAATAATCAATGCGTTATCTAAAACTAATTATTAAAATGTGTTTACACGTAATGTCATTCAACCCAAAATTTTCATGTATATCATAGTATCATCATCATGTCTATGATTTACATGAAAATTTTGGGTTGAATGACATTACGGGTAAACACAATTTAATAATTAGTTTTAGATAACGCATTGATTATTTATTGGTTATTATGAAACACCGTGTATAGGTTATGAAGAAAATCTAAATAAATTATATGAATTCTTTTTTAATACATTTTGTTCTGAATTTAAAAATATTTTTATTCCAAAGACTATATCGGTTGATGGCACTTTAGCTTTTACTGAATGGGCTACACCAGGTATTCACAAAAGCAGAATAAAACTTTTGAACTTTTCAATGAACGTTCATTCGATGAGTTCAAACTTTATGTAAAAATGTATTCCAAAGTGTTCAAAAAGTATGCAAGCTTGCTAAATCTAATTATTTAAGTTTAAAAATAAAAATACAGTAATAATAAAATTAAAATGACATGGAATATTATAAATAATGAAACTGGAAAGCTAAAACTACTAATAATCAATATTGTTTGAATGTTGATGGTAAAAAGGTAACAGTTGACACAGAAGTAGCTGCAGAATTTGAAAACTTCTTTACTGATATTCCAGTCTCAATCACAAAGACTTTGGATTCATCCCCCGCTATTGCTGAATCCATAGTGAAGGATCATGTTAAAGTTTGTGATGATAAATTCGAATTTGTACACATTAGTGGAATTGATATAACAAAGTCATTTAAAACTTTGAATAAAAAGAAAACTGCGGATCTGTGGGGCAATTCCATTGATGTTACTAAATCCATAATTGAAACAATAGCTCCAATACTTGCTAACATTTTTAATGATTGCATTGACTGTGGTGTATTTTCTGATCTAATAAAGGTGAGTAAAATAATTCCTTTACATAAATCTGGTAGCACATCACACCCCAGTAATTTTAGACATATCTCTGTGCTACCTACTTTTAGCAAAATTTTTGAAAGAATAATGCTTGCTTCAATTGCCTTGACAACTTGTCACCGCGGAGTCATGAAAAACATCTTGGCGTGCTAAGAGTTCGTATTGAAGAAACTTCTACACTTCCAGTTATTGCTTATAGTGAGGGAAACTTTGAAAGTAATGTGGATGATTCTCTGCAGATCGATTCACCAACGGTCTTCAATAACATAGATGATAGTATGATTCTCAATGAATTTGATGGCACGTTGTTTTTAGACGAAACTCCTTCACAGTTAGTTGATACAAAAAATTAAAAATCTGGGGTTCAGATATTGTCGAATGTCCCATTTGACTATACACGTTTCAAGGCCCGCCAGACTGCGGTTCGACCTTTTGACCCACAACAAAGGGAATTTGAACGATTTCTTTGCTCTTCCAATGTCAACAGTATTGGTGACCACCAAGCAACTATGTTATCTGATCAAAATATCACTAAGCATCTTGTTAAAGCAAACGATGCAAAAAAGGCTTGTAAAACCTATATCGATGGATATAGAAGACGATAAAGACAATGTGACATTAAAATATAACTTGGACGATTGGGTTATAGTAAAGTACACAGTAAAAGAAATGGATCACTACTTTATTGTGAAAATTGTAGCCAAGGATCAAATATCACAAGAGTACAATGTGGCTTTTTTTTTAAATCTCAGGGAAATATCCTTAAATTTAATTGGCCAAATATTGCTGATGATGTTTCTGTAACAGAATTCCAAATTATTCAACGTTTGTCTGAGCCAGAACAAAATAGAAGGGGCCCATTAGTATTCAAAGATTTACCAAAGTTTAATTTTAAATAATTAAGTAGCGAAGAATAAAAAAACTATAGTTTTTTAAGCATTTCGTTTATTAAGAAAAATATTCATGAAGAAAATATTGTTTTTATTTGAAGCAAAACTTCATTAATTTTATTCTCTTAAATCGCATTCCTATCCAAAATATACTTAATACCATGCTGCCCAATTTCTTACTTTTTTATTAATCTCATTACCATCCAATGACACTCATTGCCATCTTTCAATATCTCATTACTATCTTAGCCTTCTTTACATTCCTTGGATATTATCTTAAATTATAAACGCTATAGGCAGGCCTTATCTCATAAATTACTCCTTGCGAGTAAATAAAAACTTAACATTAATTAAAACTCAAATAAAAACAATAAATTTTAAAAATGATTTTTTTTTTAAATTTTAACGACTCGCGAGAACGACTCATTAATGAGTTGAATCGCTTGGCCAAATTGAGTTTCTGAACGAACCTCGCCTAGTTTATTTTTTTCAGCGCCGAGTAAATTCCACAAGGTGTTGTCCGAAATTCAATTTACTTTGCCTCTCGCTCGCAGCAAAAAGCGATTTTGCTGCGAGTTTTGCCGCAGCAAAAGCACCCTTTTCGTGCTGGAGAGGTGAAAATAAATATATTAGGTCCTTACCTATGAAATTGGCGTTTTGCCGTACTGGCCACTTTGATCTCAAATATCTCCTCTATGGTTAGGAATTCCAAATTCAAATTTATACAGCTATTTACTCATGAATTTGTGTTTCGAAAATTATAATTCACTTGTTTTTTCCTCAATTGTTTTTTTTCTTTGCATCACTCAGCTTAGAAAATGGAAAACTTGAAATATCGCGTTATTTACGAGTACGAGTTCCACCGTGGTACCAGTACTGCAGAAACGGCTGGAAGGATTGATGATGTGTATGGCGACGAGGCGACGGTGCCGCAAAAGAAAACACTGTGCGTTTTTGGTTCCAACTTTTCGTTCTGGAAATTTCGACCTGCAGAACAAGCCCCGTGGACGGCCGGAGACCAAAGTTGATAATGAAGAATTGAAGGCTATTGTGGAAGTCGATCCATCGCAAACCACGTCCGAGTTAGCTGCAGGCTGCGGTGTTAGTGATAAAACTGTTTTAACCCACTTGAAGCAAATTAGGAAGGTGAAAAAGCTTGAAAGGTGGGTACCTCACGAATTGAGTGAAGCAAATCAACAAACGCGCGTTGACTGCTGCGTTGCATTACTCAACCGCCACAATTAATAATGAAAGGATTTTAAGCCGAATCATTACTTGTGATGGAAAGTGGGTCCTGTACGATAATCGGAAGCGCTCATCGTAATGGCTGAACCCTGCCGAACCAGCCAATCCATGCTCCAAGCGAAAATCTGCTCCAAAAAAGTTGAAAACAAAACAATTGATTAAAAAGTCCAAAATAATTGTGGAAAAAACAAGTGAATTATAATTTTCGAAACACAAACACATGAGTAAACAGCTGTATAAATTTTATTTTATTTTATTTATTTTTATTTTATTCAAAATCCACAGCCCTTAAAAATAGGTAACATCAACAAATTTATAATAAACATACAGCAAATAACGGATTTTCAATACATTTACAAAAATTGTAGACAAAAGGAGACACATGCACATAATGTACTTACAAAAAAAAATCTACAGTTTAGCAAAAAAAATAAATAAATGGGGTGAATAAATTACATTAAAAAGTTACCATGACACGAAATACATGATACATAGTATACCGCAAATGCATAGCTAGAAAATATATATCACACACACACACATACCCATATACAAATACAATTATGTCTACACATCAATTTAAAAATTGTTTTTTACTTGTTAAATTACATACTTTGTAAGAAGTTGCGAATGTTATTTCTAAAAGAGCTCAATGATGAACAAAATAAATCTATTGAGGAAAACTTATCATTATATGTTTTCTGAAGTCGTGACAGAATTTTGTGCGTAATTAGTCCGTACGGACTTTAGGCTAAAAAGTTTCGTGTGTCTAGTTCGGGTAGATGGAGCACATAATGTTAATATTTTAGTTACAAGGTCTGCACTGTCTACTTCACCATTACATATTTTATGAAGAAATACCATGTCCATAAGGCAACGTCTACTCCCAAGCGTCAAAAGACGGTAGTGATTACAGGAATCCTTGTAGTCAGAACATACACGATGATCACGATACTTTAAACATTTAAGAAACTTGATCTGTACCTTTTCCATATTTTGAACATGTATGAGGTACCGTGGGTTCCAGATACTACTACAATATTCGAGAACACTCCTAACATATGTAAAATAAAGCATTTTTAAACACTGTATATCAGAAAAAGGTCTACTCACTCGTAAAATAAAACCAAGGTTTTTAAATGCTTTAGAGATAACATTATCAATATGATCTACAAAAGTTAATTTTGAGTCAAGTAGAATACCTAAATCTCTTACTGCACTTGTTTCTGTGAGTGGTAAACTATTAATACTATATTTAAATTTAAGAGGTTTTCTTTTACGGGTGAAAGATATGTATGAACACTTACCTACATTAATATTTATTCTATTTTCAGTGTAATAATTATTTAATCTATTCAAATCTTCTTGTAAGTGAGAGCAGTCCTGTATTTGGTTTACTTTTATATAAATTTTTGTATCATCGGCATACATTAAGAATTTTGCAAATTTAAAACATTTTGAAATGTCATATAGATAACATGCATAGAGTAAGGGCCCGAGTATGGAGCCCTGTGGTACACCCGATATAATTTTTATATAATTAGAACAATAGCCACATATGACAACAGCTTGACTCCTGTTGCGTAAATAAGATTCAAACCATCTTCGTAGACTCCCCTTAACACCAAGTTCCCAAAGCTTTCTGAGAAGCAAGACATGATCCACTCGGTCAAAGGCCTTTTCAAAATCCGTGTGAATCACGTCAACTTGAGAAGCATCATCCATTCCATTCAGAACGTCATCTACGAATATTGCTAAATTTGTATTTGTGGAACGAGTTTTGAAGAAACCATGTTGCTCTGGTGGTATCAAGGTGGAGACTTTCGGATACAAATGATTGTATACTACACGTTCGAATAATTTGCTAAGACCATTTAAAATTGATATAGGTCGGTAGTTCTGCACTTGAGATTTGCTGCCCTTCTTATGAGTCGGGACAATAAGGGCGGTTTTCCACATGTTTGGGAAATATCCAGAGCTTAGACATCTATTGAAAATCAAAGCTATTGGTTCAGCTAAGGGATTGGCACAAAAAAAGAAGAAGGATGAAGGAATGCCGTCACTGCCTGCTCCCATTGTTCTATCAAGTTTTTTTAATAATTCATAAATGTACCAAGATGTAATTTCTATTTTATTTATAATATTATCAGACATATCACACTTTGAGGTAACAGGGTAGTGAGCTGCAGGTTCCCTAAAGTTTTTCCGGAAGAAATCATTAAATGCATTGCAGATATCAACTTCAGTATTAAAATTTTTGCCATCACATGTCATTGAACTAGGATAACCAGAATTATTGTGTTTTTGGGATTTCACGCATGACCAAAAAACCTTAGGGTTGGATTTAATTTCTTTTTGAGATATTTCTAAATAGTTTCTATAGCAAGATTCCTGCAATACCTTCATTCTACCTCTTAGAAGAGCAAATTCATGGTAATCTAGAGGGTTCCCGTAACGTTTCCAATTGCCATGAAGTCTTGCCTTTTCCTTAATCAGACGGATCAAAGCTCTACTATACCATATTGGATACGAACGAGAACCAGATATGTGTATTTTAGGGATAAATTTGTCAATAAGCACCTCCAAGATATTGTAGAATTTTGTAACAACCAATTCTAAATCTTCCATTTCAGATATGAACGACCAGTCCTGATCAATTAAAGCTTTATTGATTTCCTCTAAATTAGCTTTTTTGAAGTTATATTGAATACGTGGCTTAGGTTTCATAGGAGAATTAAAAATATCAACAGTATGTATTAACAAGGATGGATGATATTTATCTTCGCATACCAAAGGAAAATCAGAACGATGAAGTTGAAGTGCAAAATTAGAAAAAACAAGATCCAATGTACTGTCATGATGATTTTTTACCGTATTAAATTGACTAAGTCCCTTAAAGGAAGTTAAGTTTAAAAATTCAGTTGAACAATCTTGTAGCTCTACAGATCCCTGCTTTACAATGCATCAATGCATGGTAAATTAAAATCACCCGCAATTAAAAATAGGTCATCAGGGTTCATGGAAGAAACATGGCTTAGAATATCCATAAACTGTCTAAGGCGAAGGGCGGTGTTACTATTTGGTGGTATATATACAACTGCTATGTGTAAGTCTTTAGAAGAACCGAGTGACCGTCTAGATATCGTTAACCAAAGGCATTCCAATTCAGAACTTTGCCATTCCAAGCGAACCTGAACTTGAAGGTGCGAAGCACAAAGTGCCATCACTCCACCACCCAGGGCACCGCGATCGCGGCGATATACATTATACTTACCGTCACACAATTCACTATTTGAATTTCGAATTCCCAACCATAGAGGAGATATTTGAGATCAAAGTGGCCAGTACGGCAAAACGCCAATTTCATATCATCATCATCATCATCACAGCCCATATACGTCCCCACCGAGGGGTTCGAGCCTACCCTATGTTAGGGTGATTAGGCCTTAGTCAACCACGCTGGCCCAGTGCGGATTGGTCGACTTCACATACATCATTGAATTTCTGCGCAGATGTATGCAGGTTGCCTCACGATGTTTTCCTTCGCCGTAGGAGGGTCAGACAAATGTCATATGAAATTCGAAATGAAAAACACATTGGTACATGGCGGGTCTCGAACCTCCCGATTGGAAGGCAAGTGCCACAGCGCCACCGACGCTCCTAATGACCTCACAACAAAAATTCACACCTAGATACGAGTACTATGCATGATTCTAGGACCTTTATTAACCGACCTAAAAAAAGGAGGTTCTATATGTTCGACTTTATCTATTTTTTTTTATGTACGTTCACCGATTACTCCGCCATTATTGTAGGCCGATTTTCGAAATTTTTTTTGTATAATAAAGTGCATACCTCTAAAGTGGTCCCTTTGTCATCAAGTAGGTAATAATCTGATGACGAGATCCCAGGAAAATCGAGGGAAACCCATAAATTTCATAGGCTCCGTGTTTTTTTTCTTGAGGTAGAGTTTCTTGAAGATATTCAGGTATTTGTATTTAGTGGTCATCATAATTATCATGGTGCCAGAAACCTTGCATCATCAGAACTGATGATGCAAGGTTTCTGGTAGGTTAAGAGTTAGTTCTTTCAATATAGAGAACCTATTGACGCGTCGCATCGTTTTATTTTTTCAAGTGATTCAGGTGAGCTGATAGTGTTTAAATATAGAACTCCACTCCAACAATTAGGGTGTTAGTTCGGGAATAATTCTTTCAAAATATTGTTTAGAGCAGTGGTTCTTAACCGTTGGTCCGCGGACCACTGGTGGTCCCTGAGGCCCAATTCAGCTAATAAACTACAGCCGAATCGAAACTGAACCGTTGCGATCGACCAATCAGAACGCCACATTATCACGTCATCGAGCAGTTGAAAGGCAATATAAGCGCTCCAATTGGTCGACCGCAACGGTTCAGTTTCGATTCGGCTGTAGTTTATTAGCTGAATTGGGCCTCGGGAAGCAACCGAAGTGGTCCCTGAAGCCACCCGAAAAATAAATAATATTATAGATATAACAAACAACCCTTTATTCATATTATGCTCTATATTGGTCTACAGTTGGTGGTGGTTGGTGGTTGGAGTATTTTTTTTCAATAAATAAAACTGACTGCAAAAACACCAAAAAGTCATAAATAGTTTTTCAACACATTTGCTCGTAAAGTGGATCTAACTTCACAAGTTTTAGATACAAAAAGCAGCTCACAAAACACGCGTGTGTTAGGTACTTTTATTTTTTGAAAAGCTAGAGGTAATATATAAGACATCAACGAACTACATTAACAACGATCTATCGAAAATATGTTCCAAAAAAATCTATTGGGCAAAATTTAATTAAATCAGCAAAAAGTTATCTTAAGAACAGTAGATACCTAAACACCTATTTTTGTTGATAAATAAATTCTATATCTTAAAATCAATAAACGTTTTTTGATACCATTATTTAGTTTTTCACTTCTCATGCTCGAAAAAGTACTAACTTTATGCAGAATCTAGGCGACATAAAGTTGAACTTTATGCACAAGGGCAAAAAAGTAGCTTTTAAATGTATCTATACTAAGGCAGTGACCATTTAGACCATGCAGCCAAACATAATAAATTGTGCACGGATAAAACTTGCTAATTTATAATATATCCTTCCCTATTTGCATTTTTGGTTTATAATAAGATAATACGAAAAAGTAACAAAATATCAAGACATATTCATCACTAAAAAAAACAATATTCCAAAATAATTTAAGAGTAGGCTGTATATATTTTATTCTTTGCCCGAAAATCATGCACAAAAATTTAAAAAAGTAAAGTAGCGGGAAAGAAGCCGTGAAATTTTCGTATTGAATTGCCTCAGTTATTGTTGAATTAACTAAATTTTAAAAATGTCAAGTGAAGAAGAAGATTTAGAACTTACTCCTAATACTTTAATGGAAATAAACGCACAAAAAGTGGTGCAAGAAATATTGCCGCCAAAATCTCGGCAAATATATATGAAAACTTATGACAAAGGACATGTCCTCTTTTGGGCTAAAAATTTCATCATTAATTGAGCAACATGTTTCAGGTATTTTTGTAAAGAGTACTCAAAAATCTAGGGTTTAGAATAAAATTTAGGTTTTTTTAGGCCTGCAAATTCAAAAAAACAGCAATTTTCTGATTGACTTTCATAGTATGTAAAACAAAGCGATTTTTGTATGGAAACCAATGACAAGTTACTGAAACGTGTCACAAACGAATAAATAAGTAACAAAAGCGCACAAACAATGTGATAGTGAGTGACTTTCTGACTAAAATTCACATAAATTACATTTTTAATGTTTTATCAAGATTTACGAAAAACATGGCTGTATGAACTTAGCTCCCTTTGCCTTCTCTTGCAGAAGTGACAGCGTCAAAAAAAAGCCTCGTTTAATTTCGTGTCCCCACTACGAGCCGCGCGGCCGCGGGAGCCGCAAGGCTCGGCCTCACCAGCTTTTTGTGTATATTTTTATCGCATTCTCACTATAGAGCTGCACGGCCCAGTGTGGCCAGATTTTGAAGAATTATTTCCATTTTAGTAGAAATGTAGTTTTATTTCAGTTAGGTTGTTGTGCTAGAAATGTTTTGAAATTCTACTATTCATAAATAAAGCGGTAACTACTGCATCTGTTTTGTGTAAAAAACGAAACTAACAGATAATATTAGAAAATTCCCATACACACTTTGTGAAAATTATCTGTTGTTTTGTGGAAAGTTTCGATGTTTTTCTATACAGAACAAGAGACACGGCTAAATATACAGTGCGAAAAATTGTTTAATGAATGTAGTTTTTCAATTTTTGTTTCCATTAAAAAATTTCATTTAAAAATATTTCTTTATTTTTTTTTAATTTATCATTCATCGTCATCTGGTAAACGATTGTTTGAGTAATAAAATACGTGTTCATTGTGAAGAATAGGAATGATTTTATTTACAAATTGGAGCTATATCATGTTTTAATAGAATGGCTGCCGTAGGTGTCTGTCATGTGATTTTCTGTCGTTGTCAATGTCTAAAATTTTGCAGGGGGGAGGTGAAAAAGATGTGCAGAAAGAGGAGGACTACCCCCCCGATAACCCTTTCCCCTCTCGGCGATGCATAGTTTTTGTAATATTAATTTTTTGAATTCATTCATACCTAACCACAAAATGTATGGACTAGTAAAATGTTTGTAAAACTGTACATTGTAGTTTTTCTGTATTGCAATGCAACTAAGTTGGCAAACAAGCAAACTGTCCACCTGATGGTAAGTCTTACATCTTTTAATAAAAGCGTAAAGCAACATTTCCTTCAGCTCTGACACCCCCTTCCATACACACCCCCTGTCATAACGGCCCTTTAGAATTTATGTAGGTACCTACAGTATGGAGTTATTATTATAATTTTGTTCGTTGTACTTTTTTTATTAATTTTCTTTAATTTGTTTCTATTTTATTTTATTTAAAATATTAGTATTTCATTAATGATTTTTTTTTCTTTTATTAACCACCAACCTAGTATGGATATCATATATAAAGGCTGCCTGGCAGAAAGCTGATAAGCCCGCCTTTTGTTATTTTTGTATTTATTGTCCAATTATTTGTTATTTGTTCTATCGCGAGGAGATGACAGTAGTCGTATAATAGTGGCGGTAGCAATAATGTTCACATTTATTTGTAACTAGCTGTGCCCGCGACTTCGTCCGCACGGAATAGTAACTTTTGTTGAAGTTAATAAAAAAGGAGCCTATGTTGTACCTAATATAATTAGCTATCTATTAGTGAAAGTCCCGTCAAAATCGGTCCAGCCGTTCCGGAGATTAGCGGGAACAAACAGACAGACAGATAGACAGACAAAAAAATTTAAAATGGTGTTTGTTATTGGTACCCGATATACATTCATACCCATTTAGTAAAAACTTGTTATTTTGATATTACAAACAGACACTTCAATTTTATTTATTTATAGATGTATAGATAATAATGAATCATAACATAAATTTTATACAAGTTTATTTTTTAGTTATGACAAAAATTTTGTGTGCTTGTTCAGACAAGCAAACTAAACAACTTTCACTATGGGACCAACTTCGAAATCGCAAAAAAAATCAGCTGTTCCATACAAATGTTCAACATTCACTGAACCTAAATGTATGGAACAACTGATTTTTTTGCGATTTCGAAGTTGGTCCCATAGTGAAAGTTGTTCAGTTTGCTTGTCTGAACAAGCACACAAAATTTTTATCATAACTAAAAAATAACCTTGTATAATAGCAGAATATCGGCGAACAGCTGGCAGAATGGTAAGTTCAATTTAAAGTTGACTTACGGAATACAGTACCTACCTACTTTTGGTTACCTTTATGTAGCCGACTTTTAAAGCGTTAAATGTCGAATATTATAACTTGTCAAGTCGTCTTGGTACGCATTTTGGTTCCGTAATACTTCAGTCAATGCTTGTTACAAGTTACAGCCTTTTACAGAAGTCATAATTTTGTCTATTTCTTTAAAATATCGCAAAGTGTATACGTTTAAACTTTTTTCGTCTTATTAGAAAACAAACATGGTCTGAACTTAGTCCTGGTTGAAACTAGGACCAAGTTGACGTTGTCTCAATCTACGAGTATCAACACAAGTGAAAGCGCACTAGGTTTAAACCAAGACTAACTTTAGACCAGCGGCCCTACCACCTAACTAATAGTGATTAACGATGGCGATAGCGAGTTACTCGCTATCGTTTCAATTTCAAAAGCTATGATAGGCGGTACGAAATCACAGTATTAGAGAGCTAAAATTATAACGAGGGAATTAGGCGGTAGGGCCGCCGCTTATCATAGCAAACTCGTAAAATTAAAACGATAGCGAGTCACTCACTATCGCCATCGTTAATCGCTATGAGTTAAGCGGTAGGACCGCAGGTTTAGACCAGAGGTTTTGTAACAAGATCGTTTAAAAGTTAGCGTATACTGTGAGGGGGCGCAACGGGTCGGGTCGCAGCGCAAAAATCAGTTCGAATCGCTCGTATGTATTTTATATGAGCTATCGAGTACTATGCCGGGGCGCAGCGGGCCGCATATTCCGCCGCTAATAGTGGTTGCGTGCTATGCGGCTCGATCCGCCCCGCTGCGGCCCGTCACAGTGTGCGTGATCCTCGAGTTTACTTCACAAATTATATTTTTACGCTTTAGTTATTGTTCTGAGAAAAGATGGCATATTTTTGGCATTATCGTGAGTCGCGTTTGGTAGATTTTAAACAAGTCGGGCAGGTTTGCCGTTTTTGAGATAGTCACACTGACCGGCCGCGCGGCTGTGCTGGGCCGCGCGACTTGGGCCTCGCTTTACATCCACACTCACGAGGCTCAGCCTCGCGGCTAGGCCTCGTAAGCCGCGCGGCCCTAGTGGGGACGCACCTTTAAGGAGCGTAAGCGTAAAAATATAATTTGTGAAGTAAACTCGAGGATCACGCACACTGTGACGGGCCGCAGCGGGGCGGATCGAGCCGCATAGCACGCAACCACTATTAGCGGCGGAATATGCGGCCCGCTGCGCCCCGGCATAGTACTCGATAGCTCATATAAAATACATACGAGCGATTCGAACTGATTTTTGCCCCCTCACAGTATACGCTAACTTTTAAACGTTCTTGTTACAAAACCTCTGGTCTAAACCTGCGGTCCTACCGCTTAACTCATAGCGATTAACGATGGCGATAGCGAGTGACTCGCTATCGTTTTAATTTTACGAGTTTGCTATGATAAGCGGCGGCCCTACCGCCTAATTCCCTTATGTATTGGGACCAACTTCGAAATCGCAAAAAAATCAGGTTTCCATACATTTAGGTTCAGTGAATGTTGAACATTTGTATGGAACAGCTGATTTTTTTTGCGATTTCGAAGTTGGTCCCATAGTGAAAGTTGTTCAGTTTGCTTGTCTGAACAAGCACACAAAATTTTTGTCATAACTAAAAAATAAACTTATATAAAATTTATGTTATGATTCATTATTATCTATACATCTATACAAATAAATAAAATTGAAGTGTCTGTTTGTAATATCAAAATAACAAGTTTTTACTAAATGGGTATGAATGTATATCGGGTACCAATAACAAACACCATTTTAAAATTTTTTGTCTGTCTATCTGTCTGTCTGTTTGTTCCCGCTAATCTCCGGAACGGCTGGACCGATTTTGACGGGACTTTCACTAATAGATAGCTAATTATATTAGGTACAACATAGGCTCCTTTTTTATTAACTTCAACAAAAGTTACTATTCCGTGCGGACGAAGTCGCGGGCACAGCTAGTTACAAATAAATGTGAACATTATTGCTACCGCCACTATTATACGACTACTGTCATCTCATCGCGATAGAACAAATAACAAATAATTGGACAATAAATACAAAAATAACAAAAGGCGGGCTTATCAGCTTTCTGCCAGGCAGCCTTTATATATGATATCCATACTAGGTTGGTGGTTAATAAAAGAAAAAAAAATCATTAATGAAATACTAATATTTTAAATAAAATAAAATAGAAACAAATTAAAGAAAATTAATAAAAAAAGTACAACGAACAAAATTATAATAATAACTCCATACTGTAGGTACCTACATAAATTCTAAAGGGCCGTTATGACAGGGGGTGTGTATGGAAGGGGGTGTCAGAGCTGAAGAAATGTTGCTTTACGCTTTTATTAAAAGATGTAAGACTTACCATCAGGTGGACAGTTTGCTTGTTTGCCAACTTAGTTGCATTGCAATAAAGAAAAAACTACAATGTACAGTTTTACTAACATTTTACTAGTCCATTTTGTGGTTAGGTATGAATGAATTAAAAAAATTAATATTACAAAAACTATGCATCGCCGAGAGGGGAAAGGGGTATCGGGGGGTAGTCCTCCTCTTTCTGCACATCTTTTTCACCTCCCCCCTGCAAAATTTTAGACATTGACAACGACAGAAAATCACATGACAGACACCTACGGCAGCCATTCTATTAAAACATGATATTATAGCTCCAATTTGTAAATAAAATCATTCCTATTCTTCACAATGAACACGTATTTTATTACTCAAACAATCGTCTACCAGATGACGATGAACGATAAATTAAAAAAAATAAAGAAATATTTTTAAATAAAAATTGAAAAACTACATTCATTAAACAATTTTTCGCACTGTATATTTAGCCGTGTCTCTTGTTCTGTATAGAAAAACATCGAAACTTTCCACAAAACAACAGATAATTTTCACAAAGTGTGTATGGGAATTTTCTAATATTATCTGTTAGTTTCGTTTTTTACACAAAACAGATGCAGTAGTTACCGCTTTATTTATGAATAGTAGAATTTCAAAACATTTCTAGCACAACAACCTAACTGAAATAAAACTACATTTCTACTAAAATGGAAATAATTCTTCAAAATCTGGCCACACTGGGCCGCGCAGCTCTATAATGAGAATGCGATAAAAATATACACAAAAAGCTGGTGAGGCCGAGCCGCGCGGCTCGTAGTGGGGACGCACCTTAATGATCGTGATCGCTTAATCTAAGCAATCACAATACTTTTTATTAAGAAGTGCACAATCTTGTGTTGTTGCCGCAATGACTGTCAAATTAAAGGCAGCAGACGTTAAAACAATAACTGGACAGATAGATTACTCATATATACTGATGCCTCAAAATTATCACAGGATGGTAATGTTGGAGCAGCTGTATGGATCCCAAGTCTCAAGGTCGTCCTCAGCTTCAAATGCCCCCCTGAAACCACAGTGTTCACAGGTGAATCCATCGCTTTATATGAAGCAGTCACTTTTATTAATTCACATGGATACAGTAAGTCTGTGATTTTTACTGACTCTCGTAGTGTATTAGAAGATCTTTTGAAATTCCCCCTCCGCTGTAAGAATATCTCCTACTTATCTCTGAAGACCAGGGAACTGCTGTATCAATGCCATTTACAAGACAAAGATGTTATCATTGTATGGATCCCTGGACACTGTGGTATCACTGGAAACGAAAATGCTGATGCCTGTGCTAAACAGGCCACAACCTTAGGCTGCCTTACCTATAATAAATGCTTCTCCCAAGACATTCGTATATCCTTAAAATCAAACTTAACTTTACAATGGCAAGAGGAGTGGAACCTCTCTCGTGCCTTAAAAGGCAAATTCTATGGTGGCATTCAGATGGATATCCCTACAAAGCCATGGTTTTTTAAACACAGATCTGCAGACAAATTAACCACTTCCACAATAATACGGCTACGTCTCGGACATATCTGCTCGCCAGTCTTTTTGGCTAAAATTCACATTCAAGACCATTCCATATGCGAATGTGGTTTGGAGGAAGGCACCGTAGACCACATTTTCTTTAACTGCCCTAGACACCAAACCTCACTGTACGACCTGCTTCCTGAATTTATTCCCCATCCTACAAACATGAATTTCCTTCTAACACAAATAAACACCCCATTCCTCAATACTCTTTTTAAATATATAGAAAAATATCAGATTAAATTATAACTAAGGTTTTTACTAGAGTTTTAATGTCTGCTTTTGCTTGTCCACAGGTAGCCCAACCGGCTAAGTATTTTCTAGACTGTAAAATTTTACCATTTATAAACCGTAAAACCGTGTTTTCGCTACTCGACATTGGCAAATTGTCAAACCTGACAGAAGCCATTTAACCTAAAAATAGAATAGTTATAGATTTTTCCTTCGACAATAAACCCCCAGATGACCACATATTGAATTGGATTGCAAATTAGCAGCATTGCAGGTCACTGCTGGTAACAAACAAGCATCTCTGACTCTGACCAAAAAAATTATACATGTAATCAATAGGTCCATACTATTAAAATGAAATCTAGCACAATTGGTTGGTGGCAGATGACTTCTATACTTTACTTTGTAGCAGTGTGCTTGTGCAGCATTTGTTAGGATGAGCCCCTGGCTGTAGTGTCTAGTGTGTGATACCTGTTTTACTCTGCCTACTCTTAGGATAAGCACCTACCTCACAGTAATGAAATATCAACATAAATAAAATATACTGGTCTGTTCTTAAGAATGCTACAGTTTTACTATTTCAATAACAAAAGATTTTTTACAAAACAAATGCTAATTAATGAAGTCATTATAATGAACTAAGTGCAAAATTCTCTAAGATTACTATAATGTTAATTCAAAGTGTAAATATTTACTTCTATATGACTACATACCCTCGATTTTATCATGGGTACTAAATATGTAATATGAAGTGTTGGATAATTATAATAGTGGAAACTATGTGAAAGAGTTGTAATATAGAAACTGGTTGCAGGTATGAAATAAAACCCAGAAATTAGGTAATTTTTATTTATTCAATTTCAACATCTTGCCTCATTAGTACGTCATTTCAAAATTGAGCCAGTGGTGTTATATGAGTTTGGTACGGAGCCCATCCTAAATTCATGGATTTCATTTGATTTTTCCTGTTATCAGCAGTCTCATGTGATGGATCATTTTCTTGAATATGTTCCCCAAAATATGACTTAGCTTGCTTAATTTAATATGTTCCAAGACTGATTAAAATTAAATTGAATATTTTCATTCCGGGGAACATATTCAAGTGTGGAATTTAAGCATCAATATGTACAAAGATGGCTTCTAATGCCCTATTTAAAATAGATTGACCACCAGGTCGGTTGGTCGCTTACTGCAGCTAGCAGTGTAAGTTATAAGATTTCTTTTGAAATAGGTAATTAGAGGACTTTTGTAAGTAAAATGTTAGTAACCTCTAATAAAACAATGGAATTGTTTGAATCAGACCCAAAGAGTATAACATATAGTTAGATTTCTACTGGACAGGTTTTCCCTGCTTATATGGGCTATACCTAAATGTAAAGGTGCATATTGATTTTTGAAGCAATAACACTTTTTTATATAAGTAAACATGAGTTTTTGAAATGCATACCCGAGAAGCAATTCTGCAAAGGGATTCCTTAGCCCATAGTCTGACTTAATATAAACCTAAGGCCTTTTTAGGCTTTGAACAAACCTCACCTAATTGAGTTAAGCAAGAGAACAATAAAACAAATTGTGTGACTGTTAAATCTGTCCAGTATTTACATACTATATCAGTGGAATTTTCTATATTTTCAAATTCAATTAGTTTCTGTTCTTTGATTTTATTGTTAGTAAGTCAAGCATGAATTATTTGGTGTAAACAATACAGTGAACTTATATTACCGTAAAAATGCAAAATCATATTGACTCATGTGATTTTCACAGACTCTGGCATTACTTTACGAATATTTTACAATCCCCGAGGATCTTCTTTCTTAAATATAATGGTACCCTTCGACATTCCAAATTATAGCACTCTGGTACAAAAAAAATGAGAAGTTGTATCAGGAGTGCGACTGTAACCTGGAAGTATAACATTTTGTTGTTCAATTCTTAGGTCTGGTTACTTCGTACGTTCAAATTACGAGAAAACTTAGTCCAGTTAGCAAGCCAATATTTAAATCACATGTAAAATCAAGAACCTGAGCATAGCTGTAGAAAATAAATGATACTATTTTGTGAAAGGAAGGAAGGTTACACTCATACACACAAACCATTGAGATAGACATATGGAGATGCCCCGTTAAACTGTTCTTTGATATCTTGACACGAATCTATCAAATATCGTTTTGTTTCTTTCTTACAAAAGTGAAAATACATTTGTAGAAAGAGATGCATACTGTTTCGTCTGTGGCATGTATTTTCTGTGACGTCACAAAAATTGCCTACCGTGACCAGTCCGCCATTTTAAGTGCCGAACGAACGTGTGAATTTTGCTACTATTAATGGGCGATAGTGAAGATACCTAAAGAGAAAATTTAATTAGTCTATCGATATATAATATTAAACAGACAGACTTACGTGCCTAAGCCTAGCTCACATGCAGTGACTAAAGTAATAGGAAATTATTATTAATTAAAATTGGAAAGCTTAATAATTGATGAATTATTATCATTGTCAATTAATTTTAGTTTTTTAAAACCTCAATTTTTCATAATAATTGAACATATAAGGTTCCTACGACAAAGTTTGTCATAAACTTTGATTAGTAACTTACCGTACAAAACTAAAAAAAATATTTAAATTACACCCAAATTATCCTACCTACTTGAAAGTAAGTACTTATCGCCTCCTTAAAATAATTTTTTACAAAAAAAACTATTCCTATTTATTTTACAATAACATTTTCTCGCACTTATTTATACAAAGAAAATACACGTCTATTGGTGTAACTTTATAGTCATACTAGCTGACTCGGCGAACTTTGTACCGCTTAAGTTAAATAGTGATCTTTAATAAGTTTTTCTTAGAATTTGCGTAGTTCCACAATTTGAAACTGCCTAAATATTTCTGAAACACGACTTTTCGATCAAATTATTACAATTTAGGTCCGTAATGTGCAGCCCCCCTAGACAAGATGTCTTTCGATAATCGCTAACGCAATCGCTAAATGGACAATGTATGAGATTTAACAATTGCGCTCGAAAGCTAAGCGAGGGCTTATTTCAAATCCCATATATTTTCCTACTAGCGATTGCGTTAGCGATTATCGAAATGCATCTTGTCTAGGAGGGCTGTTCAGCTAAGATCTATTTCCCTAGATATGTCGTAGATAAGTGGATTGATGAATTTGTTTAAACTTAAATTTATCGATATTGCACAACTAATACTGAGTACATCACTAGTAAAGGTAGCCATTTTATGTGCCAAAGTTTTGTAGGTAGTCACGCTGATTCTGTAGGTAGGGCCGGTCCATGTATTTGTTTAGTCATTGACACAAACAATAAACAAAAGTCAAAACGACAGCTACAGTGGCATTGACAATGTCATCCTTTTAATTGCCAGTAAAAAAAACTAAATGTGGCCCTGCTAAAGAAACAATAAAAAAAAACATTTTTAAATTTTTTCTCCTAAATGCAGGCCTTAATATTTTTAATATTCATGGATAAACATCCTTCTCATAAAGTTCTATTTCCGTCATAAATTTTTAAACTGGTTAAAACAGGTTCAGAATAAAATTCCACGTTCCATACAAAAATTGGACATGTCCTTTATAGTATGTTATGTTACTGTTTTATTTTCTCGCAATCGAAGTGAAAAGCAGAGTTTATAACTCGTGCACAAATCATTTTTATCCTCGACTTCTTCATCTGCCCTCGCCCTGCGGGCTCGGGCATATAACGATCTCGAATAAAAATGACTTGCTTTATGCACTCGGCATAAAATCTACTATTGTCTACAAATTAAAAATGATTTGTGTTATTTTATTTAAAAAAATAGTTTAATAGGTATTTTTTCCTGACAAGTGTGTTGATAAACGTCGTTCGCTATACGTGCGTACGAGTATATTGGTTATAAGTATACACACTCAGCTCTATTATGCCCTCGCCTTCGGCTTACTATTATCAAGGATGATATAAATTATTATTATTATATTATTCTTCGTCTATGCTATTATGTAATCTGTGGCTCGGGCTGAAATTCCGCCTCGTGAGTTAAAACCACCATAACACATTGTATTGTACTAAACTTGTATTGTAAAGAGCGTCGGTGGCGCAGTGGACTCGGCACTTGCCTTCCAATCGGGGGGTCGGGGTTCGAGACCCGCCATGTACCAATGTGTTTTTCGTTTCGAATTTCATATGTACATTTGTCTGACGCTCCTACGGTGAAGGAAAACATCGTGAGGCAACCTGCATACTGTGAAGAAATTCAATGATGTATGTGAAGTTGACCAATCCGCACTGGGCCAGCGTGGTTGACTAAGGCCTAATCACCCTAATATAGGGTAGGCTCGAGCCCCTCGGTGGGGACGTATATGGGCTGTGATGATGATGATGAAACTTGTATTGTAATACATACAACATAACATGTTCTATAATGAAGTCGATGCCTAGCAATTATCACTTGGAAAGTCTTAAGAATACAAGAACAATAAATGTACATATACTACTTAGTTTAAAAGGCACCAACTTCAATATAAAAATGTATTGTAATATTTATAAATTTTTGGTGCTTTTGAAGTCGGTTTTATTTATTGTTCAAAAAATATTTAGTTTCATAATCATATTTAAACCTAACCTATAGACCAGTCGTCTTGACTTGATCTACCTACCTTTAATATTTCATCATCATTCCTGGGCATAGGTTTCTCCCAAGAACTAAGGCGAACCTTTTTAACCTCAAAAACGACGGGGTGCTAATAATATAACGTGTCTGTGTGTGTGTGTCTGTCTGCGTGGCATCGAGCTCCCGAACGGATGAAACGATTTTGATGCGGTTTTTTTTTCTTTGGATCGAAATGGTTCTTAGTTATAATTTATGAAAATCTGTTGAGGCGTTTGAAGATCATCAGCTTAATTCCTAGTTGATGAGGGGATCTCACCAACTTTCACAAGTCCGAATGATTATTCGAAATGGTAACCTGGGTGTGATAATGCATCATCAAGTAGTCTGCAAATACCCAATTCCTCAGCAACTTACTGCTGATTGATACGACTCGAAATTTACTGTTACTTTGATGATGCTCGTATTGCTACGACAGGTTACATTGACCTGCAGGCCAATTATGGATCTTTCATCGTATGACATGGTATAAATTTGAGAAAAAGAAGTCATGAAATGCTGCATTTCGTATTACCGATCTCCAATTATATCATCACTATGGCATAATTTCAATAATTAACAAATGATCAAAAATCTGACCGGAAATCTTATTTTTCGTTTTGCACTATGATATCATATGATATCATTTGCAAAACCATGAGATCGGTAATAGACCAGAACGCATTGTTGGTCGGTGGGGTAGTAGGGGTCGCGTGCGCTCAGCTAATGAGGGTTCGCTGTGGTCAGTCAGTCCTATGACGGGTGACCAAAATTCAAAATTTTTAACCGACTTCAAAAAAGGAGGATTTTATCAATTCGGTTGTATTTTTTTTTATATTTGTTACCTCATAACTCCGTCATTTTTAAACCGATTTCCAAAATTCTTTTTGTATTTGATAGAGTATACTACAAGGGTGGCCCCATGGTCACCAAAGTCAGGATCTGATGCTGGGATCCCATAGAAAATCGAGGAAAACACTAATTTAATACCAGCTCACCGAAGGTAAGCTGGTATTAAATTAGGGTTTCTTTCACTAAAAAGATTTCATTCACTCAAAAGTTAAAAATATTTTTTTTTACAAAAAATAAAAACCGACTTCAAAAACACTGAAAACTTTAAAATAATTTAAGAATATGTACAAACAACATCACACTTCTATATTGAAGTCGGTGACAAATTTTAACACTTTCTAGGAGATCTTCGTTTGGCGCCGACTTCAATATAGAAGTGTGATGTTGTCTGTACCTATTCTTATATTATTTTTAACTTTTCAGTGTTTTTGAAGTCGGTTTTTATTTTTTGTAAAAAAAAGATTTTCTTTTTGGAAGTTTTTCATTTGCAATAGTGCATGCAACGCGAACATAAGTGAGGTTGGCTTTCGTCTCTTAGGAAGGGGTTCTGAAGTGAACCATTCCGAACCCCTTACACCCCTTTCCCGTCATCCTAAATTAAGTTCATCCTTAAGATTAGTCCTATTTAGTTATCACTTCTTTTTCTAGTACAAGCTACATGAAGGAGAGATGCGAGCTTGGCTAACATTCAAGCGAGAACGCGCAGCGCGCTTAGCACGCGAGCAGCGCTTAACCGCTGCCGCCAAGCGGCTGCAGGCCTGGTGGCGCGGTGTCATGGTGCGCAGAGCTCTGGGTTCTTTCAAATATTTGAAAAATGTTAAGAAGACACCAACGAAATCCAAGAAAAAATAGATGATTAATAGTCCTACATTGTGATACGAGGGAGGAAAGTATGTGGAAACTCATGACTTTAAAATCTCCCGCCTTCGGCTAGGGCTTGTTAATGACAGCTCGTTTGCAATAACCTACAAGTGCCTTTACAGTGAGGACAGCAAGGGCTGCAATGATGGCCAAGCTGGAAGGCCTAGAGCGTAGCTAGGCTAGCTCGAGGCAATCATAGCGTGAGTGACCAGCGAAGCGGTCATTGTGGGCCAAGGCTTGTATAGTGCTTTACTCAAAAATGCAAGTACCTAATCTAAATAAAATCAGCAAGTAATTGAAATAAAAAAAATTCCTTGAAACAGAACGGCAAGGCCGACTTTGCTCAAACAAGGTTGTCATAATAATGAGCACACATGGACTTAATAATCAAAACAGGACTGAGTTCTCTGACCCGAAAAACGAGCCGAGAGGGATAGCCAGAAGAGAGGCCGTTTGTCCCTTTTTTATACCCTATAAAATAATTTCCTCGCATTGAAAAGAACAATTGAAGTATGACAATATTAGGATGAAAATCGATATGACACCTCTCTGCTGTTTTTTACCTCTTATTATCTATTTTTCTATGGTTGCCTGGAAGAGATTGCTGCGCAGCAATAAGGCCGCCTATAACATTTGCTTTTTATTATGTTTTGTAACTATGTGCAATAAAGTTTTATGTATGTATGACTAACAAATAATAACTAAAATATTTATGTTTTAGATAAATAATTAATTATTTTAGTTTTTAAATATAAATACTTTGATATGCAAAATCATACTTTACTTATTTTCAAATATTATTTTTGTCCAGAGACTATTGTTGAATAGTTTGTTGGATTAAATCGAAATAACCAAAAAAAATAATAATAAGAACCTATCAATTATTTCTGTAACTATATTTTCAAAATACTTGCTTGTTCAGTGGATCTAATTAATTAAAGCGGTTTTAGATACATAAAGCAGCTCATAAAACACGCCTGCCGCGATTTATCGCGGTGAACTGTCAAAATAAGATGAAAACCTATTGTATTTTGACAGTTCACCGCGATAAACCGCTTTATCATATTGTGTTTTGATGGTCATGCTAGGGGGGCTGAAGACATTCATTTTAGGAGTTTTACTTTTTAGAGGAATTAAAACTTACACACTCTCATCAGAGAGGGAAAGATTAAAGATATGGCATTCGCTTATAAAGCTCTTTGAAATATTGCTTAATAATCCTCTTATTTGAGATATTAACTGCATACAACAAGCTTTTCGTCACATTCGCCGAAATTACTTTTAGCCACATTTGCCTAAACCATTTTTTGGTATACTTACTTACTGGAACTGTAAATGCATAACTTTCACTGAAAGAACTTAATTATGGACACCCTAAAACTATTCAAAATCAAAGCCAGAAATGACGTACTAATGTCACTGTCAAAAAACGCCATTTTCACTATTGTTGCCAGTGCTCTAACCTTAAAGACTACAATTGTCACTTTTTGGGATATTTAAATTCATCATCATCATCACAGCTCATACACGTAACCACCGAGGGGCTCGAGCCTACCCTATTTATATGAAATATTTAAATTAAATAACCTTGTTTTTAATCATCTTTCCATAAATAATTGATGGTTTACCATATTTAAATTCAATTAGAACAGTTGAATTTTAAAAAATAGATTCTTTATTTGTAGAAACGAATCTTTTTTTTCACACACACCCGCCATTGGCTAGACGGTAAGTGTATGTGGGGCTCTCCCGGCAAAGCGCCGGGAGAGTTTTTAAAGAGTAGTGCTCTTTAAAAACTAACCTACTAATTTCGATGATTTTTCTTCCAATTGGCAATGTCAGAAAGGGACAAACGGCCTCCCTTCTGGCTATCCCTCTCGGCTCGTTTTTACCTCTATCATGTTGGTGGCCTAAATTGAGTCATAAGCGTATGTGATATGGTGTATTTTTGCATACGTCATTTTTAATGGAGCTCAATCCTGTTTTGATTATTAAGTCCATGTGAGCACATTATATGCATTTTTGAGTAAAAGAAAGTTGCCTATGCAAAAGATTTAATTTTCGAATCATAAATAGCCGTGTAACGTGTTTCTCTATCTCACTCAAGGCTGCCTGGAAGAAATTGTATTTCGGCCGTATGAAGCAAATGTTTGTTAATATATTTTTGTTAAAATGTGTATTTGTGTGCAATAAATTATTTAATTATTAATGTACAATTAATTATTTAAAATACGACCTACGTTGAAACCAATTTTTATTTTATATTTTACATAATCTGCCAAGTAAAGTTTTTTTAAACACAACTGAGTTGGCAAATAAGCAGGCTAGGCTGTCCACCCGATGGTAAGTGAACTAAGGGATCGGCCACGACCACGACTTCGACTGTTTATTTAGTGGCCGCACGCGACCTCGATTGCCAACTAGAACTGTCAGTTTTGAAAGAAACAACGTCTAAGCGTGGTATAAACACCTCAGAATAACAACTAAAGCATAGAAGGAACATTAAAATAAGAATTCATTATGTGTTATTTGTCTCTTTCTATCATACAGCACAAAATTGTGTAAGTGTAAGAGATAAGTAATATTTGTCTATTTGGCAGATCACAAGGTCACAAGATGAATTGTCATTTGGTTAAAATTGGTTAAAATATAATACGGCTAAATTCTATAGTACCTACCTTGTCTCAAAGATAGACCATCCGAGTTTGAACTCTTTGAATTGTTCGTATAATCTTTGTTTGTGCGTACCGTGGCTAGAAATCTTAGATAAAGAATGAATAGAGAGGACGATAGGACGTGACCGTATACCCGTAAGGGACAGACATAGATGACGTCATACCTGCCTAAAGTAGATGGGTATACCAGTGTTGCTTTGAGTTTTACCCTACTTTATGTTTATAGTGACTTTTACCACTATAAACATAAAGTAGGGTTGATTGATCTACGTATTTTTTTTGACATTTTAAAGAGCGCCCCTCGCTCAATAATATGTCTCAAAAAATAAAAGTAGGAGGAAGTTGCGATTTTTTTTTATTGAATTCTTCATTCAACTTTCGCCGCAGTCTTAAGTCACACTTTTAAATAAAACTACACTTTTCGGATTTACTCGAGTATATTTCGTTTTAAAATATTTTACTTAATTATTTATTTAAGCTATTATGTAAACATCTTTACAAATATAAGAAAAAATATTAGGAATCATCATCATCATTCACACGCGTCCACTGCTGGATATAGGCCTCTCCAAGTGCTCGCCACTGAGCACGATCCGCGACCACTCGCTTCCAGCTTTTGCCAGCTAGGTACCTTGCGAAGATCGTCGCTCGATTAAAAATACAGCGGGCAATAATCATTGTTTTTTCTTTATCTCTGCAGTTTATTTAAAATCCAATATTTACACATTTACTAAATATTTGTGAAGATTTAGAAAATGTATAATATTAAATTTTAAATAAACATTTTCTAAAATTAGATTTCAATAGCACCGTTATTGTCATCGAATAAAGGACTTCGGCTTACAGAGATAAAATTCACGACAATACAGGTAAAAATTCACTTGGGCTGGGTAAGTTCAAGAACTGAACTACTGATACCGCACTCAATATGGTGCTAAAAGCCCAAAGTTGGTAAGCTTGCTCACAATGTGGAAAAAAGATCTGGCAAAGAACGCAAGATGCCGATGTAGATAGCTGGTTATTCTTAGTTGCCCGTGTTGCCACCCCCAACCTCGCTCCCGCTGGCGCCAACTTGGAAATAGCGCAGGACAAGACCAATTTGTAGATCTCTGAGGAAGATTATGTTCTGTCAAGTACCTATATAATTAATTAGAAACACTTGTTCGGTGCATAGAGCTATATCTACATCCTATGTGTTCTTGTTAAATATTCAGACAAAGTAGAGATATGACTTATTTCATTTGGATTAAGCCAGATTACTAGCTATGGCACAAAATTGCTAATAAATCACAAACATTTTCTAGAGGCTGTCTACTCCTCGCCACTCACCAGCTGTTTTTGGGTGTGGTAAACACGTATTGAATTGCTTACGTACAAACTCATATGCCTTTGAACTTAAAAAGTGTAAGCACAGCGCGAATTTCCTTAAAGGTTCAGAATACTTTCTTTTGTCAACTCCTAAAAATCTTTTCAGAAAATCTCTATTGGTTCCTCCTACAGTATCTAAAATGTCCAACTACTAATTTTGCATCATTAACTTACACTTCAAATCACTTTACACATTTTCAAGTGTGACTACTTTTTTTTCCCAATCGTCTAAGCGATTGACGCACTGGCCGTAGTTTTTTATTTGATGACCTCGCTGATTGTTTCAAACCCAGCATTTGAAGCCGCATTTTTCTCTTTCGGGGCGTATTCAAATTTGAACCGAAATCCAACACCGATGCGTCCTGAAACAATATGTATACAGGTTAAAAATAAAAGCAGGTTCTAATTTTACAACATTAAAAATATTAATTAATAAATTTTTAAACTGTATCTGTACTAATGGTCAAACTTGTTATATTAATAGAAAATGACCAAAATCAAACCATTAATAATATGTTTGGCCATATCAAAATAGTAGAAAAGGATTTGGTACCTACCCTACCCATGTTAATCCAAAACTGTAAAATAAATTTCAAAATCCCCCATAAAAATAGTTGGGTTTGTGAAAAATAAATTTAGGTTTTGGCTTGATAGGGTATGTACCTTGTAGATATAATATGTATACGTTACTGACCTGTAAAAAAAGTTTAGGAATAGCACCACTCCTAAGAAAAGTGCCTTTTTTGTTTTTCTGAATCCACTGTTGTTCAAAATGCTTAGAACACATTCGGGTATGCTTGGTTGGCTGCCAATTCAATCGATCAGTAGCTTTAACCCAACTGTTTTCGAGTAGTTATCTCCGAAGGAAATCTGTTAAATACAGACAAACAAGCAAATGGAAAGTCTCACTTCAAAAGAATTAACTTTGTTATCTAAAATGCTCAAAATTTTATACTTAAATATGTCAATATTAATGTAACACAGAAACTAATATGTGAGTTCCCTTTCACGTAACAAATTACCTACGAATCAAGGAAAAATAGTCGTAGCGTAACTGGTATCATTATAACCCGGCAAAATGTTATACGCGTTGGCTGTATAAGTGGCCATATTGTATGGCGACATTCCTAGTTTGTTAGGTTAACAGTAACCTTACTACTTAGTTTGAAATTTCATGTTTAATCCCATAATATGATTGAGAACCATAGTAGAATGATAAAATATTGCAATATAACTTGTATTTATAATTTAAAAAATAGTTTTGGCGCTTTTTATTGACACAATTTAGGTCTTACCTGTAAAAGGTTATATTTTCCTGTTTTCTAGCACTATCACTATTACAACCTAAAACGGAGCAGTGCACCATGATTTAAATGTTCAAATAGTTCACAATTACACTAATTAAAGTGTTAAATAATTACACAGTAAGCTATAATTCACACAACAAATTTCTTCCACGTATTTGTTTAGCACCAGACGCTAGTTATGGGCGTTATAAACCGTAAACAGTTATTGAAACTATTTATTAGCAGCAATACCGAAAACTATGTATTGACTTCTTCAGAAACTATTTATCGGGAGTAACTATTTATTGTGTGGAACGGACGGTTCACGGTTTCGTGGTACCCGAGCGAGAGCCGATACTAGGTGCCAGGCTGACGGAACCGACGGCAAACGATTCGCGCCAAATTGTAAAATAGGAATTGTAAATACAAAACTTCGTAACATAGTGTAAATAAAAACGTGTAAAATATAAAATAGGTTTATAGTAAGGGGTAAATATTGTGGATATGTACAGAATAACAATGTACATAAAATCAAATGAACTTTTAATTTAAATACGCCTGCCACCTGGCAGCCAGTCCTAAGCCTGGTCAAAGTATGAAGGAAAGTTCATTTTCATTTACCAAAATAATACTGGTGGTTACTATCGAACACCTAATACTCAGTCACGTCAATAGATAGTTGCCGAATAAAATCATTTATTCAATAAAACATGATTTTCCTTCGAACCGAAACCGAGCCCTCAGTCGACACTTGCGATACCCGATACCCATTCAATAACTAGTTATTAAAATAAATAGTTTCAAAAACCGTTATCACAAACTAAACCAATACATAGTTTCGGTATTGCAAAAACGCGTACCGACCCACCACTACCAGACGCTGGTGATAAACAATCCCCACTACCAGTTTCACCTATATACGGTAACAAGGACAAAAAAAAAATGATGCCATCTTCTTCTTTCCTTTGTAATGTGTATAAGTTTATCTCTTTTCCTCATGTTTGACGGCTTTTATAGCCCATCTATTCATTCTTTATCTAAGCTAGAAATATTTTGGTGATATTTTATTAATATTTAAGTGATTAGAATGCAACAATTCTTTAGGTATTTACAAATAGTGTGAGTTTGTGCACTCTATAGCACAATGTCTTGTGTAGTTTGGGTCTGCAAATTTCATTCGTCAAAATAATAGCCGTAACAGACGATCCGATTTGGTTGGAGCCAACCGCCCGACCCCAACCAAATTGGAACGTGTGTACGGCTGTCGGCCCGACATAATTATTATTAGCTTGTCGGGTGCTTGACGGCCCGATCGCTCATCCGACAAGTAGGGACACGACAAAAGACAAAAGTATCGATACTTTGTGGTTTAAGTAAATTATGTGTGCTTAAAGTAATAAATTAATTATGGCAACCGTGTTTCATTATTTATTTATTTTCGCACGTTTAGTTACGCATTTTGTAATAGTGGCGTTATTCGTAGTGTCAATATATCTAACAAACATTACCTCAAAAACTTAAGGACAACCATGAAATCTATCTGTAGATACCTATTTATTTATTCTTTATAAACTAATTTTATAAACTTTATAAAGTAAAAACAAAAGGTGTTAATTTATTTGAGTTTCGCAAAGACAATTTGTGTTTTTGTTTTGGCCAAAATAGTATTTTGTATCGATATCGATATAGGTTCATAATACCTACTTTTTAGGGCATCCCTACTGTTGGATTGCCAACCGCGTCGGACCGTCTGTAGGCGCGTCGGCTCCTCATTTGGTTGGATCACGTTGGATCCAACCAAATTGGATCGTCTGTTAGCACTTTTACTATGAGGTTATCTTGATCATGCGTAGTGTCAGAAGAATAACTAATAATACGAGTATAGAAGCGAAACTCCCGGCCGTCGAGCGCTCAAGGCCACGTTATTTACCTACCGTTTGATTTCCGTTGAACGGAATCGCCAGTCAAGGCGCGCACCGTGTGTTTCAGGTACCTTGTGAATGTTTTCCTATTGATTACCTGATTAAGCTTTTTATAAGAATGCGAATTTACTACGCGCTGAAGTTTAATAACCGAAACTTCAAATCATCTACAAAAACGCCATCTTTTATAAATATCAGACATTTGTAAATATTTATGTTGAATTGAAACCTTTTATATAAAAATGATTGAATACTTTAAAATTATTTTTATTATAGGTACCTACCCTAGATACAGATACCGTTTTATTCGTAATATTCATTACATGTCAAAGCTAATACAATATAATGTATCGAGTTTCTAAAGCTGTCATTGTAGTGCAATTTTGAAACTCTGTAAGTATGGGATTTTTTTTGTCAAGTCGGGAATAATTTGAATTATGAGAAACTTTGGTACTGCTATTTATATTTTTATCGACCTTTGTCACTGTTCCATATAAAATTTAAATACCTACAATCGACGACACGGTTAGCGCAGAGGTCGAGTGATCGCCTACTGTGCAACAGGTCGCGGGTTCGATTCCCGCATGGGACAGATATTTTGTATGGCCTACAGAAATTATTGTTCTGGTCTGGGCGTATGTGCATGTGATATTCTATGTTTGTAACTGCACCCACGACACAGGCGAAATCCTAGTGTGGGGCGACGTTTTTAAAAAAATAAAAAAAATCAATACTTGATTAAAATTATGAAACAACAGATTTTTTTTCAAGTGAAATTGTTGGTCTGATAGTAAAAAGTGAGCTTAGGTTTTATTCATTAGTACATTCATAACTTCAACTCTTGGACTATAAACGTAGGTACGATACCTAAATTACAAACCATTTTTGTACATCGAATTCGAAACATTTTAATGATTTTGTTCTCGAAGTGTAGGGATTAAGCTCAATTAATCAAAAATAGGCAGGTTCTTATAACTACGGAATCAAAAAACTAAAAATGTGCGTACTATTGCTAAAGATAGTCGCTCGCTCGCTACACTTGAAGTACAAAATCAATAAGACTCGGTGTATGCTCAGTTTCTAATTTAATGTAAAATATGGAGGTACCTATATAAAAAATATTGTAGTGGTAACCATACGTCCATGTGGTGACCCTAGCGGCGTCCGCAGACTACTGCGGGGCGTTACAGGGTGAAGGGCGCCGTAGGTATGCAAATAGCGGCATTTGGCGCACCCACAAAGGAGATTCGCTTCTATACTCGTATTATTAGTTATTCTTATGGTAGTGTTGTCTTTGGTCGATATTTTTATCTTACAGATTTTTTATAGACGATGTAAAAAAACTTTTCGATAAAGTGTATTGGCAGATTTGGCAGACGAAAGTGAAGTCCAAAAAAGCAGTCTCATTTGCTCCAGACATTTTCCACCAGATTAATTTGTATGGTAAAACTATGAATTAGAGGCGTCAAGACGTAAGTCAAGTTATTTAATAAAAGGATATCTTTTAATTAAAATATTACTTATGAAAATTAAAATGTATTTAATTTTTTAAATATTTCTTTTAGGAATCCTTGACACAGCAGATACCAAAAGAAACCAGTTTAGAAGATTTTTTCTAAGAATTAAAATATTAGCGAAAGAACTGGAAAGAGTCAAAAAGATCAAACATCAAAACGCTGCTTTCGGAAAATTAACACCTCTAAACCTCTAAATAAACCCGGCCGCACATCAAGCGTAATAAGTCAATCGAAAAATATCTTAAGAATAAATAATGGTCAATTTTTAATGTGTTTAGTTTAATTTCCAGGCATATCTACAAATAGTAGTTTTAGCTTTTACGAATTTATCTGAAGTTCAAGATGCGTGAGGGTTAAATTTTCGGGTAAATTAAATATGAGATTAACCTCAAGTAACTACATACCTAAGAGCGAAAAAATAAACATAGTGTGTGTTTCCGATTTCCTGCCCATAGATTGTAAATCTCTGCAATGGAAAAATTCCAACAGTTAAGATAATAGGAAACACCCGTAATTTTAATAGTTCAATTTTTAGGGTTCCGTTCCTTAAAAAGAAAAACGGAACGATTATAGGATCACTTTATTGTCCGTTTGTCTGCCAAGACCTATTATCTCGGAAACGCGTGAAATTATCGAGTTTAAATCAAAATCATATAAGTACTCAACTAGGTCTACAGTCCCTTCAGGTTGTGAAAAAATTTTACTTCTAAGTTAACGTAAAAATTACTAATTACCTAGGTACTCATTGAATTTGTGAATCTCTTAAATGGAAAAATTCCATCAATCTAGCCAACGGGAGACACCCGTAATTTTAATAGTGCAATTTTTGTCTTGGTAGGTACGCCAGATTTTTCAATTCTTAGATAGGACTGAAAAGGGAATAATTTAGAAATATGTTTTATATATTTACTATCATCTTTTTAAAGCTATTCTTGAGTAATTTGTCGTCACAGACGTTTAAATTAGTCATCATAAGCACCAAAAACCCTTACATCCCCCAAAAACCCCTTTACTCGTTTTTCTTAATAGCATGTCAACGTCCGCTTTTAGTCTCTTGACTGGCTAGCCTGACCATACCAAAGGGCACAGCAGCTTTTAACAGGATAAGTTTCATAAGAAAATGTATCCTTTTTTATTTATGTTGTATTTCTCGTAATAAAAACATTTTAGTATTAAGAATAGAGTTAATTCATAATATATCGACGTTGAAACTAGGCGAGTCATGAGAAAAACATCACTTGCAGAAACAGAAATTAGTGACCACCTACGAATTTTCGAAACATCTTACATAATACCTGTCTCTTTCTAACTAATTATAGTCTGCCTAATGTCAAAGTGAGTCAAATATATTTAATTCAGTAGCTATTTTAGCAAGGTTTCTATGCTTTAGTTGTTATTCTGAGCCTTTATGTAACGAGGCTGTCGCAATGGCAGAAGTAGAATCTGTGAGTTGACATTGAACACTTTGAATGATGGTAGCCCCTTTTGACGTAAACAATACATCGAAACCTCAGAACAATCACTACAGCATAGAAGGAAGATTAAAACAAGAATTAATTGTGTGCTATTTGTCTCTTTCTAACATACGGCACAAAACTGTGTAAATGTAAGAGATGAGTAATATTTGTCTTTTGGCATATCACAAGGTGGTCAGTATATGAATTGATTGAATTGTCATTTTGGTTAAAAATTAAAATTGGTTAAAAATATATAACACGGCTAAATTCTATAGAACCTTGTATCGAAGATAGACCATCCGAGTTTGAACTATTTGAATTGTTCGTATAATATTTGTTTTTGCGTCCCGTGGCTAGTAATATTTTGATGATATTTTATTAATATTTAAGTGATTAGAAAGCAAGAATTCTTTAGGTATTTACAAATAGTGTGTGTTTGTGCACTCCGTAACACAATGTCTTGTGTAGTTTGGGGCTGCAAGTCTCATTCGTCGCGAAAGGAAAACAATCAAAATTTATTGACCTTAAATTGGCATGTTTTCTCATATTGTTACTTGAATGTGAGCTAATAAGTACACTTATATACATAAGAAATATTGCTGAATCATTGTGTAGAAAAACAATACGTAATATTCACTTCACTTTTATGTTTTAGCGATTTTTTGAAAATTACTTTGAGGTTTTCTTGATCATGCGTAGTGTTGTAAAATTTTGTCGATATTTTTATTTTACAGATTTCCTAAAGACAATGTATAAAAACATATGGATAAAGTGTATTGTCAGACGAAATTGGAGTCCAAGAGAGCATAGTCAAATTTGCTCCAGATATTTTCCATCAGATTAATTTTGTATGTACTTAGTAGTAAAACTATGAAATGGAGACGTCATGACGTAAGTCAAGTTATTTAATGAAAGGAAATCTTTAAACTAAAATATTATTAATGAAAATAAAAACGTATTTAATTTCTTAACTATTTCTTTAAGGAATCCTTGACACGGATGCCAAGAACAACCAGTTCAGATGATTTTTTTCTAAGAATTAAAATATTAGATCAAGAAAAGAACAGAAAGAGTCAAAAAGGTAAAATATCAAAACGCCGCCTTCGGAAAATTTACATTCTAAGCCCGGCCGCACATCAAGCGTAATAAATCTATCGAAAAATGTCTAACAATAAAGTATGGTCAAATGTTAATGTTTTTAGTTTAATTTCCAAGCATATGTACAAATAGTAGTTTTAGCATTCACGAATTTATCCAAGGTTCAAAATCCATGAGGGTTAAATTTTCGGGTAAGTAAATTAAATATGAGATTAACCTCAAGTACCTCTAAGCGATGCGATAAAAAATTAATTAAATCTAAGAGATGAATTAAAAGCAGTGTGTCTTCGATTTCCTTCCTATAGAATTTGTGAATCTCTGCAATAGAAAAATTCCAACATTTTAGATAACGGGAAATACCCGTCACTTAAATAGTCCAAATTTTAGGGTTCCGTACCTCAAAAGAAACACTGAACCATTATAGGATCACTTTATTGTCCGTTTGTCTGTCAAGACTATCTTGGAAACGCGTGAAGGTATCGAGTTGAAATTAAAACCATATAATTACTCAGTTCTACACTAATAAGTTCTAGTCCCTTGAAGATGTGAAAAAATCAAACTTCTAAGTTAACAAAAAAGGTACGGCCGTTTATGTCGCCAAAAACGTATATTTCGACATTCTCACGGGCATCAAAATGTATAGGGTACTTTTCGTTGATCTAGCTAGAACTATGAAACTTGTGAAGTTATATAGTCTTACAGCCTTACAAATAAACGTGGCATAAAGTTAAACTCGAGAATAAATTAAGAATAAGCAAAATGTCTACAAATAAACCAAGAATAACTTATACCGAGTATAACATTGACATTTCTATTGATACAAACGTTATTCCGAAGTTATACCAGCCCGCACCCTTGTATAAACCTAGTATAACTCGATTTGTGCTTGTTTGCTATTGTCATTTGAGGTTATTATATTTAAATATAGTTAATGGATACAGTAAAGTAGTCTTTATTCACTGTTAAAAATTAACAAAGTTCAAATGAGATCAATCATCATCATCATTTCAGCCAACAGACGCCCTCTGTTGGACATAGGCTTCCCCCAAGGATCTCCATACCGATCGGTCCTGCGCCTATCGCATCCAGCGGCTTCCTGCGACCTTCATCAGGTCGTCGGTCCACCTTTTGGGGGGCTTACCAACGCGGCGTCTCTTACGGATCTCATCATTACTTATCGTTCACGTAAAGAAACTCCGAGCATAGCCATCTCCACCCCCCACCCCTCCTCCCCCAAATTAATGAGATCAATACAGTTAAAGATTTCGTCGGAGCTGATAAGAGCTCGGTGGTCGAAGTGGTCAAAGCGTCAATACGGTACGTTGGAGACACGGGTTCGATCCCCGCCCGAGACGAAATTTATTTATTGATTTATTCAGCATTATTGAAAAAAAATCAAAGTTCTTTATCAAAATTTAACTATTTTCAAATTAATATAATTATTTACACGAAAGTATAAACAAATATAAAAATATGGAAATGAAACCAATCAACAAAACGGTCGCCCGGTAGAAAAACTGACAGCTTTCACAGATAAAATGTTACTTTTTTGTACATTTCTCTTTGATTGCGCTGTTGCCATATTGTGCATTTTGATAGATCGGAAGAATAGCTATACCGAAGATAAACCTCGTTTATTTGTCAAAAAATATTCTAGAGTTATTCTCGTTTTATACTAAGTATAACTATACCTAGTATAAGGGTGGAATAAATGTGGTATAACTCATTTTTATTTGTAAGACTGTTACACTACAAGTCAGGGAAAATCTCAAACTCCACATCTGTAATTAAATCATAAAAAATTTAGTCTCTATTTAAAGTATAACCTACAATTTTATACGGGACCCTCGGTGGGCGAGTCCGACCCGCACTTCCCGCTTTTAGTCTCATGAACGGCCAGCCTGACCATACCAAAGAGACACAGCAGCTATTAACTGAATAAGTTACATAAGAAAATCTACCTTTAATTATTTATGTTATATTTCTCGTAATAAAGACATTTTAGTATTAGGGATCTATTAAATACCTACATAATATAATTATCGACGTTGAAACTAGGTGAGTGATGAGCACGACATCACTGGGAGAAGAACTGACAAGCGAGAATTAGTGACGACCTACAAAATTTCGAAACATCTTGCATATACGTGTCTCTGTCTAACTTCTATTAGCAGCGCCTAATGTCAAAGTGAGTCAAATATATTAAGTTCAGTAGCTATTTTTGCTAGGTTTCTATGCTTTAGTTATTCTTCTGAGATCGAAACCCTTTTTGGCTAAACTGGCTTTAGTTGTTATTCTGAGCATAAAGGTATGTAGTATGTACAGACTTAATATAAACATAAACCATAGTTTGTATTCTGGTACCAAAGAGTCTGCACTGTTATGGCATAGACGTCTAGGGCATAGTACTTATTAGTTCCATGGGAAAGAGTGCAAATAAAAAAGAAATCTATCGGCATAGATTATTTAGAAAGCTCTTTATCAAATTGCATCCCTTAAATTAGCAAAGAGGCCTTTCCAAAAGTCAAAAAGTTCATCTACCCATGTCCTACAACTGATACACTCAGATCTACTCGTATGTGGACCAATGAGTACACATTCATGGGGAGGAGATCTATATTTATTAACTTTCACAAATGACTTTAGTCGCAAAACATTTGGATACCTTTTAAAATCGAAAGCCGATGTATTTAGAAAATTTGTAGAATTTAAGTATCTAGTAGAGAACCAAACTGGCAATAAAATAAAAGTTCTGCGTTCAGACAATGGTAGGGAATATGTAAACCACGAAATGTCACAGTTTCTAAAAGAAAAAGGCATTATACACCAAACAGTTCATTACAATCCTTAACAGAATGGAGTCTCTGAACGTGCGAACCGAACCATTATAGTAAAAGCAAAATCTATGCTCCAAGACTCTCAATTATCCAAAGCGTGTTGGGGAGAAGCGGTTAACACGGCAATATATCTAAAAAATCACTTGTCTACACAATCACTAAATAATCAAATTCCCGAAGAAATATGGTCTGGGAAGGATATTGATCTGTCTCATTTGAGAGTTTTTGGTTGTCAAGCTCATGTACTTATACCTAAAGAAAAGCGTACAAAACTTGACCCAAAAACACAGACGTGCATTTTCGTAGGATACTCTACGGAAAGCATTTTCGTAGGATACTCTACGGAAAGCGAAGATGAATCTAATCGCAACATTCTGCAGTCGTAGCAGTTTATTTAAAAGAGTTACACATAAGTCGGGATAACAAGCATCGGCATAGTCTAGGATTGGAAGAAGAATAGATTGTGCCAGTGCAATTGTTGTTTTAGTCGGCAAGAGATTTTTTAGGCGTCACTTCCTCGAAGAAATCCTCCCAGATCCAGACATCCTCCGGAGAGACTTCGAGAGTATGTCAATATGACTGGAGATTTCGAACCAGAGACTTATAAAGAAGTCATAGAGCATCTACAAAAGGATAAATGGCTTGATGCAATGAAAGCAGAGTACAGCTCATTAATGAAACACGGAACTTGGATTCTTGTGGATAGACCCACAGATAGAAAAACCACTAAATGCAAGTGGGTATTCAAAATAAAAAAGATACAAGTGGCTATATCGTTAAATATAAGGTGAGACTTGTAGCGAAAGGTTTTACTCAAGTAGCGGGAGTTGATTACGGTGAAGTTTTCTCTCCAGTTGCTAGATTGTCTTCGATTCGACTTCTAGTTGCTTTCGCTGTCTAACATAACCTGCAGATGGACCACTTAGATGTTGAAACAGCTTTTCTAAATGGAGATTTGGAAGAAGTAATCTTTATGAAGCAACCAGAAGGATTCTCAACTGATGCAAAAACCAAAGTATGCTTACTTAAGAAGTCTCTACACGGCTTAAAACAAGTCAGTCAATGGAATAAAAAAGTCTGTCAAGCAATGACTGATTTTTCGTTGACTCAAGCGACAACGGAACACTGTCTCTTTTATAAGGGAGACGATTTTCTTGTTGTTGCTGTATTTGTAGATGATTTTTTCATCCTCAGCAATAACAATATAATGAAGGAAAACTTTAAAAATGCATTGAAGAAGAACATGATCATCAAAGATCTTGGTCTCCTCAAAGATTGTCTTGGTATGAGAGTCAAACACACTAAAGATTGCATAACTCTTGACCAGACCCAATTCATAGAAAAAATCCTCCTCACAAATTCGGTATGAGCGATGCGGTATCTGTCACAACACCATTAGAACTAGGTCTAAAGCTGAATGTACTAGAAAAGGCAGACGAGGAACCTGAAGTCCCATATCAAGAGCTTATCGGAGCACTAATGTATCTTTCCATTTGCACGAGACCAGATATTGCTTATGCAGTATCTTATCTCTCGCAATTTAACGTACATTACGGGGAGGTACACTAGAAGGCCGCTAAGCGAGTTCTTCGTTACCTCAAGGGCACCAAAGATCTTGGACCTCAATTCCGCAAGAATGGTCAGATCTATCCCACCAGATACGTAGACGCGGACTATGGGAACAATATTGTATACCGACGTTCGTACACCGGGTTCACATTCATGATGAGTGGCGCACCTATATCCTGGGAAGCACGGAAACAGCGCACTGTCGCACTATCAACGACAGAAGCCGAATATATGGCTCTCGCTGAAGCATGTAAAGAGGCTATATATCTAAAAACGCTTATCTCAGATGTATTCGCCATCACTCATCCCATCATCATTCATACCGACAATCAAAGCTCAATCAAACTGGCACACAACAACACATACCACGCACGAACAAAACACATAGACATTAAACACCATTTCATTCGAGACTCACTTTCACAGTACAACATTAACATAGCATACATACCTACACAAGACATGATTGCCGACATCCTGACGAAACCATTACTCAAACTAAAGCACTGTAAATGCACGAGATTTAGGATTAGGTTAGGTGTTAAGCCGGCTTTTGACTATAGGATGTAATATATATTACATGTTCAGCTATATATTACATCCCGGGTTTGCTGTTCTCACTATCAGATATATTTTTTAGAATAGTTCAGCTTCTATGATCCTTACATCATAACGTCTTTTATTGAAACGGTTGACCTCTCGTTATTAAATGGATAATATGGAAATTGTTTTGCTAGATACTTTCGATAGTTCATCAGACGAAAATGATGCAGTATTCGATTTACATGTCTCATTATTTAGAAAAAATACAATAAACGTCGATTCTGGATATCGAATCTTAATAGACTAAAGGCCTTACTAATAACCATTGTATAAACCTTGTATAGTTAAGTAGTGTTTTGTCTCTTTTGTTCGAATTTGAAATGTCATTCGAGTGAACGTGACAAAACACTGTTTAACTAAATCAGGCGTATACAATGGTTATTAGTAAGGCCTTAAGAAAAGATTATAGTGAATTTCTTATTACGTTTCTCCATGCAGCATCCTTAATTTCATTCATTTTATACTCTTCAAGATTAGTCGTAAACCTAACACTTTCTATAAAATGTTCCATTATAGGGATAAATACGTAAATAGGTAAATACGTAAAGAAAAGATTGCGAACCAAAATACCCAAAAATCATAACACGCGGACAGCTATGTAAGTACGTGCGCATGACCGTCACGATTCGAAATGAAGGCGAGGCAGGGGCAGAGGTGCGGTGTGCGGGAACGTGAGGTAAAATATATCGCCTTCAAATATAGCTCGGTCGGGCGAAAAAATATTTACAGTTTGGGGTGTAATATATATTATAGCACAGTGAGAACGGTCTCGTAAAAAAGTATGGCAAGCGATAAAATATTATATCTCAAAATGTAATATATATTACATTATATCCCATAGTCAAAAGCCGGCTTTAAGGTGATTGTGTACATATTGGACTCAATTCTGTGCGCCCGCCGTCTAAATAACCTAAAACTAAAATGTCTAAATTTAAACTTAATTTAAATGGCCGGTTAAGCAAGTGCTATTCTACGGTGAAAGGCTAACTAAATTTAGGCAGAGCTTAAGCGTAATTCTAAAATGTCTAAAATTCGTGTTTGTGTTGCTATCGTAAATATAGGTATTAAAAGTAAATTAATTGATGGATCTTGTTGTTAAAGAAACTAAAACAGGTTAATGTTTGTAACAGTTAATAAATTTAATGTACATTTTTATCTTATTTTTAACAATATACTTAATTGTAACTACAAAAAAATAATTATTATTTTCCTATTCATTAAAGGCGAAAACAAATAATTTGAGAAAATAAAAATTTCTACCTCATTTGTCTTTTAGATTTGTATTTTCATTACCAAAATTGCGGATTTTAGCAAGGTTCTAATTTTAATCGGGATGATTTTAGTCGCCGCTAAAAATAGTCAGTTTAGGATGTTTACGCGTAAAAATCTCACGTCTGGAATAGCGTTTGGACGGCTAAAGCTAAGTTTAATTGACCGTCTAAAATTAGAAACGTAAGATTCAATTTAGCAATGTCAGTTGAATTTGACAGTTACCGTAGAATAGGATAATGGTTTAGCGGCACCTAAATAAAATTAGGCAATTTAGCGGCCACTTCAGAATTGAGTCCATTGTCACCTATTTATTTATTTTATTTTATATAAGTAGGTATTACTGTGTAAGTTAGTCATTCATAGGTGTTCATATAGGAAGTTTTTTTTTTGTTTTGTGTGTAAGGTTAGTGTACAGAGGGGCAATCGCACTATTTACGAACGTTTGAACCAAAACCAAAACGTTACCGTTCCCATATGTTTTGACATCTGACAGCTGTCAAGGTGTTGTCAAAATGTATGGGAACGGAAACGTTTCTGATTTGGTTGAAACGTTATAAATAGTGCGATTGCCCCTCAGTATGCTTTGATATTGTAATTTTACTTATATATTATGTTAATATACAGAATGTTCAAATTACGGGGAGGCGTTGAAACCTCTTTAGTGTCTTTTTATAATTAGAACACCCTGCCAAGTGGAATTTTATATTTTATATTATTCTATGTCTCTCTTGTCTTTTTACTTGTCAAATAATATACACATCTCTGCATACTGGAATATTTTATTATTTATATTGACGCATAATCCAATTCGAAATGTTGCGGCATGGACGACCTTATGAATTTGATGAGCCTGCCTTACCTTATTGTTAGATGCGCTAGTTCAATATTCCTTTTCTTTCTGTCGCTTATTTTCTCCGTTCTTTATATTCCTTGCGGCGATAAACTTAATTTTGTGTCGGCGGTGGTATAATAATTCTTAGTGACATATATATACTTTTTCTTCTTTTTCACAGCGTATGTTCTATGGTAGGTAGGCGAAAATAGCGGATGAAGTGCGATATGAAATGAGTTTGAATTATGTAGGTGTGAGCGAGATGTATGAATTTGAATGATAAGGAGAGAGCGCTAACATTCCCCCCGACCTTAAAGGGTTGCCTTAAAGAATAAATTAACAACGTGATCACGTCGTGGAAGTAAAATTGGATGCTTTTGTGAATAATTCAAGTCAGAATATGACAGCCGGCCGCCAACGCGGATCAAACCGTTTTTATCTAAGAACGGCTTAAGTTTTTGTAAAGTAGGACTATAAAATTGATTTTTTTTATTTTGTCAATGTCGTCACCGAAATATATGGTTTGTAACGAAGAAATAATTTTATTTTCAGCAAATTCTAAGTCAGATCGAGAAAGCGTTGTAGATCGTGGTTTTGGCTTTAAAATGCGATATATGTATACCACGATACGCAACAATCTAGACCACGACGAGATTCGCTGTGCGTGTGAATAAAGAAGCGGTGATTCTGCTGGTTCTGAAGTTGTAGCGTGTGCGAGTGGCTTAAGCTCCGGCATTTCACAGACAGATTCACCGTCAAGCTTTCCTATGGGCCATTCTGATGGATGCTTGGAAGTCCATGGCGGTCCACTGAACCATAGAGGATGATTCACCAGCTTAGCAGGCGACAGACCACGGGATAAGCAATCCGCAGGATTTTCTAACCCAGCCACATGATGGAAGCAACTGGCTGGAATTGATTCAGTAATCTTGACAACGCGGTTGGCGACAAATGTGTGCCAGCGGTGTGGTGAAGAATGGATCCAGCAGAGAACGATCTTGGAGTCGGTGAAAGCGTATACATCGTTTATTTTATAACGCGGCTCAAAATTGTCTAGAACCTTTCGCATGAGCTTAGACAGAAGAACCGCAGCACACAACTCTAATCTCGCAACAGAGATTGTTTTGAGCGGTGCGACTTTCGACTTAGAGCATACCAGTCGGACTGTCACTTCAGTCCCCTTTCGAACTTGAAGGTAAATGACACCTCCGTACGCTCGCTCGGATGCGTCACAGAACCCTAAGAGGTTTACAGTACAACTCTGAACTACCCCAAGATGGCGCGGTATATGAATTTCATTGAGCTTTGGCAACTCTGAGCAAAATTGTACCCATAAATTTACTCTACCGGGCGGGGGAACATAATCCCAATCGCATTTCATCAACCAAAGCTCCTGGATAAGGAGTTTAGCGTATAAAATTACTGGAGCTACCAAACCTAGGTTGTCCCACAGACACGCGACAGTGGATAAGATCGCTCTTTTAGTACACGATGAGTCTGGCTCCTTGACTTTGAAATGAAAACTATCAGTGGATTTGTTCCAGCATAGACCTAGAACCTTTTGGAATACCCCCCGATCAATTTCAATGTCAACGGAAGCTCGGTGCGAAGCGGGTATTTCGTGTAAAACGGTATCTGAATTACAAGTCCATTTCACTAAATCAAACTGACCGCATTTGAATAGGGCAATTAGCTCCTTTGAAGCTTTGATAGCAATGGATTCCTTTTGCTCCTGCGAGTCGTCTAACATTATACTAAAACATATGATCCACTTTACGAGCAAGTGTGTTGAAATAGTACATTGCGATGTGGACGCGTTGTGGCGGATGTAACTCATGAGGCGGAATTTCAGCTCGAGCCGAAGGTGAGGGCAAAATGAAGCCGAGTGTGTGTAGCCAGTATGCGCGCGTGTAACGTGTGACGTTTTTCGGCACACTTGTTAGGACAAATACCTGATAGACTAAATTTTGATATTTTTTTTAGTAAATTGCACAAGTCATTGTTAAGTTGTAGATAAAACCATGAACGTCTGTTTATTTTTATTTTTTTAAGTAATAGAGTTTATTTAGTAACAAAAATATATCCCTATTGTTTTTGTGATCTAATTTAATGTCGCCCTTTAGTTTTCTCTAACACTTTTCGATAGAAAATGTATCCACTTTCCTATGTTAAATCAATGTAGTTGGTTGATGTCTTTTACATTACCTCAAGTTAAAAAAAAAACATTACAACGCAACTAGTGTCTTGTATCTAAAACCGGTGAGATTATATCCACTTTACGAGCAAGTGTTTTGAAAAAAAATATTATTATAATGATTGTACTATTTAGGTCTAGTTTTTAATAAGGATAATATTATAATGTTTTGCCAGTATGTAATTCCGATTACGGGAACTCTGCCGACAAACTGAACCTTCAGTTTGGCAGACAATAAAATAAGGAACATTGTAATTTTATATGAAATAAATAAATAAATAAAAAAAAATAAAAAAATATGTCATCCATATATGTGCTTGAAGATGCAATCGCCGCTGCTGTTGGAAATTTATGTCCGTCATCGGAAATCAGCTGACGGATGACGCGCAGTGCGTGATACGGACTCGATTTCATACCGAAACAGACACGGTTGAATTCGTATGTGGCGATGGGATCTTTCGGGCTAAATCTGAATAAGATTCACTGAAATTGGCGGTCAGTTTCACGAATACCGATCTGCAAAAACATTTGACGACAATCGGCCGAAAGCGCTATTTCGAACAAGCGAAAGTTTAAAAGGATTGAAAACAAATCCCCTTGTAAATTAGGACCCGAGTGCAAAACATCGTTGAGAGACAGACCCGTACTTGTCTTGCTACTCGAATCCAAAACCATAGGCACTTTCGTTGTTGTCCTATCTTCACGCACAACGGCGTGGTGCGGAATTATATAAGCGGCGGCGGGAGAGGCTTTCATCGAGTTCGTCACCTCCGATATATAACCCTTACTGACGTATTCACGAATGATATCATCATAGGCGGCACGTAAGATACTCGATGACTCCAATTTCCTTTCAAGGCAAAGGAAACGCCTGTATGCAACAGAGTGTGACTCTCCTAATTTAAACACGTCGTCGCGAAATGGCAACGCGACTGTGTATCTACCACTAGCGGCCCGCGTAGTGGTGGCGCGAAAATAATCTTCGCATTCTAAGTCATCTTGACTTTGAGCGGGCGGTGCGAACACTTCCTCAAGTTCCCAGAACCTTTTGAGGAGGTAGTCCATGGAATCTTGGGCAAAAGAACAGCATGCCGATGTAAATTTGCGAGGATGGTATTACGCTTCGCCTCAAGCATTGACAGCTCGTCGTCATGATACTCACTGTCGACGCTTTCGGTCTTTTTTACATTTGTTGTCATAGCGAAAAACAATTAAATTAATTATATGCGAATAAACAATAATAATACCTACGAATAGGTACACTCTTACAAATATTTACCTAAATAGCGGGAGCAGTATTTATATACTTAATTTAGGCAATTTATAAGGGCGGTGCGGTCGGAGAATGATAAGCGACGAATGTATGATATGCGGTGCGAGGATGCAAGAAAGGAAAAATCCGGCTCGACGGCCAGAAATGTTGCGGCATAGACGAAGGACCTTATGAATTTGATGAGCCTGCCTTACCTTATTGTTAGATGCGCTAGTTCAATATTCCTTTTCTTTCTGTCGCTTATTTCCTCCGTTCTTTATATTCCTTGCGGCGATAAACTTAATTTTGTGTCGGCGGTGGTATAATAATTCTTAGTGACATATATATACTTTTTCTTCTTTTTTGATAGCGTATGTTCTATGGTAGGCAGGCGAAAATAGCGGATGAAGTGCGATATGAAATGAGTTTGAATTATGTAGGTGTGAGCGAGATGTATGAATTTGAATGATAAGGAGAGAGCGCTAACACAAATATTAAAACTAACTAGTATTTATTAATAGTTACTATTAAATGTCTGTTTATGTTTATACCCCTTAGTTGCGCTCCTGTTCTGTCATTGCCATAATAAAAAATACACACTATCATATAGCGTCATAGATATAGAACATAGATATAGAATGAAATAGATGGGCTATAAAAGCCGTCAAACATGAGGAAAAGAGATAAACTTATACACATTGCCAAAGGAAAGAAGAAGATGGCATCATTTTTTTTTGTCCTTGTTACCGTATATAGGTGAAACTGGTAGTGGGGATTGTTTATCACCAGCGTCTGGTGCTAAACAAATACGTGGAAGAAATTTGTTGTGTGAATTATAGCTTACAGTGTAATTATTTAACACTTTAATTAGTGTAATTGTGAACTACCTATTTGAACATTTAAATCATGGTGCACTGCTCCGTTTTAGGTTGTAATAGTGATAGTGCTAGAAAACAGGAAAATATAACCTTTCACAGGTAAGACCTAAATTGTGTCAATAAAAAGCGCCAAAACTATTTTTTAAATTATAAATACAAGTTATATTGCAATATTTTATCCTTCTACTATGGTTCTCAATCATATTATGGGATTAAACATGAAATTTCAAACTAAGTAGTAAGGTTACTGTTAACCTAACAAGCTAGGAATGTCGCCATACAATATGGCCACGTATACAGCCAACGCGTATAACATTTTGCCGGGTTATAATGATACCAGTTACGCTACTTGTTTACGCTCGAGGATGAGCGAGTGGCAACACTGCATTGTGGTCTGTGCAGTGAGAGCCTTTTGGCGGCCGGCCGCATGTAACATGTCAGTGAGTCGAGTCGAATACGGAATGACATTGTTAAGCCGGGTCCGCTGCGCCATGTTTTCATGTTTGTAAACACGAAAACATTGTTTAGTTAACCGATTAGGGGCGTGGTTTAACAGTTTTGTTAGAAAAATACGATAACATGTTTTCCGCGACGAATGGATAACATCCCCCGCGTTCGCCTGCGGGAGGGGAAGCTAAGCATTTTTTGTTAGCGCTCACTAGAGATACACGTATCGCTTGAAGGCTCTTTGGTTTATTTTTGAGTGAAATAAAGACAATATTTCGTTTTTAATACAACTAATAAGAGAGGGACCGGTGCTGTGGGATGTTACATTAAGAGATTATACCGAACCTATCATAAATTTTTAGTTCTTGATAAATAATGACAAAAACATTTTAAAAACAGGCGCCATGTTTTGTTAACATGTTTTGTTAGAAAATTGGCGCAGCGGACTGGCTGTTTTTCTTAACATGTTTTGCTAACATGTTTTGTTAACATGTTTTGTTAAAAAATTGGCGCTGCGGACCCGGCTTTAGAGGCATTGACGTATATAACCTAGACGCGCTGTCCGGTACAGTGAAATTCAGCAGTCAACTGGAGCCAATCGGCACCAGTTCGCTTAGTCGGTCGCGGGCGAATGAGAGAAGCAGTTGATGTGCCGTGGATATTGTGTCGGTAAAACAGAGATTTACAGTTATAGTGATACAAAAAAACTCCATTTATTTGTGTACCTATGTATTTGTTAAGTAATTGACATATTTTTAAGGTGAGTAATCATATATTTCTTGATGAAAACAAAAAATATGTTTCCGAAACTGCGTAATACGCTCGGCCGCCACGGCCGCCACCTTAGTATTGTCGTCTCTTTTACTCTTATGTAATATTCTGTTGGAGCAAGGACGCTACCGAGTCACTGACATAGATTAAATTTAACAATAAAAAAACAGATGTGCCAAAAGCTGTAAAAGTGATGGTATAATAATAACTCATTATGATTTATTGTTTTAAATATTGCATCGATAGTTCTAAATATAAAATGCCTTCTTGTATTATGGTAAAATGCAAAAATTATTCGGGAAGAGCAAATGTTGCTGCAGGCATAAGTTTTCATAGGTAAGTTATTTTAATACCTATACTTCTTAACATAACTAATATAGTTTGGTTAATTTTAATTAAATTGTCAGTTCTATGTGTTATTCTATTTAACAAGGTCATTATATTTTTAGTATTTTCTTGCTTTCTGTTTATGCAGATAGCCATGTTTCGTTCTTTGAATAATATTCCAGACGGTTCGAAACACAACAGCGCTCGCAGTGCTTACGATCATACTCACCAGATCCAAATTAAAAAGCGCTTTAAAAGTGCTAACAAAGGCATTTTTTGTATGTTGAATGGGTATTTTTGAAATTTTATAAAATGTGTATTTTCTAAAGATTTTGAACTTATAATAAATGATAATTTATTTATAACAATATCTTAAAATAAAAGTAACAAAAACAAAGCAAGGTTTCTCTGCTTTGTTTTTGTTACTTTTATTTTAAGATATTGTTATAAATAAATTATCTTTTGAAAATAACCATATCTAAAATAGTTTATAAAGTTTTATACATTCAATGTTAATTTTCCAAGAAATATTAAATGTTATGTAATCTCTCAGAGGCAACCTCAGAAAAATAGGTAAAAATCATTTTCGACGCATCTGCGTGAACGCAAGATTATTCTTTGCACTATACCCCGCTCCGAACGTCACCACACCTCACTCGGCGCCGTCCCGCGTTGGGGCCATTGACGTATATAACCTAGACTCGCTGTTGCGAAGAAATTTTGTGCCCCAACGCGGGACGGCGCCGAGTGAGGTGTGGTGACGTTCGGAGCGGGGTATAGTGCAAAGAATAATCTTGCGTTCACGCAGATGCGTCGAAAATGATTTTTACCTATTTTTCTGAGGTTGCCTCTGAGAGATTACATAACATTTAATATTTCTTGGAAAATTAACATCGAATGTATAAAACTTTATAAACTATTTTAGATATGGTTATTTTCAAAAGATAATTTATTTATAACAATATCTTAAAATAAAAGTAACAAAAACAAAGCAGAGAAACCTTGCTTTGTTTTTGTTACTTTTATTTTAAGATATTGTTATAAATAAATTATCATTTATTATAAGTTTAAAATCTTTAGAAAATACACATTTTATAAAATTTCAAAAATACCCATTCAACATACAAAAAATGCCTTTGTTAGCACTTTTAAAGCGCTTTTTAATTTGGATCTGGTGAGTAAGATCGTAAGCACTGCGAGCGCTGTTGTGTTTCGAACCGTCTGGAATATTATTCAAAGAACGAAACATGGCTATCTGCATAAACAGAAAGCAAGAAAATACTAAAAATATAATGACCTTGTTAAATAGAATAACACATAGAACTGACAATTTAATTAAAATTAACCAAACTATATTAGTTATGTTAAGAAGTATAGGTATTAAAATAACTTACCTATGAAAACTTATGCCTGCAGCAACATTTGCTCTTCCCGAATAATTTTTGCATTTTACCATAATACAAGAAGGCATTTTATATTTAGAACTGTCGATGCAATATTTAAAACAATAAATCATAATGAGTTATTATTATATCATCACTTTTACAGCTTTTGGCACATCTGTTTTTTTATTGTTAAATTTAATCTATGTCAGTGACTCGGTAGCGTCCTCGCTCCAACAGAATATTACATAAGAGTAAAAGAGACGACAATACTAAGGTGGCGGCCGTGGCGGCCGAGCGTATTACGCAGTTTCGGAAACATATTTTTTGTTTTCATCAAGAAATATATGATTACTCACCTTAAAAATATGTCAATTACTTAACAAATACATAGGTACACAAATAAATGGAGTTTTTTTGTATCACTATAACTGTAAATCTCTGTTTTACCGACACAATATCCACGGCACATCAACTGCTTCTCTCATTCGCCCGCGACCGACTAAGCGAACTGGTGCCGATTGGCTCCAGTTGACTGCTGAATTTCACTGTACCGGACAGCGCGTCTAGGTTATATACGTCAATGGTTGGGGCACAAAATTTCTTCGCAACAGCGAGTCTAGGTTATATACGTCAATGGTTAGAGGTTATGTCCGGGCCGCAATAAATTATCCAACAAATAGTATAGTATTGCGCGGCGCACCAAGTGATTGTTGGTGCGAGGTTCTGCAAAGCTTTAGTGTCGGGGAATAGTGTATCAAGCTTTGTGTTCGTTAATGAGTTCGGGTATTGGTGGCCTAATAGGCAAGTGTACCATCCGGTTCGGTCAGACAGCAGAACTTCAGGAGCCGCGACTTCCTTCGAGCTAGCTCAGGAAGTCCACCGGCTACATACGGAGACCAATCGGATCCAAGGTAAGTAATACCAATTTTCTAAGAGCTGGTAGTCGGTGAATAAAATTCAGCAATACAAGTCGGTGAAATGCCGACGTGGTGGAGTCTACTTTGGGCACCACCATCTTTTGGTAGCAGAGCGTGGTTCTTAGATTTGAGTATTTGATTAGTATTGTACAATTAATATTGTAATCTTGTTGGTTGTCCAAACGGGCAATACATATTAATTGGTTTTGATTGCTGATTTTGATAGGATTAAACGAACTTACCTAAAGTGAAGTTCAATCCATATTATATGAAGTAATTAGTCCAAGGTATAACTATTGTAGTAACGCCTTCTTCCGCTACTAAATACGCGAATTTTAAAGACACCATTAAAAATATAAAAGAAAAATACACCTGGCAACTCCACCGTCACCATAGCTCATTAGTTTAGAGTATTAGGTATATATAATTGGGTTAGTAATTTATTACTTCAAAAGGGAAGGGTGGGATGCTCCATACCTTGGACTAATTACTTCATATAATATGGATTGAACTTCACTTTAGGTAAGTTCGTTTAATCCTATCATTATATTCGTAATTAGTCCAAGGTATAACTATTGTAGATGTTTAGAGTTTTTGATAAATAGGTAAACATTAGTACCTATTTACTAACTATCAATAGGTATTCAATAACATTCAATATTTATTTCATAATGTAGATAACGTTTACTAGTGTTAACAGTTTCATGTTAACCATATAATAACTATAAATTTCAAGAACTACCAGCCGTGGCAAAAAGCTTTGCCAATCTAACTGGCGTGGTATATTATAATATTTAGCAAATATCGATAATTTATTAGATCATCCAATAGTGGGGATATGCCACCCAATGTGTTATCTAACTCTTTGTAAGTTTCGGTTCCCTTTCCAGATTGAAACCTAATGGGATTTCACTGTACAGTACAGAGACTCAGTTAATTTTGCCTTAGTGAAATATTTGTAAGTACAGAAGTTAATAATGAATATCAAATACATTAAAAATAATTTAGCCTTAGTCTGTTCCACAACAAACTACATAATCGCCACGCGAAAATGTAATAGTAATAAAATCCTGAAATCAATCATTTACCATTATAGGTACCTATTTGTACTTTGGAATGTCCCATGGACAGAGTACATAATCGCCACGCGAAAATGTAGAATTAACAATTCCTTAGGACTGTCCCACGGACAGAGTACATAATCGCCACGCGATAATGTAGAATTAACAATTCCTTAAAATCATTCATATGCCTGGACATATATTTGTCCTTTAACTTGTCCCACGGACAGAGTACCTACATCCTCGCCACGCGAAAATGTAGAATTAACGATTCCCTAAAAAAAAACATTAATGTGCTTTGAAAGATATATGTCCTTCAGCCTGTCCCACGGACAGAGTACATAATCGCCACGCGAAAATGTAAAATAGTGATTTACTGAAAATGTTTATTCGCCTTTAGAATATTATAAACAGTTAATCCTGCCCTGTATGCATGATAATTTAAAGCATATTGTTTGGAGGCTGATGAATAAATAGAATATTAATATGAAAGATGAACAATTAGATTAACTTTCCTCCATTGTTTGCTTTAGTCATCTACTAATGGATTGAGTAGTAGTATTTTAAGTCTAAAATAAATTTATTTCTATGGTCCTTTATTATTTGTTACTTCTAAAGCAATAACAAAGTTCTCACAAGTAAAATATCTGGAATAATCTTTAAATAGAGAAGAGACAACTTGCTTAAGTGTCGCTGTCATAGAACTTTTAATATCTCTTAAAATAGCCATCTTAATTTGAGAAAACTATAATTAATACATAACTAATTATGTATAGGATTTGTGACTTTTTGGGCAGTGGTTTTGCTAATAATAGCAGTTTTTAATGTCAGTTTTCTTGAGTCTAGGTTATTTCAATGTCAGGTTTCTAGATGACCCATGCTTAAGGTAATATAAAACTATGGCAGGATTGCATATGCCATATTCCATTATGCTGACATACATTGGCTTTGCCAGACATAGTCTTTTAACTCGATTTATCCATTTTTTAATTTTATCATCTGACCTTATTCTATTGCCTATAGTTAGATAATTGGAGTAAGAGCTGAACAGTGAAAATGCAATGATTGATGTGATGCTTCTGCTTTAAAAATAAACATAAGATTTGAAAAAAGAAACTTTTTGGTATTAAAACATTGGATAGATCTGAATGAAACATTATTTCTTTGCAGTAAGCCTGAGTGGTAATGGTCTAAAAAGGAAATACTTAGATTCCTTAAGCTCTGTCAGTTATAACTCTGCAAAAATTTCAAAATCAAAGAAAAGGAGTTTCTTCTTCATTTATAAAAATATTAATCCTATGGTAAAAGTATCAACATTTGAAACATAAGACGATGCCATGATTACATGTATATAATAAAATATAATTTATTTATCATATAATCTTTTTTTTTATTTTTTTTATTGAAACACATTTCATTCAAATGAATCAATGCATCACAAATCTTAGAAGTCCTGCGATAGTTTCCAACTTACATCTGCATTGAGACTACAAGATTTAAAATCAGCTTAATAATATTTTGAAATTTTATATATTAAGCAAAAAATCAGATGCTGCTAGTTTCACACCACCGCCAAATGTTTAGCAAGATCATTTGGATTGATATCAAACTGAGCTTTTTCTGTTAATGTATTGAAAGTGTGGTGTTATCTATTTTTAATAAAATATCACATCTACTTGAGAGGTCAGCAAAACATCTTAATGCATAATTATGTATCTAACAGTTCTAAGAAATTGATACTGTCTTGCTTTTACCATTTAATTACTGTCAGTTGATAATACACCTGAGAAAATATCTAAAGAAAATGTTTAGGAAGTACTCCATATCGCAGAATCATTTTACAATACTTTTCATATACATAAGCATGTTGTAATTGCCCCCCAAATGTTCAAAGTCATAAACTTATATATCTATCTGAGCTCAAAGTGTAAACAATTAAACTGCCATTCCTAATGAAACATTGAGCAAAATTACATACCAAATTTATTTATAAGTGATGATGACTAATAGTGTGATACATTTCCTTTCTATTGCACTTAATCTTTAAAGTCATATCCAAGGAATATATTTTAAAACCTACAAATTATTTTACATTGAATAAAATTAGTAAAATTTTATTTTTATTTAAAAAATAAAGCCTAACTATTGTAAACCGTTATAAGTTATAGTTTAAAATTACAATAACTAACATTTCTTATTGATTTATCAATATTTTAATCAAGTCGTCAAACATTTATTAATTTTAATTATTATTATGTTCTTTATTCAGCTTTTTTCTTAAATATATATATATTTTTTTACAATATAAAAATACACATTTTTTTTTTTAAATAAAAATACCTGAAATTGAATTGAGACAAATGGTTAAGGTATGTATGTACTGTATTTAACCCGCATGGTAAAAGCAATTGTATTCATACAATTATTCAAACATAAAAATTAACAATTTTCTTCGTTATGAATAATTTGGATGTAAATAGTGCATGCATTAATTTAATCAAATCTATAACATAAAATCTTCATTTGAAAGTGTAGATTTTCAATAAACTTATTATCAACTTATTTTAAGAAATCATTATTTTATTTTGAAATAAATCTATGGAACCATCCTTTTAGGAATAGTAAAATGGTAAAATTCTAGAAATCTTTGCATGGGGCCAAGCATTTCTGCTACCTATGCAGTTGTTAATTTGTTTGTATAATTATCCATTTCACAATATTTATTATTGTCTAGTGGATAATAAAGTTGATTCAAAATAGTAACAAAATGTATTACATAGTCTCTTATCCACTTTTAAAATTAATTGACCTCGGTTATTTATTCCCACGATGGGTAAAAATATGGGATCTATGGATAATTGGTTCGAGACTGGCTGCTGAAAACAGAGCATGTTCATTCGTGACCTGAATGATAGTTGAGGTTGGCCCTCTCTCTGAGCCTCTCCGAGGAGGATATTGTTTAGAAATTATTGCAGCGCACAGGCTGCTTATTGCAACACACAGGCTGCTGGTAGGTTTTCAAACTAGAAGCAAATTTTTGAGGTTTTTATACATTGCTTATATTTTAGAATGTTTATCATTCTTTTTATGACTAAATAATTTTACACTTTTATTGGAGTACAAATATTCATCCCTCTTATTGCTTTTAATAGCTTCTATTAGGTCTTTTATAAAAGCATAGTCATGTTTCCTTCTGATCCTGGTGTACTGAAATTGTAAACTTATTGCATTGTAATCTAAAGACATCACTCAGATATTTTAAGAAGATTGTTTGGAAATTGAAGTCAATACTTGTGATATTACAGCTATTGCAAAATTCATATCCTGACTTTAGTTTTCGAGTAATTTATCTCAAGTTTTAGAAGGATATTAGGAATTTCCATGTTATGTTATGGACCATCTAACAGTTTGCAGTTTTCAAGAAACTTTATCTACATAGGCAACCTCAATTAAAATATTTTTCAATGCAATTCTTTGTAAACTTGGTCATAAATATAAACTACTCGTATATACCATAATTTCCTATAAAGGTATTTGTGCTTTAGCCTATATCCAATGAATAGAG